>WAAF01006678.1:38184-160530 GCA_013400475.1 Tricholaema leucomelas
CCAGGTCCCTCTGCAGGGCTCTCCTACCTTCCAACAGATCAACACCTGCTCCTAGTTTGGTGTCATCTGCAAACTTACTGATGCTGGACTCAATCCCCTCATCCAGATCATCAATAAAGATTTTGAACAGGACTGGGCCCAGCACTGATCTCTGGGGAGCACCACTATTGACAGCTGCCACCTGGATTTGGCACCACCACTCTCTGGGCTTGGCCTTCCAGCCAGTTCTTGACCCAGCACAGAGTGAACCTGTCCAAGCCACGAGCTGCCAGCTTGGCCTGGCCAGGAGCTTGTTGTGGCAGATGGTGTCAAAGGCTTTGCTGAAGTCCAGTATTTATACCTTTCCTAGATAAAGAGTCGAGTCACCACTTCCTAGGCATGAAGCACACAGCCAATCCCCAGCCCCATTCCAGTGTGGGCATCTGCACCGGGTGCCCCTCGTGCCAGAAAGACCCTTTGCTCCCTGCTTCATGCCTGCAGGGCAGGTGGGGGGGACAGGTTTTTCCACACCTTTCAAACCACGGAGGGAGAGGAATTTTGGGGTATCCAGGACTCCAGGACACTTGGTTTTAACTGTTTAAAATTTAAGTGCATCCTCAACTCTTTAGATACTCATTTGTTTGCTTCATTCTGTTAGTAGGTACTAAATATTTAAAGGGGTCTTACAAGGTACTAACAGCAGGTTCAGTTGTTACTGTGCTGCACATAAATAATTTAACCCCCTCCAGAACTAAAACAAAGCCTGGAACACTACATTGCTATAACCTTTATACTACATCTCTATGTGCAGGCATATGGGAGCCTACAGGAAAGGGTTTCTGAGACTGCCACAGTGAGACAGTGAGATGCACAAGGACCTCCTGGTTCGCACTTTCTCCCTCTCATGCCTTCTGTGCCCATGAACCCCTACTGAGCTGTCGCTGTTCCCTATTTGTTCCACAGTTGGTAAGATTGCCACTCTGGGAACACAGCAGCAAACATGTAGCCATGCTTCCTCCAGGTAAGTGACAGTTCATCATGGTGCCACAGCCTGACTAGTATTGGACACGCTGGTGTCTCTCGGCAGAGGACAAGCTGCACATCGACCCTTGCCTCTCCGGTAGAAAATTCCCTTTCCTTCAGGGGAATTCTCAGGAATGTTTCAGCTTTCAATGCTAATAGCTGTCTTGTTTGCTTGTTCAGCAGCTCTCCTTCCACAGGCACCCTCACAGTTGTCAATATGCATCACCAGAGACCTTGCAAGGGAGCCAGATTACCCAGACAGCTGCGGCAGCAATACAGAGGCTTCACCGAGCCCATGGCAGCAGACCATTGCCTCTATGCAAGCTTCTGCCAGGGACTGGGGCAGGAATGCAAAAAGGAGCTTTGTTTTCAGAACTATTTGACCTGTCAGCATGCCTTGTAGATGCTAAGTAGCGTTTGCACACAGGAGCTGACCAGCAAAGTATCCAGCCAACAGGCCAACCCCAAAAGTCACAGAAGCCATTTTGTGTGCTCAGAACTGAGGTCACAACAACAGGAGGAGAGAGCTGGGACCCTGCAAATACAATTCTGAGTATTTGAACCAGAGAAAACGTGTTGGCTGCAAGGTATTTTTGCTTGTTTGTTTTAATGTACTAGAGCATAAGACTACAGTGTAAGTAAAAGCAGCAGAAGAGCAAGCAAAGAAGCCAGAAACACCAACTTTGCCTTTAAGTAACCTGGTATTGGGAGGCTCTGCTGGGTAGCAACATTACAACCAATAAAGAGAGAATTCTAAAAATAGTAACACAGGAATTATTAGCTGACCAGCTTGCTATTCCCCTCCATCTCTGTAACCCAAGAGGGACCTTCTGTCATGCAAAATGCAGGGCAGACACTGTGGGTAGCATTAGCCTTGTAAGTGCAGCACTTCCCATACTCAAAAATAACCTCTCTGGCCTCTGTGCACTGGGCAGTTTTGAGGCAAGCTCAGAAAACCTACTTCACCAAGGGGAAACTACACAGGTGAGTTACACAGCCTGTTTATTGCATTCAGTGCATGGCAGTCAAGTCACCGCAAGGCTTCCCTGCCTCGGCTGCATTTGTCATGACAATACCTGGTGGTGAAACCAGCCCTGGACTGTTACTGCAAGAGGGGCTGAAGCACAGAGGTGCCTCTCTCAAGGCTATGGAGGAGGCTGCTAGCAGAACAGCAAGATTAAATCCCAGCTTGCAGAACTGAGAAGATCCCTCTCAGAGACAAAGGTCCTGCACCTAGGGAGGAATAATCCCATGCACTAGTACAGGTAAGGAGTTGGCCTCCTGGAAAGCAGCTTCGTGGACAAGACCTTGGAGTCCTGGTGGATAACAAGTTAACCATGACTATAAATGAACCCTTCTCCCTAAGAAGACCAATTCTATTTTAAGGTGCATGACTAACAATGTGGCCAGTGGGTTGAGGGAGGTCTCTCCTCCTAGTGAGGCCACATCTAAGGCCACAACCATGTTCAGTTCTGGGCTCCCCAGTCTAAGAGAGGAAAGTACTGAAATGAAACCAGCATAGGCTACAAAGATGATTAAGGAACTGCAGCATGTCTCTTACATGAAAAGGCTGAGAGATCTGGGGCTTTTTAGCTGTTCAGCAAGGAGAAGAGAAGACTGAGATGGGATCTTTGGAATGCTTATGAATATCTAAAAGACAGGTGTCAAAAGGATGGGGCCAGGCTCTTTTCAGTGGTGCCTGGTGACAGAACAAGAGGCAATGGGCACAAACTGGAACACAAGACTTTCTATCTGAAGATAAGCGAAAACTTGTTTACTTTGAGGGTGATGGAGCACTACAACAGGCTCTTCAGAGAGGTTGGGGGGTCTCCTTCTCTAGAGAATTTCAAAACCCATCTGGATGCATTCCTGTGTAGCCTGCTCTAGGCTTTAGCTGGGGGATTCGACTGAATGATCTCCAGAGGTCCCTTCCAACTCCTACAGTTCTCTGATTCCGAATGATTCCTATCAACTGATTTTTTTCTTCCTTGAGTCCAAGCTCATCTGTACGGTGACTGCCTCCATTCCAGATAGCTGAAATACCCCTAACAATACCTAGGTGCATCACTGAAGTAACAACTTGTGAGATCCCTACAATTTCTCATAGGGTGATGCTATAAGCATCCAGGACACGAGTGCCTTCCTCGCACCACTGAGCAGCACTGAGATGCTACAGCTGAAAGGAGGAGGTAGAGGTTTGGAGACAGGTCAAGCTGTCCTCCTCTGTGGGTCAAAGCAGGGCTGCCAAAGTAGGAGGGGTCTGTATACTGGCAAGGAAGCATAAGGACAGCTTCCAGAGTCTAAGGGCCATGGAGACAAGGGTAGTAGTGTCCCAAGGAAACAAGCAGAGCAGGAGCAATGTAGGGTTTGCTCTGTACCAGGCCAGGAATTTTATTCGTCCTTTCTACAAAGCTGGATCAAGCCTTGATGCAGTATAGGCTGGCAACATCTGAAAGGAGGCATGCCAAGTTAGTGTTACATAGCCAGAGCAGCCAGCTGCTTTGTTTTGTTTTAAAGCAATGTATGAACCCCAAACTAGAGCAAGCACCCGAGAAACCCACATGTGCTACTTCCTTCACAGAGCAGCTGTAGTCTTTTACTAGTACATTTGTACCTTCCACCTCTTTTCAGGCTGCAATGGGCTGGAAACCTTGCAGTCAGGCACTCAGGTTTCTTTTCCCTCTTAGCTAGGTCAGAAAGAGCCCCTCTGAGGTTTTCTGTCATCTCCTGGCCAAGTAAAAAAATAGCAGAGCTATGACCCAAGTTAATGGCTTTATACACAAAAACCTTCAACAACACTCCAGTGTTTCTTATTTAAGTCCATTAAAGCCAGTTCATGCAGCAACTCATCTATTGCACTTGTCAGCAAACATTGTCTGAAGCTGACCTGTACTCAGGCCAAAGCATCCTGAGACTTGGTAACAACTCGAGGCTCCTCCAAGCCTCACCTCAAGTTCAGAAATGCATCATTTGGTTTGAGGATTTCAAGCTCTGTTTGCCGACAGTGAACATTGCATACCTGAGCCCTTCCCTTTATTCTTAGCTAGTTACCAGTGACTGCCTTCACTTGGTTCATTGATTTATTCCCTTAGCCTGCTGTGGATGACCTTGCCCTGCTTCACACACAAAGAAGGCCACACTTACAGCAAAACCTGGGGGTACTGGTAGATAGTAGCTGAACGTGAGCCAGCAGTGTGCCCAGGTGGGCAGGAGAGCCAATGGCATCCTGGCCTGGATCAGGAACAGTGTGGCCAGTAGGATAAGGGAAGTTATTCTGCCCCTGTACTCAGCACTGGTCAGGCCACACCTTGAGTGCTGTGTCCAGTTCTGGGCTCCTCAACTCAAGAGAGATGTTGAGACACTGGAATGTGTCCACAGAAGGGCAACAAATCTGGTGAGGGGCCTGGAGCACAGCCCTGTGAGGAGAGGCTGAAGGAGCTAGGAGTGTACAGCCTGGAGAAGAGGAGCCTCAGGGCAGACCTCATTGCAGCTACCTGAAGGGAGGCTGTAGCCAGGTGGGGTTGGTCTCTTCTGCCAGGCAACCAGCAACAGAACAGGGGGACACAGTCTCAAGTTGTGTCAGGGGAGGTCTAGGCTGAACGTTAGGAGGAAGTTCTTCGCAGAGAGAGTGATTGGCATTGGAATGGGCTGCCCAGGGAGGTGGTGGAGACACCGCCCCTGGAAGCATTTAATAAAAGCCTGCATGAGGCACTTAGTGCCACGGTCTGGTTGATTGGATAGGGCTGGGTGCTAGGTTGGGCTGGATGAGGTTGCAGGTCTCTTCCAACCTGGTTGATTCTATGAAATTCTATACAAATACACCACAATGTCTCCCCCCACTTGCAACAGCAGAACACATCAGGGACAAAGAAGGGACTAGTGGTCAATGTCAAGTGAATATTTTATCTAATGTTCCCTGCTGTATTTTAAAAAGCAATGATGGGGTAACACAAGTTGGTTTGGGAAGTTGAACCTATTATTTCTATAGGGGAAAAAAAACCCAAACTACTGTCTGCTATACAAATCAGATGTTAATGTCTTTCCAGAAAAATGCACTTTATATATCCATAAAACCTAGCTTTTAATTATCTATTTACTGCTATAACACCAAGCACTGCCTAAAGAAGGGCACACCAACAGTCAATATGTAGATGATTTTCAAGAACAGCAGTGAGTTGAGAGCCTCAAATTCATAGTCTTCCAGGTGAGAAACATTAAAAGCATCTTTATTTCTTAAATAAAGGCTCTTATAAAGTTCCCTATTCTGAAACACTGATAAATCAATGGCCTTCAGACTAGTAGTTAATTATGTTTCAGCCATTGCCCTTACCAAGCTTGCTGCAGAATAAGCAATGCATGGTTTTAGGAAGAGAAAATCCTCAGTTAGGCTGGAAAAGCTTTAAGGTAGACTGCTTAGAGGAAATTTACATCTGCCCATAGTTTATTCCTCTGTGGCATTAAAAACATGTATCCCTAATGGTCTGGGATAAAGATTATTTTCCCATTAATAATAATAACAAATAGCTTAATCCTATTCAAACCTTTGAACTATGAAGGTCCCTCCCTCAGCAGGATTCTCACCTGTTCTGTGTGCCGTAGCTCTGCCTCAGGTGTGATTTTACACTACGCAGGTCACATCAATTATTTTCACTTTTCCCAAAAGAATTCTGAAAACACTACATTATTTATGGCTCTTGCCAGTAAGCAGCTGAGAGTTGATGGAGGAGAGAGGAGAACATGAGCAGTGCTCCCCAGAATTTACTTTGGTGTTCTCCTTAAACAGCAAAGCACATTAATCCTCAGAAATTAGAGAGGCCAGTGTGAGGCTTCTGCTTACGATGTGCTCAGCCTAGATAAAGCCTTTGCTGCCAGGAGGCAGGTCCAGCTGGGAGAGGAAATGTTAGAAAGTTACTGAATCAGCCAAGAGACTCCCTGCAGATTTGCTTCATTTTTCCAAGTCACTGCCAGCTTCTTGTAGTCTCCTTCTGGATGCTTTTGATACATTAGCAGCTAGAAGGACTACTTTGGCCCCTTTAGGAAACAAGAAAAAAGGAAGGAAAAATATTGATGTACCATTAGATACCAGCAGCATCTTGTTAGGAGAACTGCTGTCCTAAGAGACTCTGCTGTCAAAGCTACAAAGGCTACCAGGACTTGATACAATGACTTCTCCTTTCCTTCTTCACAGACAATCACTACAATCTGTTTTGACAACATCACCTAATATTAGATGCAAGACAGTATCAGTTTTCAACAGATAAACTGTCTAGTACACAAAGCTTTTGGTACACTGACTTTCAAGAGCTCCATGAAGAGGATAGGAAGTGCTTCTTGCTTTTTTGGCATTGCTGTTGACTAAGCACCAGTGACTTGCCTGTCTTAGATGTGCACAGGCAAGGAGCACTGCCAATGTCTGGGCTTTCAGCCACGGGACTTGCTGACACCACTTTAGGTATCCTCTGAGTACATCAGGATCTGAATGTTTTGCCCAAGTCCCAGCAGGAACTTGGCAGCCTGTGCTCACTGGAGCCCTTCTCTTTCTCTAAGCAGATAGAACATTGCCATGATGCAAGTAGGATGGTGCAAGAAGTGGGAATTAACAGCCAGTTTGTCACAGCAGTGGGTTAATGGAAAGTGCTGCCTCATATCCCCTTGCAGACATTTCCCCAAGATCTGCAAAGCAGAAGACAAAAGACAAAATGGCAGACAATAAGAGATATTTAGGTTGGAACAAGATGGATGGGACAGAAACCTCAGGCTATGACAAGCTGAGGCACCAGATACACAAATGAGGTAGAGAACTTAATTCTCTTTAATAAATGGCAATAAATAGGAGGGAAATATTTTGTGGTATCTAGTTTAAGAGTTCACTCATTTGCTAACCCTAAGTAACCAACTAAGTCTTTTGAGCACTCTTGTGGAAATTAATTACAAGCACTTCCACACAGCTGAGCTGCCTGACACGTGATGAACAAGTGGGATCATCTGCCCTTCCATATAGCCCTGCTCCTTTTCCAGTAAGCTTTCAGATTCCCTGCATTACCCTAATTGGGAGGTGGTTCCCATGAACTGGAGAAGAAGATGCTCTGTATTTTTAATAACTCCCAGTGGCACCTACACTCTTCTTTTATAAGATAATCCATGTCCAAAGCTCTGCATAGAAAGCAACCACAGGTGATCTTTCTTCTCAGCAGCACAACACTCCCAGACTGTGTGGGTAACTGCATCACACACTTAATCTGTCATTTACAGGAAAGGGATAATCATGAAAATGCCATTTTAGTTTGCTCTCCCTGACCTAGACATGCGGCACAGAAAGCTGTGGATCCAGCTCTCAAATGCCATTACACAGCTCTGAAACCTGCCAAATGTTGAGCACCAGCTACCACTCACATATCAAGAGTTGTTTCCTATCACTATGTGACTTTAACAATGAGAACTCAAAGACTTCCATGATTTGCAGACAATCCAGCATTTGACAGCTTCTTTTTCCCCCTAAAGGGCATAATTGAGAATTAGAATTGACTGGAGTGTCAGCTAGGCTTCACTGCAACATGTTTTCAATCTAAACACATATTTAAAACCACCTTGCTTATCTGTCCTCAGCTATTTAATCTGAACGCCCAAAAGAGAGCCATTTGTCTCTAGCATCCACCAGAGACTCATTTTTGCCACCAGGGTGCCTGCACAGAAGCAACACATTAAAGTCCCGTCTGATGAACTCACTGGATAGAGTTAACTGCATCAGCTCTAAATCCAGCTGATGTCAGCATATTTTAATTTTACCTAGCCTGACTTCTTGGTAGGTTTGTGTGCACTAGGCCTCCTACCAGCACAGAAGAAGCTCCATGGCCTACATGGGAAAAAACAAGAAGGGGACTGTGGTAAAGGAGGATGGTCAACTCCAGCATCCAAACATGTTATTTTCCTGATTGTCCTTGACCTTAATGCTTTTATCACAAGACCAGCATCCTCCCCAGAATTTCTGATCCTGAAATTGCTGGAGACAGGAGAGGAAGTTTCAGTCCTTCATCAAGAGCAAACAATTAGTAAGTGGCCTCTGAGAAAGCATCTCAAGAAAAATCAAACAAGCCAATGCACATTACAAAAGATCCAAGAGTCCTTAGCCTCACAGTGCCTACAGTACCTCATGATTCTTGAACACTTGAGACTAGCAAGGTTCAGACAGTAAGGAAACTTGGACAAAAAAATGGAAGGTCAGTATATTTCTGTACAACACCTCCTGTTTTATTTGAGCTCCTCAACTTCTAGCAAAGACTCAGTGGCTGCACACAAAAGCTTCTAAAAACAGCCTTAACTTTTTTTTTTTTTTAAGCCAACCTTGTACATTTGAGCTCCCAGAGCTTTAAGCACTTTCTTTCAGGGGCTTTCTGCCAAGGAAAAAATAACCCCACTCTCCTCAGGAAGATTCTGCTTTTATGAAAAGTATGTGAAACTCAGGGCTGGGGCTGGTCATGGCAGCTTTCCTCCAGCAAAGAAAACACCGGAGTACTGCAAGTTAATCCAACTTCCATCATCTCTCTTGAGTCCCTGCTTAAGTACCTTTGCTGGTGCTGCAGAGGTGGCATAATTTTGACATATCTGAATTTCTTTTGCAAACAGAGTGACAGCACTAGAGAGGAATTGTGAGGGAGGTGGAAGAGTTGTTAGAGCAGATAGCAACTACAACCATAAATAAAAGCTGTAAGATGTACAAGTAACAAGATCAGAACAGAAAAAGTCATACTAATTTCAAGAAGTGCTCTGATCTTCAGATTTCAAAATATAAGCAGAAAGGAAAAAGGTAAATAATTATCATTTCACTCGACTTTGGCATTAAAAACATTTAACAAGGCCAAGTGCAGGGTTCTGCAGTTCGGCCACAACAACCCCAAGCAATGCTACAGGCTGGGGACAGAGTGGCTAGAGAGCAGCCAGGAGGAAAGGGACCTGGGGGTACTGGTGGATAGTAGGCTGAAGATGAGCCAGCAGTGTGCCCAGCTGGCCAAGAGGGCCAATGGCATCCTGGCCTGTATCAGGAACAGTGTGGCCAGTAGGACGAGGGAGGTTATTCTGCCCCTGTACTCAACACTGGTCAGGCCACACCTTGAGTGCTGTGTCCAGTTCTGGGCTCCTCAATTCAAGAGAGATGTTGAGGTGCTGGAACGTGTCCAGAGAAGGGCAACAAAGCTGGTGAGGGGCCTGGAACACAAACCCTATGAGGAGAGGCTGAGGGAGCTGGGATTGTTTAGCCTGGAGAAGAGGAGGCTCAGGGCAGACCTGATTGCTGTCTACAACTACCTGAAGGGAGGTTGTAGCCAGGGGGGGGTTGGTCTCTTCTGCCAGACAACCAGCAACAGAACAAGGGGACACAGCCTCAAGTTGTGCCGAGGGAAGTATAGGCTGGATGTTAGGAGGAAGTTCTTCACAGAGAGAGTGATTGGCATTGGAATAGGCTGCCCAGGGAGGTGGTGGAGTCGCCGTCCCTTGGGGTGTTCAGGAAAAGACTGGATGAGGCACTTAGTGCCATGGTCTGATTGACTGAATAGGGCTGGGTGCTAGGTTGGACTGGATGATCTTGGAGGTCTCTTCCAACCTGGTTGATTTTATTCCAGATTCTAACTACTAATTTGAGAAGAGTTTACATATATTTTTAAACGCATTGTTCTCAAAGTCCTTGCGCCAAGGACAGAAAATCCAGTCTCAGAATGATTAAGTGCTGAGCTAAACGTACAGCTTCATAGATGAAGAAACAATCAATACAATACGTTATGTGGCAGCTCTTGACCAAAGTATAGAGGACAAACAGCAGGCACTTGAGGCAGACTATTAACATTCCAAGGATTTACCTTTCTAAAACATGCACTATTGTGGCACGTTTTTTTTAGATGAGAACAGAAATACCTTTGAGACAAGGTGTACTGAGAGAAGTTCCCCATTTTATGCAAGTTGTAGCTTACATAGCCTTCTCCCAATATTTGATCATTTTGTGCTTAAGTCTAAAGTTAATACAAGTAAAATAAAAAATTAAAACAGCATGAGAAAAATTCCCCAAATAATTACACCATTTCTGATGACTGCAATAGCTAAATTTGAAGGACAGATGGAGTTTAGAAAGCATGAATTAAACAAGTGTGGATAGAAGAATATTAAACAGCTTCCTTCTCTCTCAAAAATCACATTGTCAGTGGATAACAGCATATATAAAGCTACACCAACTTGAATGACTTGGGGTTTTGGTATGCACATACATAAACATACTTATTTTAATGTTTGGATTTGTAGCAAACTCCTGTCCTTCCCAAAGAACAAACATGGTTCTCCCGAACGGCATGACTGAAAAGCTGCAGCATTCCTCACTGGCAGTGGTAGCAGTGATGATACATATCACAGCTACTGCAAAATGGCAAAGGGTGATGACATCCTACTCATGTTTGCTTGACACACTGCATTATTAGCAGCCCAAACACTGGACTCAGGGTTGAGCAAGTTAGCTGACACGTGATAGAACAGAATCAACCAGGTTGGAAGAGACCTCCAAGATCATCCAGTCCAACCTAACACCCAGCCCTAGCCAGTCAACTAGACCATGGCACTAAGTGCCTCATCCAGGCTTTTCCTGAACACCCCCAGGGACAGTGACTCCACCACCTCCCCGGGCAGCCCATTCCAATGCCAATCACTCTCTCTGGGAAGATCTTCCTCCTAACATCCAGCCTAGACCTCCCCCGGCACAACTTGAGACTGTGTCCCCTTGTTCCACAAACATGCTTATACCTGCATTACTCCTGAAGAACCAGTACTCATCTCCCTGCAAGGCTACTACCTGGACTCAGTAGAAGGAGGCCTGGCAGGAGAAAGTTAATCTCTGAGAAAAGCTGAGCTCAGGAGAGACAGACGTCTTTTTTTCAGAAGGACACAAAGGTCTCCAAATTGGTGAGCCTGTGTGCTTGCCACCTAATTTCTTGTTTCATTCCTTGCATGACAAACTCAGGTTTCTAAGCAAGAACATTTGTGAGGCTACAGACTCTACTGAAGTGCTGCCCAGATATTTGGGGGGTTGAAACCCCAAAACTACAAAGACCACTTTTTTTTTTGTTATGATCGTCCATCTGCCCTCTATTCCCTGTGCCCTGCTCGCCAACTCAGAATGAAAGAG
Source organism: Tricholaema leucomelas (assembly GCA_013400475.1). Taxonomy (NCBI): domain Eukaryota; kingdom Metazoa; phylum Chordata; class Aves; order Piciformes; family Lybiidae; genus Tricholaema lacrymosa; species Tricholaema leucomelas. The sequence goes on from WAAF01006678.1 coordinate 49,346, forward strand.
AACTTGTTGGGTTAGCTCTAAGAGCTTTGTTCCCTCATAGTATGTGGCTGAGTTGTATTCACACACTGATGAAGGCTTATTTGGGGAAAGAAATAAGGCAGAAATAAAGTAAGGTCCAGCAGCATAAGGCTGTAATTCAGAAGACACTAAGATTTATAGTAGCCTTTCTAGTCTTTTGGATTGATTTGGTATCGGCAGCAGAGCCCCTGTGACAGAAGAAACACCAGATGACATATTCCCATTTCCTCTGAGTAGTGAAGGGTCCTTAAGAGAAACAGTCAAGCTGTTAAACTCAAAGGAATGGAAAAAATGAATGCAGGCCGTAGACAAATGCACCATGACAGCACTGGAGGCAGTAGATGCTAAAACTGATTTACTAACTATTGCTCTGATAGGCTTAAAATTAAGACTAGTGAGACAACAGAAAACGTGCAGCTCGTTGAAAATTGTTAGTTGCAAGAACTAGGTGCAAAAATGCCTGAGGGCCCATTTCAGTGTGACAATCAAACAAGATATGAGCCCTCACATTTCGACAGGCATTAGGCAGTGAACCCTCCCCCCTCTGTCCAATGTTGTCCAAGTATGCCAGAAGCAACCCACAAGCAGCATCTGGAAGTCTGTTGTTGTGGCAAGTCTTAGGACACACCTGAAGCCTATCTAGACTACCAAGGTTGAAGTTCACTATATCAATTCCAGTGCCTTTGTCACAAGCACTATCATGGCATGCTGTAGTCCTGACATGGCTCTGACTCAGCATGCCAGGACAGTGCTTGAGACAAAGGCACTAGAATTGATTTAGTGAACTACCATTACAGTGAGAGACAACATTTGAGCTTGTTACCAACCGAAGCCCATTAGCTTTATATCCAAAAGAAGAATCAGTCTTCTGAAGAGATCATTAATTTTAAAGAGCTAATATCATTTTTTCATGGAAAACAGAGAGGTCTGTAAGTAGTTAACAGCTCAGATAATTTGATTATTAGTTCTACTGAGAAAAAAAGTAACACAAAATCCCATCAGTACTACTACAAATGACAATCTCAAGATTTCAGAAACACTCTGTATTTACACTGAGAGCAGAATCCCACAGTGCCTAGAAAATAATCTGCAGCTCTAGGTACATTCTATGTAGATTTTTTTCCACTTCTATTTCTCTCACTTTTGACTGCAACTTTAATTACATTCTCATTTGGCTGTTTACTGTCAGAAAAATGAAAATAAAAGTAACTTGGAATTCAAGTAAGTAGTAGAGTTGTATATAATATGTATATAGCTGGTACTAGTAATCTGATTGGACCAATACATGGGATGTGGCCACAATACATACATGTACAAATCAGTTTTAGCTGTTTCCTCTGCTTTACAAGAACAAAAAACAATGAAAAAATTCATCAGATGGGTAGAGTTTTAAAGCCTTTCATTATATTGTCTAAACTAAATAACTCACCTAATGAGATCTTATCCAGAAATGCATCATGTTTCAATTTGGGGATCCTAGTAAAGAGCGATCTCACCTATTCCCTCAGTAGCAAGCATAAAGGACTCCTCACACTCATCACTGAGGTGCTCTATCTATCTTCTTCCACACTTCAAGTTGCCTGGGAGATAAAGGAAGGAATTTCTCCTACTTATGCTTTTCTCCAACACATGAAAACCCTTACACTTCTCATTTTCTTCCCACACAGAAATATATACAGCAAAGCAAGACTTGTTCCAGGTTTCTTAATGGCTAAACATGTAATAGTCAATATTTGGTTTCAACACTTTTCCCCTACACTTCCCAGCACTTGATTTTCGTCACCTCAACATCATTTAAAAAGCATTGCATGCAACTACTTTACATCTTTGCATGATGCTAGCAACGACAAGCAAGCAAAGAAGCAATAAATCCTTTTGTTACAGTACTTCAGGAGTTCAAGTTCAACTCTTTGCTCAGAATGAGATCTGTATCTTTTCTAGTTTCCAAGCAACAGGCTCTCTGATGATGCAGCCCACATGACTTTTTACCCTGAAGGTTCATGTTTACATTGAGGCTTAGATCAGCAAAACCATAATAGAAATAGATTGCTGAGTAATTCCAATTTCACATATGCTATTATAACCCTGCCAGGGTAAAATGCTAAAGATTCCTACCAAGACTCAATTTCAAAGAATTTGAAGAGTACAAAAGGAGATATTTTGCTCCTGCTTTTCTTGGTCATGTTCTCCAAGAATAGGGAAAGTTTCCCTCACACATTTCCCCAAGATGCTCCCTGCACAAGATGCAATTTTGGGGTAAAACTCACCATAGGAATAGCAGGTGGAACAGGCAGAAACAAAGCTGGCAGAAGAATGGCTCATCTCCTTTCTTCTGTGCCACAAGAATATACTATCCTGTCACTGCAGCCTCACAAGGCACACTGAATGATTACAAACAAGCACTTTCTTCCTCTTTCTAAGCCAACTGGAAGAGCAGCCATAGGAGACAGCATACTATCAGCTCCTGCTGTAAAGCACACAAAGGCTAATTATGCCATGAAGAAGACCCCAGAAACACATGCTCTAGCAGGTAATCACTGTGCACTGGAGAGGCACTTCAATACCAAAACAAAAACCTCAGCTTCGCTACATATTTATAAGAAGGAACTTCAGTTCCTTTCATTACTCACTGAAAGAGCCCAGAGGAAACTCTCATTGCAGCCACACTCGGTCCTTCTCATGAAAGCTGTCCAGCCAAGGCATTGAAGAACCTGGGCTGTAAGATTTCATTGCAAATTGTTTCAGTAACAGTGTGCTATTGATATGCCCCTTGAATACCAACCAGAGCCAAGAACACCCACACAGTATAAAGACATAAAGCACAAGGGAACCTTAAGTGAATGAGTCGATTCTCCCCTCAAGCCAAGGCCGAGAGTAGCTCCATTAAGTAAAAAATCGACAAGAATGAGACCCTGTAAAGCTCCAGTAAGATCAGGCCAGCTGTAAACAAAAGCTATTTAGTTTGGTTTTGCTCACTGACACTTGTAAGACAGTGAAGAATGTAAAGCTGGAGGAAAGGAAACACTTCACAGAAGTGACTGCCTCACTTAAGTAAGACAAGAATATAGTAAAGACTGTCCCAGTTTTCATAATTTCTAAACATATCACCCAACTAATTGGCTTTAGAAGGGTAGACTGCTATTTTTTGCAGCTTGCTCAGTCCAAGACAAATACAAGTTGCAAATGTGTGACAAGCATAGTTGAGCAGGAATTTTTTAGCCAAGGAACACAACTCAGGGGGGAAATATTTGTGGAGTGGCATTTTGCTGCAGGAAGTGAAAATTGGTGTAGTTGCCATTATTTGCCACTTCCACTTTTGCACACTACTGCTCTAAAGGAAGAAAAAAATCAGGTAAGTCAATGCATCTGTGGATGTAGAAATCACTAGAACCTCCAAAGTTCAGACTTGAGGTTGCTTCTAAATATCATCTACAAAATGTAGCAGCTGTAACCAGCTCAAAAGCTGAAAAGGTGTACTGCATGCTTTCAGTTGTTTCAGCCCCCGTGTTCAATGCACATGTGTGAGCCTGTCAGAGAAAAGTACTCACCAGTAGACAGCATTTCAGACACCAGCTCAAAACTCTAAACATTGCTAGTCTCAAATAAGCAGCTTTTTTTCCCAGTTTGGAATAACTTAGTGTTCCCAAAATGCCCTCAATGGTTTATAAACCAAAGGCTTACCAGAAAGAGGCTGTGAAAGTATCTGTCCAGTCAAACACCAGAAGTTTGCTAGTAACCAAGATTTCTAACAGCACTGATTTGTCTCCGGAGGGAAGAGGAAAAAAAAATAATCAAAAAGAGGCCCCTTACCTGGGAATCACTTACTGTAACTCTTGTCCCAAAGGTGACACTGATGCAAACATGTTAATTTAGGTCTGGCTACCCCAGATCCTCTCTAAGGAGCACAGATCAACGAGGCCATTTCCTTGGGGCAACAGATCATTCACATGGGCCTCTTAAAGACCCAGCAACATCCCGCTGATAATGCTGACCACTGTAGTGGGAGATGCCAAGAAAAACTGGATGAGACCACAAGCTCCCTCCCATTTTCCCAGAGCACAGATTTCACTTCTCAGTTTTAAGTTTTTTTCTGGAATACTTAGGAAGCTAAGGATATTTGAATTATAACTTCAACAAGACACAAGATTCAAATCTAAGATGCTGCAGGCAAATCAATGAGTTGTTGGACATTCTTAGAATAGAATAGAATAAATCAGGTTGGAAGAGACCTCCAAGATCATCCAGTCCAACCTAGCACCCAGCCCTATCCAGTCAACTAAACCATGGCACTAAGTGCCTCATCCAGTCTTTTCCTGGACACCCCCAGGGATGGCGACTCCACCACCTCCCTGGGCAGCCCATTCCAATGCCAGTCACTCTCTCTGTGAAGAACTTCCTCCTAACATCCAGCCTATACTTCCCTCGGCACAACTTGAGGCTGTGTCCCCTTGTCCTGTTGCTGGTTGCCTGGGAGAAGAGACCAACCCCCACCTGGCTACAACCACCCTTCAGGTAGTTGTAGACAGCAATGAGGTCTGCCCTCAGCCTCCTCTTCTTCAGGCTGAAGAATTCTTGAGAATTCAGAGAGGTGCAGAAGGGAAGGAAGGCAGAGTGCTTGCTGAAACACTCCCTTCTGCTACATCTTCAGCAGAGAACTGAAATCCACCCAGCTGAAGTTGTCCTCTACATTCACTTCTGGTGAAAGGAAAGAAGGAAGTGGCAGCATTTACGTGATGGTTTCCAGGATTTCTCAACCCCTCTCCCCTTTGAAGTGCTCCCACAGCACACGGAAGGGAGGCCTTTCAGAAGTGAAGCTGACCACCAGGCGGCAGTAGTTTGAGCGATGGCTGGACACAGCAAAAGCCAAACTGGGTCTATACAGCTGGGTTCCCATTTACTTACCACTTCGCAGGCTTCTTCTTTTGACAAGCAAGTCCATTTACCAACCTACTCAGCAACAGTAGTCTTGTAAAGTGTACATGTAACAAGTCACAAGTTCTTCCATTTATTTGAGTAAATATCTGGTAAATAAAATAATCGGTAAACATTACAAAATTAAACACATTAAAAAAGCTTGCCAGTGTACACAAAATCCACACACATGTATTTCTTTTGAAAAATAAAATATGTTCAGAGCACCCTTGATATAAAATGCCTGACTAGTGTCAGCTACCAGCATATGGTAGCTTATTGAACACTTCTGTTGGGACATTTTTGAGATGGAGCAGGGATCTCTCTCCTGTTGTTGCTTTTAAAGGAGAGCGCAAGTTACAGAGTCTCCCCATTTCTAAGGCAGAGCCATAAACAAATAGTATAATATTCTTTGCCTGCCTCAGTAGGCAAGGAATCTCCATTTGGTTAAGACCACATCACTGAATGCAAGACAGTGCCTGTAATACATTTTGGTGGCACTGCCTTTCCTACACGGTGAAGCAGCTTTTAAATGGCGATGGACATTTCTCTAGATATCACTGCAGGCCTTTATTCGGTATAGGTTAGCATGGTTCTAAGACACCATGAGGTGGACAAGAAATGATCTGGCAAAGCATCAAAGTCAGTGAAATAACTTCCAGTCTACAAATTAAGCCCTTAAAATTCCCACTTTTTGTATGCTGCAGTCTAAACAAGGAGATATGATGGAATTCTTCACTGAGCTGCTGTAAGGGTATTTAGAAAACTGGCAGCATTCGTTTTAGTAATCTAAATTGGTACCTTCTGGTAACAAATTTGCAATAATCACCATTTAAATAATTTACTGTAACAAACTTTTCCTTCCATCCATGTGAAACAGTATTCACAACCCACTTTATAATTTATATACAGACAAGCACAAGAAATTTTGACACCCATGAGTTAAATGTACAACCAACTTTTAAAATGTTATCCAACTTGTTGCAAGGAGAAATACCCTAGCTCTGTAAATTTACAAGATCTTCTGCTTCACCAGGTAGGTTTGCTGCCCCTCATCTCTAGTAACTCCTGGATTCTTCACTTGCTTCAGTAACCCTCTAGTGAAAGTAGAGCAGCATCCAAATTGTTGATATTCTTGATTTTAAAAAAATTAGACACTTAAAAAAGAACCCTTAAAACACACACAAAAAAAATTTTCCTTGAGTTGAAACTGAATGAAATCAAAAGAAGGTTGTAGAGAAATACAACGATAAAGGTCTTGTATTCAAAGTCCCATTTCCCTTGCCATGTCTTTTACTGAGTGCTACTACTTTGAATTATTTATATACTCTTCTTTTGAGGGGGGCTGAGTTTCCTCATTCCTCTTATCCGAGTTAGCAGCTCTTTGATAAATTCCTAGGAATAAAGATCAGAAAATATGAGTAATTTTTAAGATCCCATAATACCATGATTTTGAGCTTAAAAAGGAAATCAAAGCAAACCATACATTTTCATTTAAGCTTTTACTGCTAAGCTTGAATTTCTCTGGCCTGATCTCTGGCAATCTTATATGCACATTCTCACCAGACAGCGGCGGTGCAACAACTAGCTTTGCCTCTGCATCAGTGTTCAGGATTGGGCGCTAGTCCTCTCTCTGACTTTCTACCAACTGTGGAGTCAAGTCTACAGCTGGGTACAATGCAAATTGTCATGGTAGACTTTCAGCATTCAAGCCTAGTCAGAGACCACCACTCCTGCCTAAGAGGTGTTTCTCGTATCACTTTCCTTGCTGGCACTAGCATCTCGGCTGGCTGTATACTCAGCTGAAGCAGAAGACTCAACTGGTTTTCATCTTTTTATGCTGTTTTCCAAGCTGGCTCACTTCTCTGACCATGCTCTCCACTAAGCACCATACCAAATACTTCTGTCAGTCTGAGGCAAGGCAGGAGCAGTGAGCCAAAGGGAGCATCACTGGCTAATGTTAAAAAAGGTTGTACACCTCAGCAAATGAGAATATTCTGGGGGAAAAAAGGAGTGTGGCCCATTCTTTATTCATAGTGATCTTTGCTAGTTCCAGCACACATTCTCTTTGACACTGTAAGTCTATTCTCTCACAGAGTTGCACCATCGTCTGAAATATGCATTTTCTTATAACAACTGCAGATGGATTCAAGTCTCTGACACTCCTTTGCTATCAAATTTGGAGAATAACTTTTACCCACAGTACTATGTATGCATCTACAAAAAAGTTCTTAACATGAAATCTAAATATGGAATGTGATTAAGGACTTAGGTTGATGTAAAAGGACAAAAAATGTAACTTCCTGGCAGAATTTCCGGGGCTAAAATTCTAATGAACAAAGTCACTACCTAAATGACAATACAGTTCAAAGAATCATAGAATGGTTTAGGTTGGAAGGGACCTCAAGGATCATCCAGCTCCAACCCCCTGCCATAGGCAAGGACACCTCCCACTAGAGCAGGTTGCTCAAGGCCTCATCCAGCCTGGCCTTAAATGCCTCCAGGGAGGAGCCATCCACAACCTCCCTGGGCAACCTGTGCCAGTGTCTTACCACCCTCACTGTAAAGAACTTCCTCCTAACATCCAGTCTAAATCTCCTCTCTTCCAGTTTACACACTGAATCATGTTATGTGGATGCTACATCATGCATTAATAAAATCTCTGTCAATATGTCTTTTAACTTGAGAAAGATGTCAGGTTTTTCTAGTTGGACAACAGTTCTGGCAGAGATCATCCCAACCGAGCCATTTCCTTTCCTGACAGTTTATGCATGTCATAGAACCATAGAATCAACCAGGTTGGAAAAGACCTCCAAGCTCATCCAGTCCAACCTATCACCCAGCTCTATCCAGTCAATTACACCACGGCACTAAGTGCCCCATCCAGTCTTTCCTTGAACACCTTCAGGGATGGTGAATCCACACCTCCCTGGGGTCTTCACTGTATGTACTGTTGCACCATGGTTATTGTTGCACCAGCACTAGCTGTGACTTCAACTAAGAGCAGCAAGGGCAGAGCATCAGATGTGTCAGTGTGGCCTACAAGCGCTCCCCAAGAACCGTTTATATACTGGCCACAATTCCTGAACTACCCGGGTCAAGACAGTACAGGAATACATCTCTGCATATCAGTACTGCACTTCCCACCTTAGAATCATAGAATCAAACAGGTTGGAAGAGACCTCCAAGATCACCCAGTCTAACCTAGCACCCAGCTCTAGCCAGTCAACCAGACCATGGCACTAAATGCCTCACCCAGGCTTTTCCTGAACACCCCAAGGGACGGTGACTCCACCACCTCCCTGGGCAGCCCATTCCAATGCCAGTCACTCTCTCTGCCAACAACTTCCTCCTAACATCCAGCCTATACTTCCCCTGGCACAACTTGAGGCTGTGTCCCCTTGTTCTATTGCTGTTGCCTGGGAGAAGAGACCAACCTCCACCTGGCTACAGCCTCTCTTCAGGTAGTTGTAGACAGCAATCAGGTCCCCCCTGAGCCTCCTCCAGGCTAAACAACCCCAGCTCCCTCAGCCTCTTCTCATAGGGTTTGTGTTCCAGGCCCCTCACCAGCTTTGTTGCCCTTCTCTGGACACCTTCCAGCACCTCAACATCTCTCTTGAATTGAGGAGCCCAGAACTAGACACAGCACTCAAGGTGTGGCCTGACCAGTGCTGAGTACAGGGGCAGAATAACCTTCCTTGTCCTACTGGCCAAACTGTTCCTGATACAGGCCAGGATGCCATTGGCCCTCTTGGCCACATTGGCACACTGCTGGCTCATCTTCAGCTACTATCCACCAGTACCTCCAGGTCCCTTTCTTCCTGGCTGCTCTCCAGCCACTCTGTCCCCAGCCTGTAGCGCTGCTTGGGGTTGTTGTGGCCAAAGTGCAGAACCCTGCAGAACCTTGACAGACAGTCTAAAGAGATCGCAAAAGCAGATCTGTTAAAGATCCCAAATCTTCCCACTCTATCCTCTAGAAGCTATCTTCTTCTATGCCAGCCACCACAACAATATCCAGTCAGCTTCTCAGAGTACAGTACTTACCCATTTAGTAGTTAAATTTTAGGTGTGTTTTTTTTTACTATCAAAGTGAAATGAAGCCCTGCAGTGAAACCACACAAAGAGTTTCTAGAAAGTGATTGCAAAATATTTTTATTTGGGATTAATGCAATCAGTACTGCCTTTCAACAGCCTTTTACATATAAACTCCCCACACCAAAGCATCAGATTAAAACCACTTTGGAAAAGGAATGGGTTGAAGTTCAGTTTTTCCCTCCGGAAGACTTTATTAGTCATTTGTTAAAGCCACAAATAGTCTACACCATATTCACTCATCATCAAGGCAGCAACAGGACACTGCAACTTGAAACTGTCCAACTGATTCACAGAAGTTGAAAGTGAGAGCATTACAGGAAGGGGCATCTGACAGGGAAATCTGTGGTACTCCGTACCCACTCGAGTTAACCCTGTTTGAGAGGCATCTCTGTTATTTCTCTGTCCACTTCCTCCCACAACTCAGGAGTTTGAAGTAAATTTTCCCTAGATACGAAATGCAGACAGAGTCAGCTGCTTTTTTAAGACATTATAGCTAGGGAGTGGAGCTCCCCTTAGACTCTGAAGCTGTACCACAAGTATCTTATGCAAAATAAGATATTTGCTTGAATGTATCAAGCAACTTTCACACCATCTATAAACTTCTTAGTGCTGCCAAGATATACCTAACTGTAGGGGCAGCCCTCTAAGCAGATCTGAGGTAATTAAGGGTATTCTTAAGGAAGAGGAAGGAGTCGTATTCACTTGAGGAAGTACATACAATAACTGAAAATGCTATATCCCCTAGGAGCTTTTTTCCCTGAAGTACCTGCAGGGCCAAGCAGCAAAACCCAAAAAGAGCATTTTGTATGTGCCAGATATTTCAGCTAATGTAGTAGGGCTGTTGTGCACAACCCATGGGAGTGCAAACCACAGCACTGGTTAAGCACTTAAGTATCACTTAATGGCACGTTGGAACATGGTTTAATGGCCATGGTGGTCTTACGTTGATGGTTGGACTTCATCAGTCCACGATCTTAGGAGGTCTTTTCCAACCAGAACACTTCTATGATTCTGTTTCTTTTTGGATCGTGTCCTGTGTTTGTGCCTTTCTTGAGACTTTCTTGAGTAGTCAGTGACTTAAATCTCTGCTTGAATTCTCCAGGGAATAAGCACAACAATTTTACATAGTTTGTTTGGAGATCATACTGAAAATTGTAACTATTTAAATGTTCCCAGCAAAGCAATTTTCTTCTGTGATCTGACTTCACCTCATTTTTCTCTCATTTTGCAGTTCTTGAAGTATTATCCTAACAAGATGGTCTGGATAGGTTTAATTCTGTCTGAGTGGGAGAGATTTCCAGCTCATTCACTTGAAACTTTGTATTATTTGTATGAGAAAAGAAAACAAGCAAAGAAATCCCAAATCTGATTTATCAGTTTCTCCTCAAAGATTAGTTATCTGCAGATATTGTGTAGCTCAGGTGAGTCTTTCCTTCAATAAATGTAACAGTTGCCCACTCACTGGACTTCTCTCCCACAGCAGCTTAACAGTCTCCTTGTCATTTCTTCTGTTATCACTTTGGCAGTCCCACCAGTAGAAGCTCTAATTGACATCAACCACAAATACAGACTTCCTCCAAAGCCCAGTCTATATGGGTGGTCTTGCTACTACCAGTAGCAGATACAATCACATAGATCTAGCTACCCTGCTTCAAAGCGTATGTCTTGACAAAACCTCATTGATTTCACGTCCACAACCACCTTCCTACTCTAAGTAAGAGTCTACTTTCAGATACCAACATCTTATCATCAGGATCAAAGATATTTTTAATTTCTTTGCTATGTTCACTGCTAACATGAGACTCAAAATTCCCAATGCCCTACATTTTAGTTCTCCATTGCATAGACAGAGCCAAGGCAGCAACTTGAACAAGGTCTGAGTGGGATTTTCCACAGGTGACACATAGCTCCAAGCAAAGCAGTCACCTGCACTGGCACATGGGCGATGCAGGATGACACTCTGCTCCCTGCTCTTTTTCAACCACAAATGTTCATACCCAAGATTTGGTTATGGCACTGATTTTGCAGAGCATAGCCTCTCAGTTTGTGCAGTCACAAAATGAATTGCTGTTTTTTCATGTCAAGTCTCACTTTATGTCAAGATTACATGACATGTAGTGCCTTTGAATTAGGTATGGTAGTAACAAAAGAGAGGAGGAAGCAGGAGGGAAAAAATGATGTAAATTACCTGAAGAATAGTTTTAGCCCTGTAATCCTGCATGTGTCAAAGCACTGTCCACATTTGAGATCCCAAAGCTTGTGCCTTGAGTCAAGTCAACTTGAACAAGTGCAACTTGTAACTTCTTTACTGTAAGGGTCACAGAGCACTGGAACAGGCTCCCCAGGGAGGACGTGGAGTCTCCTTCTCTGGAGACTTTCAAGGCCTGTCTGGATGTGTTCCTGTGTGATCTGTGTTAGATAGTATGGTCCTGCTCCGGCAGGGGGGTTGGACTTGATGATGTCTTTGGGTCCCTTCCCACCCCTAACATCCTGTGATCCTATGAACTTAACTACATGCAGCAAGAGGAGCACAGCTCAGGTTAAAGGATGTAAAGTATAAATGCAACCCACACATTGCAATAGTTAACACCAACCAAAACATACTTTACAGTTTGCTAGTTACCAAATGTCTCTTAGCTACTGGATTGTTCTGGGGTTTGTTTGTTGTTTTTTTTTACTACATATGTTTGTAGAAACAGCCAAGTTGTGTCTAGAAGTTATTTTTAATTTCTGGCACATTTTACAAACCTAACTTTTAACAACTGAATGACACATCAGTCATGTTCCACCGTCCCTGGGGGTGTTCAAGAAAAGACTGGATGGGGCACTTAGTGCCATGGTCTAGTTGACTGGATAGGGCTGGGTGCTAGGTTGGACTGGATGATCTTGGAGGTTTCTTCCAACCTGGTTGATTCTATGATGATGATGATGACATTTTACTTTAAGGATCATTAACATAAACTTAAATAGCACCCAGAAGTCATACTGTGTACACTTTCCTCGATTAATCTTTGCTTGCCTTGTTTGGGTAAACTAAATGACTCCACAATAAGGTTCCCATATCAAACATTTTTCCATACCAACAGCCATAACTTGCTACCTTAGGAAAGCTTTGACTATCTAAGAGCACATTCAATCATCTAACTATATTTCCCTTAGAAAAACAGTTCCTTAAGCAGTTTCTCATAAGACATCCACTGTCTTTAGCCAATTCATTAAAGAGGCTGAGAATTCCTTCTACCTTTCACATGACCTGGGTAACTCTACTTCTGATAAGTCAGTCCACAAGATACACAAAAATCCCTCAGTCTTTCCTTAACCATCAGTTTGGAAGATGCTATGCAAAATAGACTTAACAAAAAGAGGTTTTAAAAATAAAAATGATGAAAAACCAAAAGCTTCAAGTTCAACTTTCTTCCTGCGCCGTTTTCCCTTAAGTTCTGGGTAGCAGAGTCATCACATCACATAAATATTTCCCCAGTTGGGGATTACTGTCTTTTGCAAACCGTAGAACTCTTGATGCTAAAATCCCTATCATGTTTGACTGACTGCATATGATGGCTCAGGCAAAATTCCATCAGCTTATATCCACTCTTCACAAATCTTCTAGAAATCCTTTCACAACCCAATTACCTCGATAGTTTTGAATGATCTGCAAACACAAAAGGATTAGGGATTTTCTAGGCAAGGTGTGGACCCTCATACAGCAAGTTTAAGCCAGCTCAAAAGCTGCTCCTAGTGATTTTTTTTTTTTTAACTTGCTACATGCAGACTATTTTTAACTGACCTAAGTTAACAGTCTTGCAGTATTGCTGGGCTTATGCTATTGATGAAGAAAGAAAAGCTGCTGCTGTGAAAACAGCCCTGGGAAATTACTCCCATTCTGGCACTCATCCTCACAAAGTGTGGGTTAGGTACTCCCCAACTTGGCTATCTCAGAAGATCAAAAAGGAAGATGGATATTATCCCAGGTAAAAGACCTATCTCTATCCCATCAGCAGATGACTAAAGAGACAACTCACAAGTCCAGTATTAAAATCTCATCATGATCCAAGTGCCTTGAAGGCAGTCAAACATGTATCCAAGATGTTGTTTCTCAGAAACCGCCATGCCAACTTAATCTACAAACATGGCAAAAGTATTACCTACAGTTCTGTGACAAAGGTTTCCAGTGGAACACTCACTAACATCAGTCACACACCCTCACCAGAGCTCTGAAATTTGTCCTTGTGATATATACTTTTTTCTTAGCTCTGAGGCTTGATACCTAACACATCTTCAGTGAGAGAGGAAGAAGGACAATTACTTGACTCTCTGTCTTCATGTGTTTTCAGGCAACCCAAGAGATAAAAGGTCACCACATGAATGGCTGCTAAATTCTTCCTAGCTTTTTCCTGCCACTTAACTCATGATCCCCACTGTGACAAGAACTACGTCAGGCTCCACACTCTGCATCAGTCTATAAGTCCGTCTCTTGCTGAGAGAAGGCTTACAGGGGTCATCTGTAGTAGGGCATTACTACAGTGAGACAACTGAAGACTTATTTTCTGGCCTGGCATCTCCATAATGGAAGATGTGTGCTATCTGCTGTAAAGAAACCAAGGTAGAACATAGATCAAGCTATACAAGAGTTAAAACGCAGGTCTTTGAGTCAATTCCCTGCACTGTCAAAACTTGTGCCAGTAACTGCAATAGCAAACCTGGAGAATTTCTCCAGTCTACCACAGGAACTGATACCACAGAAACAAATAAAACCATAAAAGCCCTAAAGAAAATATCTTATAGAGGTGCTCTACTTCTACCATTTGTTCTTCCTGACAGTTTGACTATCCAGATGTTGAAGTGGCTACAACTGCAGATGTTAGAGAGGAACAAAGCTATACGCAGTCTTGTTTCAAAAACCAAATACCTGGCTTCTAGTCATGCATAGTTGAAATCTCTCTGAGGATAGGAATCCTTTAAGCCACCCACTCTATTAAATACTGAGCAGCCTCCACTAATGGGAAAGCAGCGAGTCAGTAATTTGAACATAGAAACTGACCCACAACCTGGACTTCCTTTTTTAAAATGAGTCCACCTTTTTGTTACAATATTTGCTCTTCCTAGTAAGCACACACTGCTATATGAGAGGTAGGCTGTATTTGCGCTGGACACATCAATGGGTATTCAAGTTGAAAGTTGAGTACTGAACTTAATCCTGTTAGTTCAGGTTATGCCACAGTTGTATTCAAGCCCATTCACAAAAAAAAAAAACAACAACCAACCAACCAACAAAAGACTGAGCCACATATCTACAGACCAGTTCCCAGAGTATGTAACTTTACTCTCAGAGAAAAAATTAAATGCCTTCACATTGAAGAGCACACAGTCCCTCTCACAAGTTGGAATTTCATGCAAATACAGTAGCATTGTAAACCACCTTGTGAGAATTGTGTTTAGTTCTCTCGTAACATGAGAGATTTAAGCATCAGTGAAGTTAATAAGGACATTATAGAAAACAATATTGATACTTCAGGTGGGATGATCATTAGTCCCTCCACAGGACCCAGTCATGTTCCTACTGTAGTCAAGCGACAAGCACAAAACATTGCCAGGATGTAAATCCCCAAGCCCAGCAGTACCTCATTAATATTCCTGTATTTACTTTATCAGCAATATTTTGTAAAGGCTCCTTTAGCTTGAACATAGCTACAATTTGCACATGTGAATAGTATTTAAGAAAAGTCTTTTTACCTCTGTTGGTTTGTAGCAATCTACAAGAGTTTCCTAGAAGCAAAACATGAAAGTGTCAGTTCCAATACAGAATAACAATGAATGCAAACAAGTCTACAGTATGAAACCTAGCAAAGGAGCAGGCAGAGAAAAGAAGCAACAACCAGGAACCACTGGATGAAGACAATACTGAAAGCCAAGCATTATAGCAAGTGATCTTGCTTCTTAGGTGGAATGATTTGCAACAGGAGAGAAACAATGGCTTCCTCCTCCAGCTTGGAAGTTACAAAAAATTTCTTTCTCTAAGAAAAACAGAATCTAAAAACACTTCTCCCAGCAAGACACATGTGAAAGGTAGCTTTCTGGGAGGGCACCACCCCTTTGTAAAACAGAAATGCAGAATTTAGCTAGGTCAGGCACTCCTAGCAGGGCAGCTGCAGCAGCCAGTTTAGGCAGAAGCAAAGCTATTTGTGAATTCTGAGCAAACAGTCTGGGCCCATGCCCCATATCTCTGTGGCTGGGCAGTAAGCACTGAGAAAAGGCTGCCTACAGGCGCTGCACTTCAGATGTGGTGCATCTAAGCACCATGTTAGTCACCTCCCAGAAGTTAGCTAAGGGCAAACCACTGATCTGTGATGTTTCCATCCTTTAGTGCATCTGAAAAGAGTATTAACAGGGACTCCAGCTATGACAGACAAAGAAATCATTTCCAGTGTCCTAAGGACAAAGGAGGGTTTCCAGTCTATTCACGTGCATGTGTACATCTTCTGCTGCAGTGAATCACAGAAGTGATCTGGGCATCACAACTGCCTCTCAGCTACATAATATTTTAATGTGACTGTTCTTTATTTCCCTATGCTTTCAGTTCTTTATTTTATATACTTGTAAAAAACAGAATGAATCTAACTTGTCTCAGCTCAGCTCCCTGTATTACTGCACTTTTTGGAACATATTTTATTCCCGTTATCTCTTACCTTCCAGAAATTATTTTTCCTAGAGGATTTTAATTACCTTTGTCCAGCCCAGTAGATTATACTAAACTCAGAACTAGACATCTCTCAGTTCTAATACCACACTTACACTGGATTCAAACACAAAATACGGATCCAGATGCATTAAATCAACCACACTGATTTAAAATTAGAAAATAATATTACCTGTAATTTGAGAGCTCTCTCCTCTTCATTGGCTGCATCAAGAAGGTCATCAATGTCAATTTCTACATCTGGCATCTCTTCCTCCTGAAAAGCAAAAATTCCCACTTAATCCAGAGGGATATGCTTTAACTAACCTCAAGAGCAGCCTAGTGATAGCACGCAACCTCATTTGCCTGGAGTCAGATACAAAGGAAATCAGCAAGGCCCAGGCCAGCAGAAGGACAAGCTTTGGCCACACAGGAGGTGACAGCTTTAACCCATGCCCAGCAGCACAGCTCATGCTTTTCTCACAGTGCTGAGCAAGAGGCTGTAAAAGAGGTCAGGGAAGAAGCGGGCAAAAGCTGAAGCAAGTCACAGAATTGCTTTGAAAGCATTCTTAATCATTTATTTTGTTACACTATGGAAGATCTCCCTTGCTTGAAGCTGGCTTACAAGGACAACATAGATTTCCCCTGAAGCACAAAGTCTAAGGAACAGAGTCAATACTAGAATGTTTTCAAACCTTCTCCGCCCCTACACTTATCCATTTGCAACACCAACACATCAGATACATTGTTCCCCGAGACAGAACAACACTCCAGGTATTCTGAAGGGCCCCTGAGCTCTGCCATCCCAAGGAGAATTCATCATCCACAGCTATCACTGTTAGTTCATTTACAATTGTGCAAAAAAAAAAATGTTCTTCTGGCCACTTTTTGCATTTGCTCATTATAAAAGGCACTTTGAAATGGTAACGCAGCACCTTGCTGCACAGTCAAAACATTCTGGTCTCAGCCTCTTCCCCACAATAAATCCCACCCTCACAGTATGAGGCCATGAACACATGGCTCCTCTGTCACACCTGATCCATCCAAGCCAGTGCATGGCCACTGCAAGAAGCTCCCAGTTTCCAAAGGGGAGGGTGGATTTGAGAGTTAGAGTGAAGGGACAAGACTGCTATCCCCAGTAGCAGTTGTCTTGTACCCCAGTGACGCTTCTGAAGACCCTTTAAAGAAAAATTTTGACCAAGAAAATGTGGTGGCTACAGCAATTTGCAAAACTGCAACAACTGTGAAATAATTCAGTTGCTACAGGTAACATAAAAATTACTTGGTAAAAGAAGAATCCACACATTACCACGGAAGACAAATGAGCCTGAGTTGATCTAACAAAATTAAGCACCAATGTGCCTAAGAACTCCCTCTATCAGAAGTGCCAGCTAAAATGTCAACTGTTCAACATTTATTTGGGTGTGAGGACAGAAGTGGATTAGGGTAGAAGGAAGAAAACACCAAGCTCCTTATTCCCCACCTCCGAAAGAAAATGTGCAAGAACATGGTAGTGCAGCCACGCAGGCTGTTAAATCCAATTAATGAAAACAGATGAAGCACATCCTTTGCCCAATTAGCAGGTTGACTCTTTCAGCCTGCATTTTAAGCAGAAAGGAAGTGTGGGCATTTGCTGAAATTAATCATAATAATGCTAGTTAATGTAACAATCTGGCAATAAAGGAGTTTCTACCCTAATGTTAGAGGCTTATTAGAGCTTTGAACAAAGGTAAAAGGAGACAAAAGAAGTCTTCTGCAGACTATAAAGATACTGCTGGCTCAGTGTGGTGGTTTGGGTGTTCCCTGCTCACCCCCCACTTATAGAAATCACCCAGACTAGACTCAGCCGGCTCTGGAAATATGAATGAAGCTTATATTTACAGCTGGCACAATATACAAGCAGATATTTACAGTATATACAGTTATACACAGAAATATACAACATAAAAAGGTAATACAGAAACAGCTTGCTAGAATGCCAAAGTCAAAAGGCACCAGGGAGGTGGAATTCTCTAGAAGACAAAATGCTTTTTGTGATCACACTTCATTGAAGCTGAGCACTCCTGAAAGGTTAGGTTTACTCTGATTGGTATCAGAGGCACAGACATGCATTACATAGTAAATAGGTGCAGCAGTTAAAACATTACAACTTCCCCAAATGCTTGCTATTTAGCCTTTGGCAGGGGTGGTCACAGCCCCAACGGTGATCTCCAGAAATTGGTGATGTTTCTTTGTGAGACCCAGAGTAAAGATCTGACAGTTTCCGAAACCACTTCCTACAACAGCTGAAGCCAAAGGGCTGAATTTTGCTGGGGCAGCTTAAGCACACTCTAGTCTACTGACCTTGAGGAAGGACCTCCACACTGCAAGAGTGGGTTTGACATTGTTACTAGTATTTACTAATTAAACAGTTATCTGAGGCTTTAAAACTCAAAGACCAATAGTTGCCCTATGGATGATTTCCCACTATAACTCAAACTCTCAAATGAACCTGCTGTCCCTCATCTTCACTGCCTATTCACTACCCATCATCCCATGTGCAGCACTGGGAAATAATGCAATAATTTTGCTTAGTTTTTACTTTAGGTTTTCATATTGGGGGATAAAGGAGAAATGCAGTAAGAAAAAAGTTAAAGCCATCATTTGTTCAGTGAGATAGGATGCAACTTCAAACGAAGGGAAGCAATAAACAAAGGAGGAAAAGACCACCATACAATTCAGATGTATGAAAGTCTCAGACTGGATGAATTGCAGATTGCTCTCCAAGTTCTGGAAGACAGCCAGCATAAGTGATCAAAATCAAACTAGAAAAAGTAGGACCAGATCTTCTAGAACTGTCCTTTTAATAGATTAAATCAAATACAGTTAGCATTAAACAAGTTCAATTGCAGATATGGATGGCATTGCCCCAATGCAAGACAATGGTTTAAGTCTCAGTGCCAAAAATTACCCAGAGTAGAAGTTCTTCTTACAGAAAAATGGGTGAGATTATGGATGGATTACACTTAGTATAGGTAAAAGAATACTCCTAAATAGCCATTTGTATGAAATAAAGGAAAAGCCCATGTGCTCCTCATTTGAAAGCATTCCATTGACATGGGGGTCTTATGGGTCAGGGTAAAAGGAGATAAAAATGAGAATAAGATGAAGAGTTTGAGTGATCAAAAATCATGAATGCAGAATCATAAAAAAAACCTCTTTCTGACTATTCCTAGCTATTCCTAGTTAAGTGGAGAATCAGAATGCAACAGACAATACAGAAACATAGAATGGTTTAGACTGGAATGTACCTCAAAGATCATCTAGTTCCAACCCCTCTGCCATGGACAGGGATGTCTCCTACTAGTTCAGGTTGGTCAGGGACCCATCCAGCATGGCTTTAAACACTTTCAGGATCAGAGCCTCCACTGTTTCTCTGTGCAACCTGTTTCAGTGCCTCACCACTTCCATGGGGAAAAATTCTTCCACTTTGAAGACCCTCATCACTACATGCCCTTGTAAAAATTCCCTCTTCAGCTGTCCTGTAGGCTCCCTTCAAACATCAAAAGGCTGCTAGAAGGTCTGCCTCCCCAGAGCCTTCCAGAAAGGGAAGGACAAGAAGTGTCCACCTGTCAACAGAACAGCTTATGCAAGTTAGCACCAAGCGCATCTGTATCTACACCACGTGGCATGAATGGCTGGGTAAAATCAAGGACATGGTGCTTTACCCCTGGAGCCAGGAGAGCACTGTGCCCATAGCCTTACACATGTGCCACTAGAGGGAGGTAACACTACAAACACAGCAGAGCCCCTGATGTTGCTGGTAGGACATGGAAAAGTCTTCCCAGACTTGGACTCAGGGCTGGAGAGCAGCAGCATAACTTTTGTCCTCGAGTCACCATTTCCTTGTGCTGCTCTGTTAAAAACAAACCAACCCAAACAACCCAACCCTACTCCACAGCTTTAAGAAGCGTGGGCACATGACAAGCACAAGATCCTTGATTAAAATTAGAACACATTCATAAACAGGCCACAGGTATTTCTGTAACAAAGTCTGCTCCCTCCTAGATTTCCATCGTCAGACATACCATTGGACACTGGAATGGGCTGCCCGGGGAGGTGGTGGAGTCGCCGTCCCTGGGGCTGCTCAAGGCAAGGTTGGATGTGGCACTTGGTGCCATGGTCTAGCCTTGAGCTCTATGGTAAAGGGTTGGACTTGATGATCTGTGAGGTCTCTTCCAACCTTGGTGATACCGTGATACTGTGTGATACCAGAGTTTCAACTAAGCTGGTGGAAGTCCTCATGCAATGTGGAAAACTACCTTTTTTCTTTCTTTCCTGAAACATCAGGATGTCTCAACATCAGAAAGAGCTGAACTTGTACTCAACATGGATACTCTGGCTGAGGCAAGCACCTACCGCAAATCTCTTTAGATCAGATTATTTAAATTTGGACAAGTTTAGCATTAAACAAGATGTTTCTGGGTTTACTTGAAAATAAAAAAAGAGAGAGTCTGTTGGGAATGGAAGCAAGAATGGGCCACATGGGAGGATTACAAAGAACCTGCCCAAGCAGACAAAGATCAGCTTAAGAAAGCAATAGCACAGATAGCATTGAATTTGGCTAGGGACATAAAAGGGAACTACAAGAATGTCTTCAGGTACATCCCTGACAAAAGGAAGGTTAGAGAAGATGTGGGCCCTCTCCAGAAGGGAAATGGAGACCTGGTCACAAGGAATACAAAGAAGACTGAGGTACTCAGTGACTCCTTTGCGTCAGTCTTCTCTGGCAAGGGCTCAAGGTGTATTGCCCAAATCAAAAGGCAAAGGTAGAGGAATAGGAAAAGGAAGATCTGTCCGCTATAAGTGAAGGTCAGGTTCAAAACCATCTAAAGAACCTGAAGGTGCACAAGTCTACAGGGTCCAGTGAGATGACACCAAGCTGCATAGGCCAACTGGCCCACGGAGGAGCTCCCCCTGGAGGGAAGGGATGCCATCCAGAGAGACCTGCACAGGCTTAAGACATGGGCCCATGCCAACCTCATGAAGTTCAAGATGACCAAGTGCAAGGTCCTGCACCTGGGCCAGAGTAAGCCCAAGCAAAAAATACAGGCTGGGCGGAGAATATATTGAGAGCAGTCTCAAGGAGAAATCACTTGCAGGTGTTGGTTGATGAAAATCTCAGCATGAGCCAACAATGTGTGCTTGCAGTCCAGGAGACCAGCCGTGTCCTGGGCTTCATCAAAACAGGTGTGACCAGCAGGACAAGTGAGGTGATTTTCCCCACTCTGTTTCCCTCTTGTGAGACTCCACCTCAAGGACTGCATCCAGTTTTGGGGACTCCAACACAAGAAGGACGTTGAACTACTGGAGCAGCTCCATGAGGGCTGTGAAGATGATCAGGTGGCTGAAGCACCTCCCCTATGGGAACAGGCTGTGAGAGTTGTAGCCATTCAGCCTTGAGAAGACTCCATGGAAACCTTATGGCAGTCCTCCAGTATCTGGAAGAGGCCTACAAGAAAGCTAGGTAGATGTTTTACAAGGGCTTGTAGTGATAGGACAAGAGGAAGTGGCTTTAAGCTTGAGGAGGGTAGATTTAGACTAGATATTAGGACAAAATTCTTTAGTGAGGGTGGTTGCACATGGAAGTTGTGGACGCCCCCTCCCTGGAGGTGTTCAGGACTAGGCTGGATGAGGCCTTGAGCAACCTGGTCAAGAGGAAGGTGTCCCTGCGCAGAGCAGGGGACTATTGTGTAGTTACACAATCTTTAAGATCCCTTCCAACCCAAACCATTCTATGAATCTATGAACATGCAAAAAAGAGACAGAGGAGAGAGATCCTGTAAAAGCACCTTCTTAATGGCTGGGACCTGCGTGAGTTTTGAATATTTAGGATCACTTACTCCTTTCTGAAGGCTATTAAAGGTGATAAAGTTAGCCAAGAGAGGCACAGAGGAAGAGAGATGCAGCTGAAATATAATCATAGCCTCTAACTATTTTGGCTTCCTTCATATCCATCACCATCCCCACTACCATTTCCTGTTATACATGCAGCAGACCTTTTTGAGCAGTATGACCACTACTGGTGAGGGAAGGACCCAAAGTTTAGAGTTAGCCTGCTTCCACAACAGAAAGTTTGGAGATAGTTAAAAGGTAAAGGGACACAGTCAAAAATCAGGGACATGTTCCCTCTGCATTACGTTATCTGACAACGTAACTTGTCAATCAGTACTTTCCAGGCAAGCTGCCTGGAAAGTATAAATGATGAAGGTCACAGGTCAGTCAGGCCAATCCCTGTACAAGGATGTAACCCTGGGCAAACTGGGACACTAATCCTGTTACATATCAATAGCCAAGAACAGCTGAGACTTCCTGACTCAGAAATTATAAAGAAAAACAGAATGCAAAACAAATTGATAACAACTTCTGGGAAATCACTTAATTATATGGGCATCTTAATGTCCACATATGTGCCAGGAATTAGGCACAGCTGTAGCATCAGAATTCAAATGGAAATGAAAAATATACAAATAGGGAAATACTATACAACACACAAAAAACCTCACTTAAATGTCTAGTTAGGAACGTCATTAAAGCAATTAATGAGTGATATTTTCAATAAGCAGAGGAGGAGCACCCACTCCAGCCAAGTTCTTCCATCTCATTACCCAAGCTAGCCCTTTCTTTCTCTCAGTCACTGTAAACCATTGTTGTTTGTTTCGCATTGGCACTACCTCAGATCGGCCTCTCCTTGGCTCTCAAGAAACTGTAGAGCAGATGAATTAGACAGATGTTATTCCAATTTAAAGTTCCTTTCAAAGAGTCAGCCTCTCTGAAACGCTAAGCACAGCCTGAATTGGTGTAATAAGATAGCGCAAAAGTACACCAAGGTAGCAACAGCACAGTCACGGCAACTCAGTGACAGAAGCAGCAGCTCTGTTGTGCCCTCGCTTCAGTTGGGGTGCCTCTGTCATCATAGAGGAGCCAGTGTTATGGGCAGAGATAAGAACATCATCTCTCAGTACAGTACTTGTGAAAGTTCCCTTTATGGTCAAGCCTTTGTGAAACAGGATAGGGCAAGAACTTCCATATCCAGAGCATGGGTTCCCATCCAGCTTCCCTAAATATCTTCATCCTCTCCTAGAGCACAAGCTTGCCTGCATTGACACTTGACACAGGCAGCTGCTGCCTCTGCAGATGCCACTGCAGTTTTGTCTTTTCTTCAATTAGAAGGATAGATGGCAGAAAGATGATAGCAACACACCACAATTTTCTCTGGACAAACTCATTACAAGCCACCAGCTGCCCAAACACCAAATTCATGTCACCTGCTTAGGTTCTACATGTAGGACATTTTACGGGGGCCGTGGGGTGTGCATGTGACAACTGTGTCAAAAGTCAGCTGGAAAAGGGGGAAAGGCAAGATTAAAGTACAAAAAAAACAGGCACAAGTACTGCCAAACCATTCACTGAAGTTAGTCAGGGAAAGGGAGGCAGAGACCATTTCAGAGTACAACTCAATACACAGAGGCTGTTCGACTAAAAGATTTCAGAATCGGAGCAACAGAAAATCTGAGCTGCTCTCCTGCTACTGTGTTCTGCTGGACTGCAGACAGATGCTGCCCATCGCACCTAAACTGCCTTAGTGCCACATGGCTATGCCAACCCAAGGCTTTAAATAAAGCATGTTACTACTCTGCATACAATAAAAGTGCAAGTAGTTTTAAAAAATTATCTTCACTTGAAGCTAGCACTTCATGGCATTAGCAGTCTGCAACAGATAAAGTATCGACACTTCCATGAGCCATTTCAGTGTTCATTCTGGCCTACCTATGTCCAGGAGGGATGGCAATAGGATATTCACATGGAGGCAAGGGGCTCTCTCTAATCAGTAAAAGCCACTAAAACTCACTGTATGCTTCTACATCAATGTGATCACTACTGCCACAGACACCTCTGTGTTTACCCAGACCAAACAAGAATGCTGTGGTGACCTAACTCATATGGTCTAAGTTGCCTCTGCAAAATAAGAACTCTTGGTCCTCTTTCCCCAGTTCTCTGTTTTGCTTGCTAGCAGGACCACAAAATAGCTATTGAAAGAATAATGTGTCAGGAGAGTTAAACAGGAGTTTCATCGCTCTTCAAACTCTGCCAACTCAGTTGAGGCTGGGTTTGCCTTGCAGACACACCGCCTGCTGTTGGTCACCAACACACATTTCAAGTTTCCTTGGCTGGCAGGAAGACTTTCTGTGCTCTTTTAGAAGGCCATGCCTCTGCACTTAGATGGCCTGAGAGCCAGCATGGGCTGGCTGCCACATTTTGCCGGCTGCATTCTCCCATCAGCAAGAGGGAGGGAACTGTATGTATAGACGCAGCCTGTGACTCCATAAACAGCACTGGAGGCTCGCGCAGGCACCTCAGCCAATAAAGATAAATAATAGATCCTTTTATTTTCCTTCTCTCCACTTCTGTCCAAGAATTCTTTCCTTTTCAATTTATGAAAAAAGAAAACAAAATTCTGTGATGGCTAAGGAAGTAATTTGCAAAGAATCAACAGGAGTAACTTCTCCTCCAATTAGCTGCTAAATGGGCTTTGATAGAAGTAAAAAATACACATACTACTTAACAGTTAGGGGCTTTCTAGCAAATTCATTTCTTGGTATCCTGTCTTCTAACAAGTTTTCAAAAGAGCCTATTATGTAGGCAACTCAAAATACTTGTCATGGGCCCTGAACTTGCTATTTTTAGACTGGTATTTATCTGTTGCTTGAACGGGTGACTGAAACACTAGTCAGGGGTTACACGCTTGCAGTGCCAACTCCAGTCTGTCCATACACAGTAGCTCTTGTATGAGCAGCTGTTTAGGAAGCATTTCCTCAGAACTGCCATAAAGCATCCAACAGTGAAAAACCAAAAAAGGATCAGTCTTGTGTGATGGTTTGGGTGCTCCTCACCCCCACACACTTTAAAAATCACCCTGACTAGACTCAGCCGGCTCTGGAAATATGAATGAAGCTTATATTTACAGCTAGCACAATATACAAGCAGATATTTACAGTATATACAGTTATAGACAAGGTAAAAAAGGTAATACAGAAACACAACAGCCCTCCCAGAAACCTGAGTCCCCAGGAGGGGCTCTCAACCACCCCTTCACCTTCCCCCTACCCCTCTCAACCTTACCCCAGTCCCAAGGAAGAAATGGAGGCTCGGCCAGGGGGGTTAGGAAGCAAAGGTGGATCAGTCAAAGAAAAAAAAAAATGGAGGGTGAAGTTAGAGAGTAAGATGCAGTTCAGCCAGCAGCCCCAAATGAGAGCCAAGAGCAAAGTGACTTTATCTATGTTTTGATTTATATTTTTATACATCTCAGCAACCCAATGAGCGAAGTAGACATCACCATTGTTTTCCTCTCACAGCCTGTTATCTAGTTCTTCTCACCGAAACATTCTAGCTAGCTTCAAACTAGCACAGTCTTGGAACAGAAATCCCACACTGGCCAAAACCCACAGCTTAACAAGTCTTGCTAGGTTTGTGGCCCCATTGTTCATTTAAGTATTTCCATTGGCTCGGTTTGGAAATGGAACTTGAGTCAGATGAAACTTATTTACTCTCATTTTTCCATTTGGGTATTTGATAACTTCAGAAAAATGGTGACAGCTCTTAAAAATCAGATGGTTTTCACTATAAGAACAGATACAGCTGACCAGTACAATAGAACCATGGCCACTTTTCTTGAACAGGTAAAACACCTTTCTGGGCTCTCCTCTCCCAGCTGGAAAATCCTTGCCTAGTTTACAGTGAAAAGTCATCGCAATGCCAATGTAGATGTAGGTGTAAAGCTGGAAAAAGGCATCTTTTCCCAAGATTTTTGTACAAAGTAGCACAAGTCAGTAAGAAATATGCAAGGACAACTCCATTTATTGACCACCTGGTAATATAGTAAGTGTCTCATCTGAAAAGTTTTATCAATGGAAAACAGAGCAAATGAGTAGGTGCTCAAAGGTGAAAGGTGAACATCCAGTTCAGATTAATTCTATGCCATTAGCATGGATGTATTAATTCCTTTCAAAATGAGAATTTTCAATGGCAGAATTCAGTTCTCTTTCTTGCAGTGAAGCAGTCTTCACAAGGTGATTTATTAACTGGGATTTCTCTCTTGCAGCATCACTCCTCCTTCCCACTTGCAAAAGAACCATTTCACTACCTACATGTGCTCACAGATCCTATATAACATCTCATCCAAATTTAGTTAACAGTAGCTGGTGGTTAAGTTTTTGTTTGTTTGTTTAACTAAATCCTTTTATTATATCCCAATGCAACATCCTTGAAAGGAATTTAGGCTTCAGTCATTTAAAAGTGCTAAAAAGCCTGTCTGGCAAACCCATCTTCCTATTCATTAAGTTTCACTCTTTCCTGAAAGTCTCTTTAAAAGTTGTAAAGAATCATAGAATCCTAGAATCAGCCAGGTTGGAAGAGACCTCCAAGATCATCCAGTCCAACCTAGCACCCAGCCCTATCCAGTCATCTAGACCACAGTACTAAACGCTTCATGCAGGCTTTTCTTCAACACCTCCAGGGACGGTGACTCCACCACCTCCCTGGGCAGCCCATTCCAATGCCAATCACTCTCTCTGTGAAGAACTTCCTCCTAACATCCAGCCTATACTTCCCCCAGCACAACTGGAGACTGTGTCCCCTTGTTCTGTTGCTGGTTGCCTGGCAGAAGAGACCAACCCCCACCTGGCTACAACCTCTCTTCAGGTACTTGTAGACAGCAATGAGGTCTGCCCTGAGCCTCCTNCTGAGCAGTGTTCAGTACAGGGGCAGAATAACCTCCCTTGCCCTACTGGCCACACTGTTCCTGATACAGGCCAGGATGCCATTGGCTCTCTTGGCCACCTGGGTACATTGCTGGCTCTGTAGCCCCAGGTCCCTTTCTTCCTGGCTGCTCTCAGCCACTCTGGCCCCAGCCTGTAATGCTGCTGTGGTTGTTGTGGCCAAAGTGCAGAACCCTGCACTTGGCCTTGTTAAATCTCATCCCATTGGCCTCTGCCCACCCATCCAGCCTGTCCAGGTCCCTCTGCAGGGCTCTCCTACCTTCCAACAGATCAGCACCTGCTTCTAGCTTGGTGTCATCTGCAAACTACTGATGCTGGACTCAATCCCCAAGCATTGCAGAAGCATTGCATTTCCACACTAAAAACACATCCCTGTGACCACAGGTAAAGTTCATAGCAAAGAAATCCAAAGCACCACTAAAAGGAAAGCTTCCAGCAAACCCTTCTGAGTCCCAGCTCTTCCTGCATTTCTCCACCCATTTCACAGTGAAATCCTCTGCATCCCTATGGACACATTTACCCATTCCAATAGGAGCAATCCTTTGTTCACTGCCAAAGACTCACACTTTGAATAGCCAGCCAATCTTGTGAATCATGTTGCCATCTTGAAAATGCAAACTGAGGAAGTATCATTTTAAGATACCAGCCTAGCAGATACCAATCAAAATGCCTCCTAAGGCAATCTGCAGCATCAGGACTTAGTATTTCAGCTTCCAAGATCCTTAAACAGTGCACTTCAACTGAATTCTCACTTTGCTGTGGTCAGACTAAAATTTGTTTTCTTACTCCTGCTTCAACTCCAAGATTTATCTTAAGGAGATGTCATAAACAGATCTTAAGATATTGTCCACCTTTTTTTTTTCCAGAGAGACACAAATATCCCAAGTCAGGACTTACCAGCAATCTCTAATAACTTTCTTTGTTGGAAATGGTCACAGGCTGAAGAAAAACATGTTTCTCTTCCAAGCAGCATTCTAAATGAATTGAGTTATGGATTATAATGATTTATTTATTTATTTATCTAGCTCTATTTTTCCTTAGAAAAAAAAATCCTAACCACAGAATCATAGAATCAACCAGTCTGGAAGAGACCTTCAAGCTCATCCAGTCCAACCTAGCACCCAGCCCTAGCCAATCAACTAGACCATGGCACTAAGTGCCTCATCCAGGCTTTTATTAACACCTCCAGGGATAGCAACTCTACCACCTCCCTGGGCAGCCCATTCCAATGGCAATCACTCTCTCTGTGAAGAGCTTCTTCCTAAGATACAGCCTAGACCTCCCCTGCCACAACTTCAGACTGTGTTCCCTTGTTCTGTTGCTGGTTGCCTAGGAAAAAAGACCAACCCCACCTGGCTACAGCCTCCCTTCAGGTAGTTGTAGACAGCAATGAGATCTGCCCTGAGCCTCCTCTTCTGTAGGCTGCATTCCCCCAGCTCATTCAGCCTCTCCTCACAGGTCTCCGGTCCAGCCCCCTCACCAGCCTCGTTGCCCTTCTCTGGACACGCTCAAGCACCTCAACATCTTTCTTTCACCTGAGTGTCATCTAAGGAATACTGAAGGTCAAAAGTACAATATAAGGCAAGATATTTGTTGTTACAGCTTTCTATCCAATTAAGGAAGCAAAAAATGTTCTGAAGCATCTAATTTACAGCTTTACTTTTTAAATGCTAAAATGCCCATCATCTTCCAGGACATGTTATCTTGCCTTCAGCAAACACAATAGACCTTATCGCAGTGAATAACAAACACTTGTGAGCTACACCATCGTGACAGCGTTTGCAAGCCCAAAAGAAAAATGAAGAATCATAGAATCATAGAATGGTTTAGGTTGGAAGGGACCTCAAGGATCATCCAGCTCCAACCCCCTGCCACAGGCAGGGACACCTCCCACTAGAAGAGAAGGCACTAAGGTATGCCTCTGCTTGACATATACACAAATAGGCAATGTTTTCTGACACAAGTGCAGAAATTCCAGATGCTTATGCAACAGCTGCTATCTCTTACAAATCACCAACTGAAAGATGATGCAGGCAAACACAAGTCCAGGAATGACGAGAGCCCTAAGTGAGATGGACCGAGAAAATCACAGTATCTAAACCAAAGAAATCACAAATGGGTGGAACTAAACGGAAAGAACTTCAACTGACTGCCAAAGAATGATCACTAAGAGTTTTCTCCCTGCTCCTTAGCAGCCCAACTACCATGGTACATGCTAGAGGAAACTGCATAGACTGTTTCCTAGGACCGCAATACAGCTTTGGGAAAGGCCTGTATTTTAAAATCCATCTCAAACCTTGCCCTTCATTACCAGGTTGGAGCCCTGACAAACAAGATCTATAATCCCCACATTTTCAAGGCAACCAAAGAGTGCAGACTACTCTTAAGTATGCTAATTAAACACAGGAGGCACACAGAGGAAAAAAAAAAAAAAAAAAGGCAAACAACCACACACAGACACAAAAAAACCCCAACAACAAAAAAAACCACCCAACCAACCCAACAGGAGGAACAGGAAGGTTGTAAGGGAAGTGTCATTTTCTCAAGTATCCCCTAAGTAGCGGAAGAAGCTATCTTCAATTACCAGGAATACCAAAGCTTCGCAGAAAGGAAAGAATTCACATGCAAACGCCAGATGTAAATCCTGGTGCATGCCCTCCTACAGAACCAGGAAATACCTTGGATCCTAAACACTCTGATGTAAACCAGAGTTCCTTTGCAACTCCAAGTCCAGAACAGAGTCAGAGCAATGTTTCTTGTTAGCCTTGAGTTTCCAGAGGCCAAAACATGGTGTTAGCAAGGGCTCTGTCTTCAGCCATCTAGACACAGCTTTTCAGACAAAAAAATCAAAGTGGTATACAAGTCTTGCAGTTTTCTCCTGAAGCTATTTACTTACTATGCAAAACATTTCCAGCAGTTTAGGCATGCTAGAAAAAAACAAATCAGCCAAAACAGTAGCTTCATTCAAACACATTGTATACTGAATTACAAGACTCTTTCTTGGTACACCATCCAAGAGCATACTATGTACATGGTGTATCCATACACATTAAACCCCTAGAAGTACGTCAAAGGACCTCAAATATGTGCCTACATACACATATGTATGAACCCTTAATCTGTTGTTACAGAAAGTTACCAGAGAAAGAATTTGTATGCAAATTTCCACAATGGAAGTACAGGTGGCAAGGCCCTGAAGTAGCACTGCTTGCCAGAGCACAGCGGAATAACAAGCGCAACAGGATTCAGCTTCTGGCTGCCGAGGTGCTGCCTACAGCACATCCCTTGATCATGCAAACAGCTGTTGGATATTGCCAAGGTTTTGCCACATCTCTTCCAGAGAGCATGTTATATCTCTGCCACCAGCACAGTGGATTTAAAAACTGCTTTCCCAGGATGCTGTGCCTTTGAGCGAGATTAGTCATAACAACAAGCAGCCCAGAGTCAGGCTTCTCCAGCTAGAAATACACAGACATAACCAATGCTATTTGTTTAAAGTTCTCAGCTTCTCCTCTCACCTCAGAGAGACACTGAAGAACCTGAAATCTGTTCTCAGAAAAGATACTGACTCTTGAAAGAGACAAGAACAGCATTTCTCTCTAGTCCTTTGCAAGCAAGATGGGTAGTCTTCCAGATTCTCCTTCCCTCGCTAAGTTTCTCTCTTGAAACAGGGAAATTATGAAACAGCCGTTGCCTCTTCAGCTTTGTGAGAGGCAAGTAACAGCAGTCAGAAGTAACAGCAAGGGAACAAGACTGCAATATACTCCAGGTCCCATCTGTTGAGAACAAGTAATAGAAGACAGAGGGCAAGGAGACAAATAGGGACTCTAATGTGCAGTCGAACAACTGTCTGATGTTCTTTGGCTCCACAGACAGCAACTACAGCAAAGAGCAAAACTCTGGAGTTTAATGTTCAACATCATTCAATTTAGTATCTTGATAATGTTCACAAGCAACTTGTTTAATTAATACACTGTGCAGCCAGTATTTTGGCTTAGTTGTTACTCTGCCATGTGGCAAACTAGACAAAGCAGATGGTCAATAAACTGTGTTAAACCGTCAGGGCCAGCTATTATGAAGAGAAACAAAACAGCTCTCTGTTAGCTCCAAAATTTTTAAGCTAAGTCTTAGCAACCAGAATTCAGTTCCTGCTTCTAGAAGAGATATCATCCCAAAAAAATCAAGGTTATATTAATCACTTTATCAAGGCTCCAATCCTGAAGTTTAGGGCATGCCCAGCCCCATGCTAAAAGATGCTCAAGTTCATTAAAAGGCACAAAAAATCATGAGAACAGCCAGCATAATGCACACAACACTAAGAAAACACTGACTTGTGAAAGCAGCTGATTTTCACCTTAAAAAAAATCCAAGAAGTGTAGTACTTAAATCAGGAGAGCAGGGACTGAAGTAGAATATTAACTCCTCAACCTTCAAATTCTAAGCAGGGAAACCAGCACAGCTATGTCTTAAAGGGATGAACTGGTTAACAAGTCAAATCTCAAAATACTTTCCACTGGTCATCAAGAAACATGTTGTCACACTTAAACTCTGAAACAGTCTCAGACACTTTACCCTGCATGTACCTCCATACAGTACTTTGATCCTCACAAAGGCAGATGCTCTTGAACAAATAACCAGAACTGAAGTCTCTTCCCTGCCCTCTCACCAAGAAATGTAAATGTTCAAGTAGAGCTCTTGTTCTGAAGCACTTCCAGAGACAAGTGTTCAAAATTTGACAAAAACGTGCCTCTCCTTCCCCTGTCACCTCCCATGACAATAGGTTTTCCTTCAAGGCCTTCAGCTGATACTGTTTAACTTCTGTATTTCACCCAAGAAAAAGCACACTACCCAGTTTTAGAGCAGAACACTTTTACGACAGCTCTAATCCCAGTTGCAGCAAACTTGGCCAGCTAACTATGACATACATGCAGCTCTGGGGGGTCCACAAAGCCCTTCTGAAATGAAGCATCAAATAAGGACAGTGATATTTCCGTAGTGCCCAAGTAGGGCATGCTGCAGTTTACTTGAAGATGGGAAGTTCTGCTTTCCCAAATACTTGCAGCTAAATCGACTGGAAGCTAAGAACTATTATTCATTACTCTCTAGTACAACAGACCAACATCTTAAACAAGCAGACCAACATCTTAAACAAGGACAACCACATAATTAATGTTTATCACATGATAAAAGTGAAGTTTTATCATATTTTAAGGCAAACTTTGACCACTCAAAAGCTCATGCATCTACATCCACAGGCTTCAGACCCACCTACAAAGGGTATCATATTGACTATCAAAATGCCAGTATGATTTGCTCCCAGGGTAATAAGAAACCCAGTTAATGCATATGAGTACTCCTCCTTGGCCATAGAATGGCTAAGTACGAGATATGCCTTGTGCTTTAGCACTACATCTAACTGAAGGAGCTACTTTGATTATGATATGAGTTTTCAGAGCTTTTTCAGAGTCCAGAATGGTCCTCATGTTTAGCATGCTATTTTGAGTTCAGCCACCTCAGATGAAAGTTTTAGACCACCCACAGCTTTTGGACAGATCCCACCCCAGCTTTTTTTGGGTACATTAGCTGCCAACAGAATCACAGACTACACTGGGTTGGAAGGAACCTCTAGAAGCCATCCAACCTGCTCTTCCTAGAGTTAACAGGGAAATCCCCAACTAGATCAGTTTGCTCAGAGACCCATTGTGATGGTTTGGGTGTCCCCTGCCCCTCCCCCCCCTCCCTTTAGAAATCACCCAGACTAGACTCAGTCGGCTCTGGAAATTTCAATGAAGCTTATATTTACAGCTAGCACAATTTACAACCAGATATTTAACAGTATACACAAATATATACAGAAATATNTCATCACCTCATCATCACAATTTTTCAGACGTTACTCTCTCTTGTGTTTGCACTGAAGTGAATATCACAATAGGGCACTAATCTTAAGTTTTTTTGTCTTACAAAAGCTCCCACAACAGCCACCAACAATTTTAATCTTGCTGTTATAAAGAGAAATGAAGGAGTCAAGAGACAGGTTAAGTTTGTCTAAATTATTTCATGGGGTTTATAATACAATGCCTTGGTTCTAATTTAAACTCCCAGAGAGTCAAATATATTTGATAGAACCCATAACAATTTATAGAGTGCCCTTCCCTCTTCCCCCTTCTTTCCCAAAAGAAAGGAATTAGATGTAGAGAGAGGAAAGGTAAGCACACCCAAATAAATAACCTCACTGCCATTTGGAAGTAAAAAATAAGAAAAAATTAACAATAAATTTAAAAGGTACCTGAGGTAGGGAAGTTACAAATGTATAGGGAAGGTAAAACAAGATACAAAATGTGTAAACACAACCAGATTTTTGATGGTAATGGGTTTGGCTGCCTCGTGGGTGATGGCCATGTGGTAAAACAAAGAGAACCAGGAACAGGATGGTGATGCTGGTAAGCAGGGAGCACAGAGAGAGAGAGAACAGGAAGTCCCCCCTGCTTTTATAGACCACCTAGGGTCAGGTTCAAATTCACTCCCCCTGGAGGGTTAACCCTGTACATACAGACTCAAAAAAACTAGACCTTGAACACAAATAACATGATGTATTTACAGCAAGGAGCCAGATCAACTTGAACAGGCTTCAGGTGAGACTGTAACAGAATGGTTTTCCTCCTTCTGGACAACACTGGCTTGTTTTGAGCCTCAAACCAACTTT
The DNA here is from genome assembly GCA_013400475.1 of Tricholaema leucomelas. NCBI lineage: Eukaryota > Metazoa > Chordata > Aves > Piciformes > Lybiidae > Tricholaema lacrymosa > Tricholaema leucomelas. The sequence goes on from WAAF01006678.1 coordinate 82,569, forward strand.
CAAGGAACCATTCAAAGATTTATCTGGATTCATTCTCCAGCTACTCATTCCTATGAGTTCCACTTTCCTTCCATTATCTTGCATCTTGGAAGCACTCAAAAGTTAATTTCTCTTTTGTCTTCCCTGCTTTCAAACACGTTGGTCATAAGACAATCCAAATTCATGCATGTGAAGTCACTCAGTATACAAGCAACCATACCTAAGTGACAAGAAACCATCTTTCAGAATGAGACCATCCGATAAAAATCATTTGTGCTGGGTAACATTTTAAAGCTACAAAACATCATTTTTTTTTACCAAGCCCCAAGACTTCAGAATTCCTCTCAACTGGCTGTCTACCTACCATCCACCTACAGTAAATTACAGGAGACTATAAAGAAACTGTCAAGCAATTGTAGCATAGAGGTCTGTCTCACGAGAGATGAATCTTACTAACGGTATCTCTCCTGCACCTGCATGTAAGTCTTGTATCCTTCTTCAGCTACAGGAGCAGCTGAAATTCACTGAATTTATTTTTGATCCTGAAGGCAACATATATTATCCCAATCCAGCAGAGCCAGAGCCAGTGCTCTTCTTCAGATCTTGATAAAGTTAACCGGTGTACCTCAGTAAAGTCAGGACACGAGACTAAGAACGATCTGTCTTAAAGTCTAGATAATTGTGTTACTCATACTACTTCACCAGAAGAGACATGTTACAATCACAATGAATGTTATTTAGATTTTTCCATCCATTACTTTGTTAATTCTCACTATCAGATGAAACGTAGCAAATGTTCTGAAGATGGGCATTACCAGCTGGCTACTTTGACGATTCAACAAATGTTAATTTACACGCCAAAAAAACCCAGACAAACAAACCCTAGCCTGCCTCAAGTTAAATGTTTAACTCCAACAGCTCATAGACTCATAGAATCAACCAGGTTGGAGGAGATTTCCAAGCTTATCCAGCCCAACCCAGCACCCAGACCTGTCCATTCACTTAGACCATGGCACTAAGTGCCACAATTCAGTCTTTGCTTGAACACTTCCAGGGACAGTGACTCCACCACCTCCCTGGGCAGCCCATTCCAATGCCAATCACCCTCTCTGGCAACAACTTCCTCCTAACATCCAGCCTAGACCTCCCCTAGCACAACTTGAGACTGTGTCCCCTTGTTCTGCCACTGGTTGCCTGGGAGAAGAGACCAACCCCCACCTGGCTACAGCCTCCCTTCAGGTAGTTGTAGACAGCAGCGAGGTCACCCCTGAGCCTCCTCTTCTGCAGGCTGCACACTCGCAGCTCCCTCAGCCTCTCCTCACAGGGCTCTGCTCCGGTGCCCTCACCAGCCCTGCTGCCCTTCTCTGGACACATTCCAGCACCTCAACATCTCTCTTGAATTGAGGAGCCCAGAACTGGACACAGCACTCAAGGTGTGGCCTGACTAGTAATTGATTCACTTGATATAGTACAGTATGCTTTTCTGTCAAAAATATTCTACTTCAGGTACCAAGAAAAGTAATATAAATTGAGCACCCTTTCTGCTCCCATGCTGAAACATAATTGAACATTTTCTTGTTAGTACATCTTAGTCAAAGAGATTACTATTTTGCATTCTTTTCACATTATTCTACCTCTGAAATCAAAGACAGGATTGGAAACGCAGAAGAGAATTTCAAGCAGTCAAACACTGCAACTTAAAAGGACAGCACTCACACAGTGTACTTAGCATACACATTCAAATCCAGAGTCTTTGGGTGGCAGTGATGTTTAAGAAACACAGCATCATTTTCCCACAGGGTACAGAACTCCAAGGAATCCAAAATGAAACCTTTCACTGGACCTCCATCTCAGATGACCCAGATGTGCAAAACACCAGCATATACATCAAATATCTGCAGCAGCCCATTTCCAATCTAGGCACACAGCAACAGCCAAAAGTAATTACACACTTCCTGCAAGCAGGAACCCCATTGAGTCTGGTATCAGCCACGTGCAGAACTGATGCCAGCAAAAGCAATACAGAACTCCTGTGCATTTCAAAGCACCGGTTGTGTGCTGGTCCCTGTTTAACACAGAACAGTCATCTCAAAGGAACTTTGAATTCTAAGTATAACACTGTGTTAATCAAGGTTTTTAAATTGGCTACTTTTCTTACATGCACCCAAAGTCTAAGATTTGAGGTTCTCCTAGAGATCAGCCTGGATACAAACATGTTCATGAGGAAGACTCCTATAATCTTTGCTCCACCAGATTCTCATAGGCCTGTTGCTATTTCCACCTACAGACCTTTCTCAAATTGGAGATATTCCAAGAATGCCAGAGATAATAATCAGTCTTCAGACATGAAATTGCATGAATGTGCATGCAGAAGCAGGTGGAAGGAAGGGAACAAAATCAAAGTCAGGTGCTCCCTTTCCCTCCCTGAGGGAAAAAAAAAAAGATAAGAGAAGAAACTCCATGCTGCTCCTGTCATATTTCTGTTGTTTCCCTGCTTTAAAATATTTGTCATCAAAATATTTTTAAGTACAAACTATATCCAAATGCACCCCAAAATGGTTGGCTTCCACAACGCTTCTTATAGATAGAATAAGAGGGTTCACCTAGCTGCCATGGTAACATAGCCCCTAGACCCCAGTGGTCCTGTTGTTTCGAGGTGAGTTGTTTTGTCCTTTAGTTTGCCATTTTACACTGCAGCACACAAAAGAGCAATGACTCCTCCTGCTAGAGGAATAGCATATCAAATATATTTAGGGGATGACTGGTAGCATAAAAATGAGTTTCACATCAAAGTCTGACTTGTTACTAACAGACCATTTTCTTTAAGACTATGTCCACTTAAAAGTGAACATTGTCTCCCATAAACGAAAACATTAAAAAATATGATCTGGCACAAGTCTGCAGAGACCAACAGAGCAACTACTCAAAACAGGGGTGTGTATTGCACTTGTGGTTGGATTCCTCACCTCTGTTCTTACAGTGAGCAGAAACAATGACACATCTTTGGAAGCAGCGGAGGCTAAAGTGCAAATGTCCTTCAATCTGTGTCTGCATTCTCAGGTGTCCAAATAAAGCCCTTCCTTTATTAGCAATATACAGGGAGCATACCCGTGTATACCGCACCTTACCTGTGTGGATTTGCTACCATCTAATAAAGAACAAAGACTGCAGGTGACTTGGACTAGATCAACTTTAAAGTCCCTTCCAACCCAAACTATTTCATGAGTTTAAGTTTTTCCCTTCAAAGAAGATACTCAGAGGGGTATTTGATACTCTAGCACCTGTTGGTGAAAACAGGCAGCTAAATTCCACAGTTATCACCATGTTATTATATCCATTATCCCTCTGGCCAATTTCAAGCTGGTGTTAGGAGAGTTAGCATGGCAGAAGACACACACACATATCTTCTGCCAAATACATTAAGCTAAAATGGCAAACTAAATAATACAAACAAATACACTTAGTGCCCTTAAAATACAGCCAGCCCCATTCCAGTGCCAGTCCAAGCTTGCAGTGGCCAGAGAAAACAGCTTGAATGGGTTCAGAAATCTGCTCTGAGCTTGGAAAAAAGTGCTTATGCACATAAAACAACCTGCTCCCACTCAGCTTTTAAGTACACTGTAGCACCATCTCAGAAGACTCTCTGCAGTGGAAGAGGATCATCTGAAAATTGGAAGTGTTAAACCAACGCTCAGGTAGTGTCCAAGCCTCTTTTCTCCCCTAAATTAAAAGCCTGAGCTTTAGAGGACTTCCCATGCAGTATTACGATGGCATGCAATCACTTTTTGTCCAACCTACATTACCAGATCTCTTTAAAACTCATTTTAGGCATTCTAAAACACGCTAGCATACTACATTAACCTCAAGGTGCAAGGGATGCACGTGACTTTAATATTTTCTTATCAATGAACAAGGAAACAAAACATGGAAAGAGCATAATCAAAGTGACAGGTGGATTCTGGAAAAATCACTTCAGGCTACAGCTAATAATAGCATAGCCAGTTTCAAATCAAAAGTTTGGATGAGTAGACTTACACTGTTGGGTGCTTTAGAAACACTAGTGCTTTTCCAAGAGCTGATCAGGGGACCGAGCATGCCAAAACACCTGAGCAGCAGGACAATTTTTCTCATGCAACAATTGGCCTGGATCCAACTCCTGCATAGACCTTCTCCTCCAACTAATAGGAGCTGAGCTGCACACAAAGGCAAATTTTGCTCCAGCAAACCAAGCCAAAGCATTCTAAACCTAGCTCAAAAGAGGTACTGGCAGGCACAGGGTCATACCAGTCAGCACAAGGCAGTAGCATCACCTCATTTCCATCAGTCTTCACTGGGTGCTAACCCTTTTAGCCATCCAAATGGCCAGTGAAAGCTGTTTAAAGTTCACCTCACCACTTTCAGGATGTCTCCAGAATTCTGAAGGGAGCCTACAGGAAAGCTGGGGAGGGACTATTTACACGGTCTAGTAATGTTAGGATGAGGGGGAATGGGTTTAAGCTGGAAGAGGGGAGATTCCGACTGGATGTTAGGAGGAAGTTCTTTACAGTGAGGGTGGTAAGGCACTGGAACGGGTTGCCCAGGGAGGTTGTGGATGCTTCCTCCCTGGAGGTGTTTAAAGCCAAGCTGGATGAGGCCTTGAGCAGCCTACTCTAGTGGGAGGTGTCCCTGCCTATGGCAGGGGGTTGGAGCTGGATGATCCTTGAGGTCCCTTCCAACCTAAACCATTCTATCATTCTATGATTCTAGGTCTTCCAGAAACAGCACCAACCACACTTGCCACCCTTGCCCTGAACTTGACTGCTGTCACAGTTTGAGGGGTTCCAGGTTATTCCATAATTCCTAAGAAAGCTACAGAGACCAAGATCCATCCCAGGAGATGAACTGGTCACCCTCAGATATTGTAATTATGTTATTCAATCCCATCATCCTGCAAATACTTTAAAAGTAAAAGCAGCAAGGTCAATTTGTTCTCTTTTCTCCCTACCTCTCCAGCTTCTCCAGGGGGATCTTATCTGGGTAACCAGGTAACCACGCAGGAGGTAGCCAGTAGTGAATTTTGGCCTGATGGGGCCTAAACGGGAGATAATGAGCACTGGGGGTTTGCTTTGGTTGGGGGGGATTTTCATGTATGCCATATCTGTATTAGGTGCTAAAGATTCATGTATGGCATTTTTCTTCTTGCACATCTTTAAATACAAGCTTTCTGTATTCATCTCCAACTCACTGAGAGCATTATCATTTCACTGCCCTTAGAAAAAGTGCGAAGCAGAACAATCTCAGCCTGTCGCTCTCTCACACAAACACTACGACAGCTGTCAGAACGACAGCTTAAGAAATGCAACACCCTTAAAACCATCTTCACAACCTGCAGGCACTACCTACATTCCTCCTACAAGCAGCCAGCTTAGAGAAAGCATAAATGGTCCGGCTCTGCCCACATGGTGCCAAGCACAGGAGTCAGGGCCTTAATAAATTCTACAGACCTACTTTCCACGACAAAAGCTCACAGGATAAAACCCACTCAATATGGAATGGAGAACAGCAGCCATTGCCTGATCATTTCAGCACTGCAGAACGCAGGCATCCAGGGAGCGTTTTGTGACCAAGAAAGAGCTAACCAATGCTTTTTAACGGGTTCGCTAAAATCAAACATCTCCAATATTCCTTTGCTTAAAATCGTCATTACCTGCAACTGCAACCTGGAAACAAGCTGTGCCAAGAGTACTCTTCTGTGTACTGCCACCTCAAAAATGCTGAAGAACCTTCATATGATGCCTTCAGCATCTACCACGGAATAAAGACAAGCCAAGTCATATGACGCTTTACAATACAACAATATGCAAAATGCACAAACTTGCAACAGTGTTTTCCAATCAAAAAGGATTAAATAATCATGCACTTAATTAGAAAAATTAAGATATGAGTTTCACTTTGCTTCTTCACCTTCTTTCTACACAGACAAGGACTTGCTTACTGCTGTGGTTTCTGATGTAGCTCTGAATGACTACTTATAAAAAGACAGCAAGGAAAGCAGGCTAATTTTTCAGTTCCTGGTTGTTGTTCTTAATGAAAACACACATGCAGGGAAAAAAAAGGACTACATAATTGAAGAAAATTCAGGAGGTATGCACTCAAATGGGAAACATTCAAATTAAATCCTGGATCACTTCAAACAGAGACAGAGAAATAACAGCTGGTTGAGCTTCCAATCTACCAAGAAGATTCCAAATATACAGAAGAACAAACAAGGGTAAATTAAAGTTGCAGTTAAAAATTACTCATCCCTTGTTAAGCACAGCTTAGAGGCTTCTGTTACATCCATGTTCAACAGGGCAATAAAAGCACTAGGCCAAAGTTTAACATCAAAGCATCTTCATGTTGCCCTAGGAAACAAGATAACTGTATTAGTCCTCTTCAAGGGTTTTTTATTAAGTGTGCTAGTTTGAAGCTAGCTAGAATGTTTTGGTCAGAGGGATTAGATCACAGGCTGTGAAAGAGAAACAGTAGTGATGTCTATTTCACCCATAGGCTTGCTGAGATGTATATGAACAGGAGTATAAACAGATAAGGCAGTTCAGGCACATCCTGGGCTTTGAGCTGCATTTCTCTCTAACCTCACCTTCCGTCTCTCTGATTAATCCACTTGCTTCCTAATCCCCCTGGCCGACCCTCCATTCTTCCTTGGGGCACAAGGCAACATCTGGGGTAAGGTAGAGGGGTGGGAGAAGGTGGAAGAGTGGTTGGGAGCCCCTCCTGGGGACTCAGGTTTCTGGGAGGGCTGCTGAATTTCTGTATTACCTTTTACCTTGTATATTCTGTCTATAACTGTATATACTCTAAATATCTGCTTGTATTTTGTGCTAAGCTGTAAATATAAGCTTCATTCAAATTTCCAGAGCCGGCTGAGTCTAGTCTGGGTGATTTCTAAAGGGGGGTGGGGGAGTGGTAACACCCAAATCACTACATTAAGAAACAACTCTGGCCTTCTTTTGACACACTGTTATACAGCAAACCAGCTTTGGCCTTTACTCATGCATTGCTCCTAATGAGCTCGTATCTACACAAATAGTTCACCATGCCCTTGGTGCCTCAACCCCGTCCACCTGAGCATATTTGGGGCTATGGGCAAAAACTGCTGTTTACTAGGGGGCTGGTACTTTTCCACAGTTTGATGATTATAGCCCTTTGATAATAGCCCTAAAGCAACTTCAGTCATTTGATGTTTTCCCACAATGTCTTCCTCCCTCCCCCCATCAAAACATGCTCCAAGGACAGACAAGTTCCCACAATTCACTGGAAAAGAAAGAGCAATTCATTTTACTGCAGGAAACCAAACCAAACAACTCACACACACACACAAACCCCCTCCTGCCCCCACCAACAAACCAAACCCCACTAACTATGGGAATAAGACATCAGCAGTCCTAGCAACACGCACATAGGACTGAGGTGCCTAGATACAGTGATTCATTTGGCTTAGAGGTGCACCCAGCCTAGAAGCCCAGGTTAGTCCACCTGCTCTGCATCTAGCTGTGTTTTACACATGAGGCTACCTTACACACGAAAGAAACACGAACACCAAGCTCATTCATACACTACCAGGCTGCTACCCTGGACTTCCAGAACTTTACATTTTCTTGAAAAGAGTGAGGAGCTCCACATTTACAGAACAGAAATTACAGATAGTGAATGAAGGTGGTCCTGCAATTAAACTAGATGAATGAGTGCAACCACCTTACAGTAGGATTTAACCATGAGGTACATGTGCGGCAAGTCATAAAATGATTATTGTCATCTCTGACATGGAGGAAATACTCAGCTATCCCTTAGCTCTGAAGCTTTGTTCATTAACCTTTGAGCACCTGAAACTGACTGCGCTTAGGAATCAAAGCAATGTAAATATTTGTCTGGGAAGCAGGAAGAATAAAATTCTGTAACAGTCAAATTAAAACTAACCTCAGTCTTACAAATCTGCCTGCAGTTGTGTCAGTGTCCTCAATCGCACGGCTTCGATGCTACATTGACGGACTTGTTCCTTTATAATTGCATATATTTTTTCTTGGGATGTCTGATTAACACCAGCAGTTAAATGGATTGTTAGGACTGGAAAGGTTCACCTCTTCGGAGATGGACTACTGGACTAAGGTAAGTTTGTTTTCAAAGCTGCCATTAGCACACAAATAGATTCCTTTAAGATGCCATTAACACAGCAGCAACCAAGACTGCCTTCCATTGCCCTCTGCAAAAAACTATTATCCAATGAGTTTAATCCTCTTTCCCTTAGCTACAAAAATACTTTTAGAAATCTCTGCTCCATAACTCCAAATGTTATGGAGATAGAACCAAAGAAGTCACCAGGTCCTGTACTTTTTTTCACTCGTGGCTTATCTGCTACAGCACTTCACACAGTATCACAGTATCACCAAGGTTGGAAGAGACCTCACAGATCATCAAGTCCAAGCCGTTACCACAGAGCTCAAGGCTAGACCATGGCACCAAGTGCCACGTCCAATCCTGCCTTGAACAGCTCCAGGGACAGCGACTCCACCACCTCCCTGGGCAGCCCATTCCAGTGGCCAATGACTCTCTCAGTGAAGAACTTTCTCCTCACCTCGAGCCTAAACTTCCCCCGGCGCAGCCTGAGGCTGTGTCCTCTCGTTCTGGCGCTGGCCACCTGAGAGAAGAGAGCAACCTCCCCCTGGCCACAACCACCCCTCAGGTAGTTGTAGACAGCAATAAGGTCTCCCCTGAGCCTCCTCTTCTCCAGGCTAAACAATCCCAGCTCCCTCAGCCTCTCCTCGTAGGGCTGTGCTCGAGGCCTCTCACCAGCCTCGTTGCCCTTCTCTGGACACGCTCAAGCATCTCAATGTCCCTTCTAAACTGGGGGGCCCAGAACTGAACACAGTACTCAAGGTGTGGTCTAACCAGTGCAGAGTACAGGGGCAGAATGACCTCCCTGCTCCTGCTGGCCACACCATTCCTGATGCAGGCCAGGATGCCACTGGCTCTCTTGGCCACCTGGGCACACTGCTGGCTCATGTTCAGGCGGGTATCAATCAGCACCCCCAGATCCCTCTCTGTCTGGCTGCTCTTCAGCCACTCCGACCCCAGCCTGAACTTCCATGACAAAGTAATGGGAGAGCATGGCATAGCCAACTTCTAAAGGAATATTGGGTCAGAAACAGCACATGGGCTGCCTTGCCTTTTTTTTTAACGCTTCTGGCCAGTTCCTAACCTCCCACAAGAATGCAATCCCTCTACACAGCATTCATGCACTCTGGACTTAGCCTGGCCTCCTCTCTCCCTTCGCCTCTTCTGCCTTTCATCCTCAGAACCAAGAGTTCATGGCAAGCAGTATCTTTCATAGATCAAATTGTTGTGATATAAGGCATTTAAGATACAAAATACCATTTCAGGAACTAACATTTGAACAGGTTTTATGGCTGAGAAAAGGCACTTAAAAAAAAACCCAGTCTTTACATTAAAAAAAAATATAATGGCATCATCATACAGCTTCGCCTTGATGGCCTTAAGAAAACATTCAGGACTATAAGTTTTTGTAATCAAATATCCTAAAGCAAGCTCCATTCACAACTAAGCCAATTCCAGAAGGCAAAATTCACTTGAGCACCAGAGCCCCAGGGCCTTAGCTCCCTGGGGGTCCAACATGGCCCAGGACCTCATATCAGGGTTGATGACTCAACCACCCCCCTGGGCAGCCCATTCCAATCCCTGACCACTCTTCCTGTGAAAAAAAGTCCTAATATCTAATCTAAACCAACCCAGTCGCAGCCTGAGGCCATTCCTTCTTGTTCTACTTCTAATTACCTCCAAGAAGAGACCAGCAGGCTGCCAGGTACAGGTGCAAGATGAGTGTGCTGGGCGACTGGCAGCAAGGCCCAGGGTTGCACACTGCACCTCAGCCCCCACAGGCCCCACTATGCACGGTGAGACCACTGCAAGACTCAGTGAAATGCAGGATCTCCCACCAAATACCAGTTTTGCAGCCAATGGCAGAGACATTGGCAGCCAAGCTCGTGTAAGAAATTCCTCACACTTGGGAAGCCAGCCAGAGGTGGTACTGACCCTCCTCTGCTGGGCTGGGGTTTTCTTCCTTTCCTTTCTTCCCTTCCTTTCTTCCCTGCCAGCCATCCTCATTGGCCTCTACTCTGCAGCTGTGTTTTCACCAGAAGTCAGTTTCAGCACCACTACTGCTCCTCACTGAGCATTAGAAGACTTGAAGGGATGGTTCACAAATTAACAGAAGAGATCCCAGAATCACAGGATATTAGGGGTTGGAAGGGACCCAAGGAGATCATCAAGTCCAACCCCCCTGCCAGAGCAGGACCACATTAGCACAGATCACAGAGGAACACATTCAGACAGGCCTTGAAAGTCTCCAGAGAAGGAGACACCACAATCTCTCTGGGGAGCCTGGTGCAGTGCTTTGGGACCCTTACAGTAAAGAAGTTCCCCCTTGTGTTGAGGCAGAACCTTCTGTGCTGCAGCTTACACCCATTGCTCCTTGTCCTGTCACAGGGAGCAAGTGAGCAGAGCCTGTCCCCCACTCCTGACCCCCAGCCTCAGATGTTTATAAACATTTATTAAATCCCCTCTCAGTCTTCTTTTCTCCAGGCTAAAAAGCCCCAGGTCCCTCAGCCTCTCCTCACAAGCCATGCCCTCCTGTCCCCTAATCATCCTTGTAGACCTCCACTGGACTCTTTCCAGCAGATCCCTGTCCCTCTTCAACTGGGGAGCCCAAAACTGAACACGGTACTCAATATGAGGTCTCACCAGGGCAGAGTAGATGGGAAGGAGAACCTCCCTTGATCTGCTGGACACATTCTTCTTAATTCACCTCAAGATCCCACTGGCCTTCTCAGTCACAAGGGCATATTGCTGTGCCATGGCTAACTTGTTACCCACCAGCACTCCCAGGTGCCTCTCCACAGGGCTGCTCTCCAGCAGATCACCTCCCAACCTGTGCAGTTTATTATTCCTTCCCAGGTGCAGGCAATTTGGTGTCATCAGCAAACTTGCTGAGCAGACACTCTGTCCCTTCATAATAGTCATTAGAAGTTAAAACAAAACACGGAGCCCATCTTAACGATGCTGTTTCTGCACTTCCACCTGGCCAGTCATGGCACTATGGGAGGCAAAGGTCCTGGGACAAACTCATGTGTGGACCAGATCACCATGTACCCACATCTCCAACAGCACAAAAGAGACTAAAGCAGGCCAGTCCTTTCTTCTGGCAACCCTATTAGCTTAAACATGCAGCTTTCCACATTTTTAAGGAGAAGGGGGTTCCAAAAATGTATTCCATTAGATGGTAGTGAGCCTCATAGAGCTTCATGTCTATGCTCGTATGCAGCCATGAGCAGAGATCATGCTCCTCTTCCCCCAGCTTCCACTCCATGTCTCATTTCATGCAGCATCTCAAACGTTAAGTCAGAGTAATGCCAAACAAGCACGTCTTTGCATAGTTTTGTTTCCCTACTATAACACATATATCAAGTTTCTGAATTGCTTGAAGTAAGAGTTTTGATAAATCATAGAATCAACCAGGTTGGAAGAGACCCCCAAGCTTATCCAGCCCAACCTATCACCCAGCCCAATCCAATCAACCAGACCATGGCACTAAGTGCCCCATCCAGGCTTTGCTTGAACACCTCCAGGGACTGCAACTCCACCACCTCCCTGGGCAGCCCATTCCAATGGTAAATCACTCTCTCTGTGAAGAATCTCCTCAAGCCTATACCTCCCCCAGCACAGCTTGAGACTGTGTCCCCTTGTTCTGTTGCTGGTTGCCCTATAGCAAGCAAAGACTCATCTACTGCAGCAGAGCTGAAAGCCAACTGCTATGCACGCAGCTTCTCCGTGAGCCATTCTTCGCTACCTCACAGATGGCTTCCTTTCTTTTTTGCCCTGCTGTGTGTGTTGTCTTTTGGGACAAGAAATTCCCAGACTAGGTTTTAATGCAACTTCCTTCACTTTGATTTGCTAACTGGCCACTTGGAAAAAAAGGAAGAAACAAAAACAAGAAACCTGGATGACTGCTATAAGAAACAATCATACAGGATGAAAAGCAAACCAGTGTGGGAGGACAGGCAGACATACTTCAACGTCATTGATTTACGCTTAACACTGCAGCTATGAAAATCAGAAGGGAAGAAATCCGCTTTATCAAGGCAGGTCTGCTGCAGTGTTTCAGAAGCACATCTTGAGTGCTCCTCCTCAGCACTGTGGAAATAATTGCATGTATAGGTCAGGTTTTGCCCAGACCTTTCTTTTTATTCCTTTTTTCATTTTAATTCACATGAAAAGAAAGAAAATAGGCAGCCTGCAGTAACAGCAGATGGCATAATGTAAGGGGATGAAGCAGGCACTTGGAAACCAACACAGAAAAATCATCACGTTATAAAGTTGTTCACATCATAGCTGGAATATTAAAATTAGGTAAGTGTTAAGCTGGGCTCAGCAAGTGAAAAATCGCTTCTATTATAAATTTGCCTCATAACATGCCTCTAAGAGGTAAAGAGCAGAGAACATCAACTCAAAACTGTCTAATTTCACTGTTGCAATAGTCTGTATCTCAGACATTTGAACCTAGTGGGCCATCAGAACAGAAAAGTCTTGATGAGAAAGACATTTATAAAGACTATTGCATCTGCTAGTGATAGACTGGGAGTGAGGTGGCAACTGCACAGGTGGCCAAAAAGCAACCTCTACAGCAAGAGAAACAAACATGTAACAAACTACTTTAAATCTCATTGTCCCTACAAGCTCTGACTTCTGAAGTTCTCTCTTCCACTACTGGAAACATTTCAGTGAGTATTTAACATAGAAGAGAAAGACTAGAAGAGAAAGGACAGATCAGGGCCCTGAAAGCACAGAAAGAAAGCAGACTTCTGAACAATTATTTATTGTGATTTATTTATCAGACTAGCAACTTCTGCTGACCATACCCCTGCTGCTAGAAGCAAGCCAGCAAAGAGACAACTACTCACATATCTGGATCAGTACACACTAGGGGAAGGGGCGCCATCCAGAGGGACCTTGACAGGCTTGATGGATGAGTTAACACCAACATCATGAAGTTCAACAATACCAAGTGCAATGTCCTGCAGCTGGTTCAGGGCAATCCCCAACACAAATATAGGCTGAGCAGACAATGGATAGAGAGCAGTCCTAAGGAGGAGGAGGAGGACTTGGAAGTGCTTATTGATGAGAAGCTCAATGTGAGCCAGCAGAAAGTCATGGAACTGTTGGAGTGGGTCCAGAGAAGAGCCACAAAGATGATCAGAGGGCTAACACACCCTTCCTGTGTGACAGGCTAAGAGACCTCGGGTTGTTCAGCCTGGAGAAGAAAAGGCTCTGGGAAGACCTTATAGCAGGCTTATAATATTTGGAGTGGGCTTACAGGATAGCTAGAGAGGACTTTGCAAAGAAATGTAGTGACAGTAACAGCTTTAAAGTGGAAGAAGCCAGATTTAGATTAGACATTAGGAAGAAATTCTTCCCCTTGAGGGCAGTGAGACACTCAAACAGGTTGCCCAGAGAAGCAGTATAGGCTCCAATCCTGGACGTCTTCAGAGCTAGGCTGGATGGAGCCCTGAGTAATCTTGTCAAGTAGGAGGTGTCCTGGTCCATAGCAGAGAGGCTGGAATTAAATGACCTTTGAGGTCTCTTCTAACACAAACCGTTCTGGGATTCATTATTTGTTCTCCACTAGTCAAAGACACAGAGTTTAGAACAGTGTAGAACTCAGTCTTCACTTACTGGTAAGTGGAAGAATGATGGGAAAATCCCCATCTCCTCAGCACCTGCAGCCTTTGCCCCTTTGCCCTTTTTAGGGGAAAGGCTCCCCAAAAGAGTTCCCAACCACTCCATCCTTTTAAAGTGCCTACATTTAAGAGCAGTTCTCCAGGCAGGAGATACCTTGTGGCATGCATCCTAAGAAGTTAAATTACCCCAGAGCCACAGGCACTAAAAGCAGGAGTGTATTCAGCAGGTGGAAGTGTAGACAAAACAAGAGAGAGCAGCAAGTCCTCTGGGATTCCTGCCATTTCTACTAAATCATGGAAAACAAGCATTACAAGAAATACAAGATCAAATGCCACTAGATTCTGAATTTTGAGAACACTCCACCTCATGGTGCCCATAACTCTGGCAATAAAAGTCATTTTTTTTTTTGCAAGGGCTGCAGCTCTCTATCATCTTTATCATAACACAGAATAAAATCAATTGGTGAGAAGAAGCAATTGGAGGCAAAATATTTTAGAGCACCAAAATGCCTGTCTGCTCCCCAGAGACACCAATGTTAATACATGCAGCACATGAGGCATTTTATTCAGCCTTTAGGTCAGTTTCTTAAAGGCAGTAGAATGCACCTGTGCTCATTACACAGAGAAAGCAGAGAACCTTGTACGCTGCAACTGCAGTATCATTTGTAAGCTTAGAGAGAAGGAACTGACATGCAGTCACGCTAAGGTTCAGACTTCATTAAGCCTTCTTTAGTACTAACACTGGTATTCTACCATTTTCATAACTGAACTGTCAAAACAACTTCAGCATATCCAAAAATATCCATAATACACTGGTTAAGGAATTGATGTCTAATTTGTGTATCTCTACAGAAGTCTAAAGGAATCGCTAGAGTGTGAAATTGCTAAATGGAGAAGAGGCGTTGATCACAAACTACTCTGAGCAGAGGAAGAGAGAAGCATCCAGCACTTCCTAACCACACCCATGACATGGATCCAATCTCAGCACGACATTTAGAATAGAATAGAATCAATCAGGTTGGAAGAGACCTCCAAGATCATCCAGTCCAACCTAGCACAGCAAAAGCCTTGTATTCGTGATATAAACATAGGGTCATGCTCAGTCTGTGCTTGGTTGTCACTTCTGCTAAACAAAACACTCCAAAGCAATTAGGAAGGACACAACATGTTTTTTGTCATCTGCTTTCACATAGGGCACAACTAGTCTGGTGTTAGTTAACACATGTTGTATGCTAAACCACTGTGACACAACCATCCCTGAGAGGCCCAGAAGCCAAGCCACGGGGAGTTTTCTAAATGCTGGTACTTTGAAGACTAGCTAGTGGAATGACTTTTCATACAGCAGTCCCAGGACATCCCTACCTCTGTCTGACTCACAGTAGCAGGTCACTCTCCACCTCCAAATAACAGAAGCTCAGTTGACTGCTTCCCTGCTATTGGTACATAACTCTGCATATAGGAAGAATGCCTAAGTTTGGCAACAGTTAAGTCCATGCTGTACTGTTGCACCACAGAGGGCAATGGTGAGACAGAGAAGCTGGAAATAATTGCCCAAAAAAAAAGCACTTGAGAGAGCAAAAGGCACTATGTGGAAGCAAAGTTTGAGCATGTTGGGAGCTCCACAACTAGAAAACACAGGGGGAATTTGCAGGGTATTTGACTCCTACAGGTTACCACACCTCATCTTTGCATTTCCACGCTAATACAGCTTTACTTGGACCTAACTTTCCAGCCTCTGAAAATATCCATTTCCTTTTCTGAAAGGAACAAAACCCATACAGCACTGGATTAAAATTCTTAAGTGCTGACCTAGCACTTCAGAGGATTCCTGAGATACATCAGCAGTTTTCTACTTCACTCACGCCACGCTGGTACCATGCTCTCCTAGTGTGACCTCTGACTATTAGGACCACTTCACATTTAGGTAAAAATTTGACAGATTGACTGCTTACTTTTCAGAGTGAAGGTGAAAAAGACCCAAGGAATGCACTTTAAGAAAACACTTCACCAAAACAGGATCAACACCAGATCCTCTAATGTTCTGGAAATATAGACTAAATAGCAATGCAATTAAGTAGGTTTGCCTCTTGAGACACTTAAGGATTAATTACTTTATCACACTGTGTGATGGTTTGGGTATCCCCCGCCCCCCACACTTTTAGAAATCACCCAGACTAGACTCAGTCGGCTCTGGAAATTTGAATGAAGCTTATATTTACAGCTGGCACAATTTACAAGCAGATATTTACAGTATATACAGATATAGACAGAAATAGACAAGGGAAAAAAGGTAATACAAACACAATTCCCCTCCCAGAAACCTGAGTCCCCAGGAGGGGCTCTCAACTACCCCTCACCTTCCCCCTACCCCTCTCAACCTTACCCCAGTCCCAAGGAAGAATGGAGGTTCGGCCAACAGGGTTAAAAAGCAAGGTGAAGCAGCCAAGCAAAGGAGGGTGAGGTTCGAAAGCAAGATGGAGTCCAGCCAGCAGCTTCAGATTCTCCCCAGCAGGCAAAGTTCCCCAGCGAAGAGAAGAAGCAAGTGAAGTAATCTTTGTTTTGCCTTTCTTTTGTATACATCTCAGCAAGACTGTGAGGGAAGTAGACCTCACCATTGTTTTCATTTTACAGCCTATCATCTAGTTCTTCTCACCAAAACATGCTAGCTAGGCTCAAAGTAGCAAACACTGTTTGAAGCAACACAAGGAAAGAGCAGGTGAGATGAGGCCTCTGAATGGCACTCCTCAACTCAGCTTCAGCAGTCCTGTAAAAGTCTGCCAGCCTCTAGAATTTATGTTCTCTGTGCTGAAAAGCTGTGTGCAAATTGACTTTCACAATAAAAGTCATACAGGATGGCCACATCCAGTATCTGACACAATCATGGTCTCACCACACTGTCTTATTAGACCATTAAAGCTATTAGTTGGAGTGTGCTTGTGCTAGTTTGAGCCTAGCTAGAATGTTTTGGTGAGAAGAATTAGATTACAGACTGTGGAAGGAAAACAAGACTGATATCTACCTCACTCATTGTCTTGCTGAGATGTATAAAAACAAGAATCAAAACATAGATAAGGCACAACTTCTTCTGCTGGGGAACTGGCTGAGCTGCATTTCTAACCTCACCCCTCTCTGCCATTTCTTTGACTAATCCACTTTGCTTCCTAACCCCCTGGCCAAAGCTCCATTCTTCCTTGGGACTGGGGTAAGGTTGAGAGGGGTAGGGGGAAGGTGAAGGGACGGTTGGGAGCCCCTCCTGGGGACCCAGGTTTCTGGGTGGGCTGTTGTGCTTCTGTACTACCTTTTACCTTGTATATTTCTGTCTATAACTGTATATACTGTAAATATTTGGTTGTATATTCTGCTAAGCTGTAAATAATAAGCTTCATTCAACTTTCAGAGCCAGCTGAGTCTAGTGTGGGTGATTTCCAAAGTGTGGGGGGGAGCAGGGAACACCCAAACCATCACATTGGAGTAAGAAACAGTTTTCAAATGTATTTCTTTAGTCAGAAGTATTAGACGCTGTCAGATTTGACATGAGAGGCAAGAAGTCTGCCATCTATGGCAGGGAAAAATGTTCTACCCAGTGATATAAAAAAAGTGCTTTTATATCCTAGAGAATCTCATAGCAATGTAACCTTCTTGAAGACATTTAGTCCACAAGAGATCTGGAGAGCTTGTCATGGCTACAAACAGCAAGTCATTACTTCAAGTGATGCCTGGACATAGCAATACGCTCTACACAGTGAGGACTGCTAGACTTCTCCCTTCCCCAAGATGCTAATTTTAAGCAGCAGGCAGGCCAGAGATTGGCAGCCAATGCATTTTGGCTCTGGTCCACTGATGTGAAGAAATATCAGCAGGAGTTCTAACATGCTTTAAAGCAGGCACTCCTCTTGCCCAGGGGCCAGAGACACCACTTCACTCCCCAGTCAAGTCCCAGGACTGCAAAAGATAAGAATGCCTAAGGGATGTTTAAAATTAATCCACCAAACTGCTCCAGATCTAAAAGTGGGATAATCTGCTCTGACTATTCCACAGAGGATGATGAACCCCAGGAGAAGGGAGTTTAAAGGCTGTATGGACCCTGTTTGATTCCAGTGCTTCCATCAGACTCACAAAATGTATTTTGGCACATGGCCCTTCCTCATTCCACTTGCCACATCCAATGCCCTGCACTCGCCCAGGGTAAGCTAACAACTCTAACACCAACTGCAGTCGTTACATATTTTAAGGTGAAATCCCATATGAAGTTAAAACAAACAAAAAAACAAAAATAAAAAAAAAAATCATCATTCAGAGACCTACTGAAAAAGAAGACAAAGGGGACACTTTGTTTATGCATTTGCTTTTACAGAAGGAGTTCTGGAAGCTTGCATGGCAAGGCAACCTGAGGCAAGACAACCTCCAGATTATGAAGTGAAGGAGCGCTACCTTGTTCCCTCACATAAATACATTCCTTGGTTATCAGAATTACTTCAAGGTGCTAAAGCAAATCTTGTGTGTAAGAATTTGGTCTTACTAAACAAATAGCAGCTACATATCAAAGAGCAAGTCAACAAAATCTTTAGCTAAGGAGACTAGTAAACTAATACTACAGCCAACTATGACAGTTGAAGCAAGAGTTGAGATACTTCTGGCTGCCAGTGAGCTAGTTTCTGCCAGCACTCCTCTCCACATCAATTTCTGTACTAAGAGAGGATTTAGAGAAGAAATTCAACCATAATTCAAAACTAGGGAATTCTGTTACCTTTCTTGGAAAAGAAACCTAAGACAAGAATTTATTCCAGACTTTTTTTGTTGTTGTTTTAAAGAATAAAAGAGAAAGGAGTGGGGAAGAATATCCTTCAGGTATTATCCTTTAAAACGTGAAGCTCAAGGCATTCTTTCTGTTCAAAGCAAAGGTGTCAAAATGCTAGAGTTAATTAAGCCACCTCTGCTGGGAATAGTAATATTAAGTGAAGTGATTCTATAGAATTGTCTGAATATGGTACACTGGAACATAAGCCACGGACAAGTGAGAGTGCACAAGCTCAGAAGTGCTGAATTGAGATAAAACAGAAGGTTGGAATGACCTTAGAGAATGGTGTGACAAATACAAACAAATCTGTGCTAGTTTGAAGCAAGCTAGAATGTTTTGGTGATAAGTACTAGATCATAGGCTGTAAAATGAAAACAGTGGTGATGTCTACTTCACTCATGGGCTTGCTAAGATGTATAAAAATATAAGTCAAAACATAAAGTCACTTCANAACAGCCAAACCACCACAAAATGTAAGCCTAGAGCCTGTGGTTTTCACCTCTCTCTGCTGACTTAGACTGCTTAGACACAGTGTACATATTGATGAGAGAATATGATGGATGTCTATGCCAATTAGTATGTAATTTCTAACACAAGTATATGTAACCAACTACAGTTTAATACAATTTGTAGCCTTCTGATGAAAGGTATAGAAACACATGTTTGGAATGCAATAAACGGATTGAATTTAGCTTGCATCAAGCTGCTCCCCATCTCTTCAATCATGGCAAATGGTGACAGGGGCAGCCACCCTGGAAGGGGGACTGCACACCTCAAAGTTATCATGCTGATGCTAACATCAGTTAGGAACTCAAACAACTAGCATCCTATTTTTTCCGGGTTCTGCTGAACCAATTCTGTGAACTAACAAGCACCTTTCTCCCCGTCTGCAGGCATCTAGGCAAGACAGATTTTGCTATAAGGTAGTAAATGACCTACAACACAATCAGTTTTGATACTCCAGCCCCTCTACTGCAGTCATCACTTGATCCTGATGATGCCCAGACTAAGAACACATAGTAAAGTGCATTTAGAAATGTCACAGGTTTTGTTGAATAAGCTGATGATATTCAATATCATGCTGCCTTTGTGCCAGCCTCAAAAAGCTGAAACAAAGTATTGGAGAGCTTGAAGTTCTGATTTGTAGGAACCGAGGAAGGCAGTCAGCTAAAGTGCATCCCTGTGTACCCTTGATGCAAGATGAAGGTTAGAAACATAGTGAACTGGTATGCTTGCCATGTGTAACATTTGTACAGAAGCATAGTAAATTTAGAACAAAGAACTGCAAGTAGTCTGTGCCAAGATAGCCAACACCTCACTGTTATCCAATAAGAATGTTAAAACACATATTTTACTCAATCACTGTATTCCATAACTGGTTGAACTCATGAGAATACAAAGCTTTAGTAGATACAGACAGTGTAATCTGATGCCATCCAGCTACAACAAGTGGAACTCACCTGTATTTCCAATATGACAGAGGGATCCCAGCAGCTGGACATGTTGTGGAGACCTCATTGCTCTCTACAACTACCTGAAAGGAAGTTGTAGTCAAACAGGGGTTTGTCTCTTCTCCCAGACACCCAGTGACAACAAGAGGACAGAGTCTCAAGAGGCACCAGGGCAGGTTTAGGCTGGATGTTAGGAAGAAGTTCTTCATGGAAAGAGTAACTGACCATGGGAATGGGCTGTCCTGGGAGGTGGTGGAGTCACCATCCCTGGAGGTGTTTAAGAGGTGGCTGGATGAGACACTTAGTGTCATCGTTTAGCTAATTAGAAGGGCAAGGTGATAGGTGGTGGAGAGCATGTGGAGGTGGATCTGTCTCCAGACAAAGGTGGATCCACCTGTAGATGAAGTGGCAACCAATGGAGATAGATCCACCAGCAGAATTTTCCCCCTGGCAGCAAAGCACCATGCCAAGGTTCCCCTGCAGAACAACACTGAAGCAGTACCATAGTGACACCTCATCAGTGCCCTACCACTGGCACAGAAGACATCAGCTGGGCTATCAATCCTCTGCACCTGGCCTACCTGCTCCCTTATTCCACTTTCCTAGCATCATCAGTTCTTGTGTTGCTCTTCCGTCCCATCCTCCACCCTCTCCCCTACCCTCACTCACTTCTGAAGCTGTACCATCACCTCTGCAATCTGCCTGGAGCAGTCACCATCTCCCCTGCCCTCACTCACTTCTGAAGATGTACCATCACCTCTGCAATATGCCCGGAGCAGTCACCGTCTCCCCTGCCCTCACTCACTTCTGAAGCTGTACCATCACCTCTGCAATATGCCTGGAGCAGTCACCATCTCCCCTGCCCTCACTCACTTCTGAAGCTGTACCATCACCTCTGCAATATGCCTGGAGCAGTGCTGCACCAAGAGAAGTCCCTAAGAGGATCAACAAGGTCTAAAGATGGAGTTTCTGCAAATCCGCCATGGCAGTGCACAAAGAGCAACAAGCAGTGAAGAGGAGATGCCCAGACAGACGTTCATCTGGAGAAGCAGAAGACCTTGATCTGCCATGAAGATCTGCTGGCCCTTAACATTAACCCCCTTTAGCTTTTTCATTAGTTTAAGATTAGGCAACCCAAAAGTAGAAAACCCCAATAAAGCAAGAAATTAACAGTAAAAACTCCTTCCCTGTCTGTGGTTTAGTCTTTAGGTAGCTGCACCTGGACTCCTCTGGCTTCTCCTGGTATCCCCAGACCAGGAGACATGGGCATGGGGAGCAGGTGCAGCCATGGCCCTTCAGGGTAGTAAGGGGCTGGGCACACAAGGGCAAACCAAGGGAGCTGCCTCTGGTCATGTGGGTGGTGAGACCCTGCAGCAAGTTGCCCTGAGAGGTTGTAGATGCCTCATCCCTGCCTAGGGTCAGCTGGAGCTTTGAGCAACTTGGTCTAGCCAAAAATGTCCCCACCTATGGCAGGGGTGAAGACCAGGCGATCTCCAAAGGTCCTTTCCAACCTGAGCTGCTCTATGAGCTCAGGATCCTGTGAGGCCTGTCTTCTCCTGACGGGCCTGAAAACATTTGTCTTTCTCTGATTTATGAAATTGTATGGAAATTATATGGAGAGAAACATCATCCTATAACTGAGTTATTCCTTTAAAAAAGTAAATTAAAAAACACAAAGAGCTTCTCTTTAAATAGTAAAGCAGACCCTGTGACCTCAGAGATCCTTCCCAATTCTGTGTTCTGGAAAATAATCCTATTAAGACAGTGGGATAAGAGAATTTTCATTAGGCATTGATTGTGCCATCATTTGCATTTATCAACTCCGACACAGAACTGTGTGGTCCCTTTGCTGGCAGCACAGTCAGAGTCGTGAGCGCTTCTCCATCACTACTGGAAAGATCACTTGCAGAGCAGCAACACTGCACAAGCTAACCATTTACTTACCAGCAGGCCACTTCAATGCTATCTTTTGTACTAGCTTTGCTCCACATGCTGAAGACTATTACACTGAATCAATTAAGGGGATAACATTCTGATAATTAAAGATCTATTGTACCTGTTATGATTTTTCTCTAGGCTTAAATCAACTAGACCTGCACTACCAATAAACACATGGATTCAGAAGATTCAAGATGACTTCTGGGGCTGTCATCTGCACTTTCCCTCATGAAAATAGTTAAAAGATATCACGCTGAACTCGTTCCTAGAATAGATACCACACTCCCTAGAGCAAAAAAAAACCCAGTAACAGTTCTGCTGTTCAAAAACGATCCTCAGAATTAAATACTTATCATTTCAGAGATTTTATTTGTTTCAGTGTGTACTTCTGCTCAAATGATTCACTCTGTCACACTGCTGCTACATAGACTGTATACAGCAAAGATTTCATCCTCCCTTGTCCAAAATTAATAGCTTCTAGAAATCTTGACTTCCATAATTCCACGTGTCACATGGTGGAGAGAGCAGAAGAAACTGCCAGCGTTGTATGACAGGCAGCCAAAAGCTGCAGTGACACAGATGGATGGCCATGTATAACCTACTCAATTTGTACTGTCAAACAGAAGTTTGTGGACTTAGATATAAGGAAGGGAAATAAAAAGAGAAGAGGAAAAAAAATGACAGCTTTGCTTTCTTACACTGCAGGCAGACATGAAGCTGCTAAACTGGCACTGCTTCTTTATCACCTGTGTTAACAAAAGACAAGGTGACCACAATTTGGACTGAATCAGGCTAGACATGGGATAGCATATTTTTTTTCCTTGGCATTCCCTGTAGTCTCAGAGCACCACTTCACACACATTATGCACAGTAATAGGCACTACAAAATTGTTCAGGGATTTTTCAGTTGGTTTGGGGGCCAAGTACAGCAGTTCCTCAGTGGCTGGACACAAGCTAATCTCAAGGGAGAACTATGAGAATGCGAACAGGATTTCAGTGAGCCTTAACAAGGAATGAACCAATAGAGAATTCGTTTTGTCTCGTGACTACCCTGAGCTATCACATTCACTTCTAAAATGAAGTCTTACTTCAAGTACAACATGTTTTTATTTAGATATAATAGTTATTTAGAAGCATTCCCTACACCTTTTAAGAACAAGCAGATGTGCCACAAAAGACATACTCTCCTGATCTAAACACGTTTATTTTTGTTTCAGGTATCTGCTTCCACAGTACAGTTTAGATCAGCTAATGTGAAGCTATGAGAACACGGGAGAGATTCCACTCGGTCGGAATACAGAGGTACAGGGGACCAGGAGTGCTCAGGTCAGCCCAGCATCTTCAAAGAACATGATGTCAGGTTGACAGTTGGCTTGTATCATCTTGGAGGTCTTTTCCAACGGAAACAATTCTGTGATCTTATGATTCTATAACCAGCTCTCAGCTATCTGGTGATAATCCATGTCACTGTTTAACTGTGCTACAAAAGCACTAACATATCCAAGCCATACTCAAGTCCAAAAGTAACGTGGGTGAGCTTGATGAACTTGAGTGGGACAAAGGGGTAGATTGACTGGTTCCTCCACTTCTCCCTTCAGCTGTATGCTCACTGCATGATTTGCAGCACAGTTCATAATTACTTTTTAATACACATTTTTTCCACCACATCCACGTTCTGTTTCCACCCTCTCCCCACCCTTATTACCCTAGATAATCAAGCCCTGACTATGTAAAGCAGTGTGCCCAAAGGCAGAAGAGCCTTTGTAGCCATAACGGTTGGGAGCCACCATTTTTAAGTAGTAAGACTATAAAATTTTAAGTGATGCAAGCAATCAATTATTTCTTTGTCTTGTTATAAAACAACCACACCCACCACTTCAAGAAACAGACCAGTTGAATCTTGAACGGAGGGGGGAAAGCACAAAAGCTGTGCTATGGAATAGCTGATGAAAGATGAGTATTTATGTTGCAAAGCTTCCAAACTATGTCAAGATTATTGCTAACGGTTAAGATACAATAGTGAATCATGACTGGTGCAGAAAGAACATCCAGATTATAGAAAGCGCAAGTAGTAGAAAAATAATTGTCTTAAATTCTTTGAGACAGAGCAGCAAATTTTGCATGTAAAAAGGAGAAAAGTAGCTTACTGGTGGTACATTTCCTACTATACTGGAGTCTTTAGAATTCAGGATCAGAGTTTAAGCAGCCATTTAGCAACAAAAGATTCTGGCCTCACAACCGTCAGGTGCTTAGCACCCTCACAGGTACTTAAGCTCTCTCCTTCTCTGGAAGAAGCACTATTCATTTTGAAAGGGTTGTTTTACAGCAACATGCATTTTATAGGCCACTTTTGGCTTCCTATTTTCTGCTCTTGGAATTCAAACGCCTTTCTGCGGTTGTTACACGATACAAAAAGCCTTTGCTACATCAGCACTGCCCGTGTCCTTTGTAGATCTCTGATGGCAGCAGCCTGTCAGCTGACATAGCTATGTCAAACAGCATCGCTGCCCTCAAGACAGTGCTCCAAAGTTCACAGTGCTCTGGTGTGGAGATCTGACATCTGTAACAGGCATCCAATAATCCAAATCTATGTCTAAGCAATCCGAGAGACCTCCAAGTACTTTACTCCAGTGTACCTAGACTGTAATACTCAACATCATGAAGAAATCCTTTCTTATGCTTCCTACTGACTTGCATCCTTTTCAGGAGTGACACTTTCTAACTTTCAGAGCCCTCTCAGTCTCTTTGCACTTTTGATCCGTTTAGAAAGGAGTCCACATGTAATTACTGCTTGCAAGATCTTAGGCCAAGTTAGAGGAAGTCTATTAAGAGTCAGCAAAAGTTTGTTTCTGTAGTGTTTTATCCAGCAATTTCCTTAACGCCTTTCTGAGAAATGAATAATTCATTTTAAACATTACCTCACCATAGCCTAAGGAATAAGTAGTACCTGGTCATACCATCAGGTCCACATCACTACGTGGCAGCCTAAGCATCATGCTGACCAGGCTGTTTGGCAAAGGATGGGCTGTTTGAGGTGTGAGGTGAAGCACTTGTCCTTTAAGTCCTTGCACCATTTTAGCATTCTTCCTTGTGCAAGTGGGATGGAGAATGTGGTCCATACTGGGCAGATGGTCACTGCCTCATAAATACAGACCCAGATATCAGGGAGAGAGAAAGTTCCAACCAAGTCCATCAAATCACAAGGCATGTCCATTTGGATGCACACACAACGGAACTAACATCTTGTGCAGCATCTAGTTGGCAACATACCCAGCAGTGCTCTTGGTAGACCACCAATACCCATCAGTCTGCACCTAGCTCCAATACACAAAACATGCTTTTTAAACTATAGTCAAGGCAGCAAACTGGTTCAGAGCTCAAGGTTATGTGGCTAGAATCCCTCTTGCAAAAATCCATCCTTTTCAGAAAGCCTGACATGGACAACTTGCCTTGCTTGCAACCCTCCACCCTCCTTTTACACCTTGCCACTAGCTTTACCACTATGGCCAAAACATTTGTGCAGCATGAGAGGAAAAGAAAGGCCAGGAAGTTTTCACTTCTGTGATCTCTCTCTCCAGCCTAAACAAGGGCCTTCCTTTTGTCATCTCCTGTCTAGCACCAACCAGCTCAAACTGAAACATGTAACGACTGACAGATTCACTGATGCTATAAATGAGGGACAAGCTGTTATTGTCAGCATATCCCAGGAGCTTCAGGAAGACAACCAAACAGGGTGCTCCCCAGCAGTGCAGTCAAGAGCACCCAAGAGAAGAGAGCTCAGTCCATTCGGGACCAAGTTAAATCACTCCCTTCTCTCCCACACCCCACCTTTTTAAGCCAATGGTCACATTTGTCCTGCTAACATGAAATCCCTTATCCATTTCACAGCTTCTTGCCACTCTTTTCTTTACAGTACCTACAACAGGAGGTGGAAGGAAATCTTACAATTCTCAGTCTGACATAGCTTTGTATTCTTAAAGGGAATGCCTGAGGGGCTGAATTTTTTAATCAAGTTCCAGGGTATTTTGCCCTGAAAAAAAAAAAAAGGGATAACCTTGGACACAAATCCCTGTTACTTCCAGACCAACACCATATTTGCTGACTAGCACTAATTTCATGCATAACATACACTACTAATTGATTAACTAAGCTCAGCAATAGCTCACATTAGAAGGTAAGCTGTACGTTCAACTTCTAGAGCACAAAATGTAAGAGCTCACTTGATTTGTACATCAAATCTCTACAATAAAAATAAAATACTCAGCTAACTCATAGCACAAGCAAAACCCTTCTTCATTATTTACTAATGCTGTGCAAAATTCGTGTGCTTATTTCATCAGCATTCTCTCCTTTATAGAGAATGGTGTAATTGTGGCAAACAGGACTTCTGAGTGCAGTAATTTCCCCTCAAAGTTGGTTACTGGGGATAAATCCAGTGGCCTTTATTATTATTATTTACAGAGTTGCACAACTCTGGCAGGTACACACACTGTAGATCATACATCTGGAAAATTAGACTGCCATCACTCTCATGCTGAACTACAAGTTATACACCATTAGGGGATGAATAATAATGATGTAAGTTGTTTTGTGCAACATTGTTTAGCAATTCTTGACCTACAATGTCCAAAACAAGTATCTGTGGAACAACTGTTTTTAGAACCAAGATGCATAGGAAAGGTCAACACCAAAGTCAGTGCAAGTCCTGCAATTAAGGCAATGCATTTTCAATACGTGTCTGACCACAACCTGTTTCAGCATTCACAGAAAGCAGAACAAATGGATTGCAGTATTTTTTTTAATGAAGCAGTTACAGGAGCAGACAGCCAGAGTGATTTCAAGCACATGACCCAAGTAAATTAGCCTGACAGGTTCTGCTGCCAAATGAATGCTGCTTAAGACTCTCTAGTCTTAGTAAAGTTTTCAATGTTAGTAACCTTTTACCATTCAGACTGAGTTTTATCCCTAAAGCCTGCATCATACGGTTTGGGTTGTAAGAGACTTCCAAAGGTCATCTAGTACAGCTCCTCCTGCAGATAGCAGGTGCATCTTCCATTAGATCAGGCTGCCCAGAGCCCTGTCAAGCCGCTCCCTGAAAACCTCCAAGGACAGGGCCTCAACTACTCCCATGGACAACCTGTTCCAGTGTTACACTACCCTCATGGTAAAGAGCTTCATCCTAATGTTCAACCTAAATGTACTCTAATTTAAAACCATTTCCCCTCATCCTGTTGCTACAGGCCTTTGTGAACAGCCTTCTTGCTGGCCCTCTTCACATGGAAGTGACCTTTCTAAAGCTGATTTTTCTATCACAAATCTGCTGGCAGCATCATGGATAGCCTCACAGAGGTCTTTCTAAAGTCTTCCACCCAACTCCATTATCCTGCTTGGTGTTCAATTATTAAAACTAAAATTGTACCACTAAAGACAAGATCCAGCAGAAAAAGAACACAAACAAATCTGTCTCCTCATTTCTCAACCTTGCCTCCTAATTTGTCACCAAGCCAAGACAGGTTTATAGCTGACTTAACTTGCAAGTACTTGATGAACTATGAATACAGGTCTAGCTTTGAACGAATAAAGGGAGGCTTTCTGCAAGTATCCACTTACTGATGAATTTCAGCATAATTTAACAGAAAGCATTATTTAAATGGGGGGGGAAACACATTAGCAGGCACTACATTGTGCAATCCCAGGGAGAAATACGAGTTTTCCTGCAGACTTTTGGTGCACCACACAAGCACCCTCTACTTATTTCTGCTCTTCCCACGAACGGAGCAGATTGCACCTTAGAAACAGAGCTCCAAATCAGAACTGCGATGAAATACTGAGAATGGCTAGCCATGAAACACTGAGGCTGGTTAGCTCTCCCAGGATTAGCATTTCAATGTCTGTTTCAGATCGTTTCCGAATTTGTGTCATTACATCGGGAAGCTATAGTGGATCTTCCACGGAAGTGAAAACGAGCAACACCCAACACCCCCCCACCCTGCCTCAGACAGGGTTATTATCTGTCTGCATAGGTGATTAAGTTTCAGCCTGAAAGCTACATCTGTAAGCCTAAAAGTAATGCAAGCAGATTCAAGTAAAGCACCTTACATTATATTGCTATTGTCTTTAATCACTACACTCATCCTGCATCTTCAACTTTATTCTGATAGCATATTAATAGCTTGACCTTTTCATTACTGTCATCCATGCTGACACTGTACGGAGACCATGCATAACAGCAAAGAGCAGAAGACGACTTAAAACATTTTGCCCTCAACCTTCAATGCTAAAAACATTTAGCTGTTGTGACAAACATTTTTTTCCCTAAATGCCACCTTCGAAATCACATTGTAAAAAAGCTAATTTTATACAGCCAGATATGGTCCCCGTCTTAATGCAGAGTTGTTCTTCTATTTCAGCCGGAGGCAGCAACGACAGTAAAGAATTCCTCTCCCCCCTCCCCCCTCCCTTCACAGTATTCAAATAATTGGCTTGCCAGAGTAGCAATAATTGCTCTGGACCTTGGTTTGGGGCCTTTGTTACACAGAAAAACTATGCCCAAAAGCACACAGCCCACCTAAACAGGCTTGGTGTTTTTGAATGAGAGCCAAACCAGTAGGCCCACTACGAGCTACACTATCCGCTCACTCGGACAAAATCAGCAGTTCATGCAAACCGTTTTAAGTACTTCTGACCTCAGAAAATCCTTGCAGTCTACAGGCTCTGTGGTCTAACAAATCACAAAGCTAGAAAGGCGAGCCGCACCAATCTGAAGAGTTACAACTGCTTATTTTTAGCCACAGTTCCCATTTGTATCTTTCCTTCCCTTAGCTCACAGATGCGAACAGTCACGGAGGTTTAGCTGGTCACGCACACGTTTTTTTATGAGGGCAAGTCCTCCTGAAAAATTTGATGATCAACTGCTTCTGAAGTGAAAGGAAGTTTCTTTAAACATTAGTATTCTGTATGTGCAAGATACTCAGCCCCTTACACACATTTGACTTCCTCTACGGCCAATATCTTAACCAGGAGCCCCGGGGTAAGATGTTGGCTGCAGAATTCACACTTAGTTTCAACAAATCTCATTTCAGAAGTATCCAATAGAAGTGAATCAGATTACTGCTGGGAAAAGTATGCACAAACCTCAGTTTAGACTTAACGTTTTGAACCTTTACAACAGCAAATACCCAAAGGTCGGACCCCCTGGGGACTAAAAGGTCTACATTTCTAATGGAGCATTGACAAAACCGAGTATTGATAGTTCCTCTTACTTACAACGTTGTCATTTCTGTATGGAAGATATTTACTATGCCTCTGGATAATCTCGAAAAATCCTTCTATTTACCTATCCTTCATTCTAGTAACACTTTTCACCCGGAGTAACAGAAAAAAAATTGGTTCTATACCTACGAACGTGATACAAGCCCCAAGCATTTTCGATTCTCACTCTAACGATGCTACTGCTCATTGTAACGGTCCAGTTAGTATGCACCCCGCTCCCGGAGGACGGGGCAATACAAAACCGCGGTCTAGCGGGGAGCGGAGTTCTCCATCCGCCACAGCCGCCTCCGCCCAGTCGCCGCACAGCTCACTCCTCCTCTCCCCACCCCGCCCCAGCACAGCGCTCTCCCCTCCGGCCGCCACGGCGAGCTCGCGTCTAACGGGAACCGACACCCGCCCGTCCAAGGAAGGACTCTCCACGCCACGCCCTGCCCTGGGGGCACACAGGGACAGCAGCTCCCGGCCAAACACCGCCCCGGGAGCCCTGGGCCGCCCGGTACCCCGGGCCCTGCCACAAACGCCGGGACGCCCCGGGTGCGGAGTGGCCGCTCTGTATGCGGTTGTGTGGAAGCAGCCACCAGTGCCCCAGGGGTAGTCCCCTGCCGCTCGCCACGCGGGGGAAGAGCACCCCTTCCTCACGGCGGGGCGCCGCTGAGGCACAGGGCGGCGGCAAGGAGGGGGCGGTGAGCCGGGAATGTCATTTGGAGGTGGCGATGACAGCTCTCCCCTGCCCGCAGCCAAAATACGACGCGAGGCGGGAGAAGGATGTCGAGGGTCAGGGAGGCAGTGGCAGGCGGGGGGACTGCGGGAGTACCGGAAAGCCCGCCACCCCGGCCCCGCACCTCGCAGCCGTAGAGCTGCCCCAACTGCTCCACGATCCACTCCTCCAGCACCAGCCGCTTCCGCAGCTCCTTCCGATCGTATTTCACCGTCACTTTCCCCTGCTGGTGGCGCCGCTGCTGGACCTGCACCACCGCTGCCGGAGCCGACACTGAGTCCTCCCGGGAGGCACCGCCGGAGGAGCCGCTGCTCCCGCCGCCGCCGCGGGGGCTCTGAAAGAAAACACGGTTTCCGCCGCCGCCGCCCGCTGCCGCCGTCTCGCTGCCCCCGGTCGCCACCGACATGCTCCGCTCCGCCGCGGCTCCCGCCGAGCCGAAAGGCGCCCGCCCGCCGCTACCGCCGGGCCGCAGCAGCCGCCGGTTGCGCGTGTGCCTTGCTCCCCCGCACCTGCCGTTTAAAGCCTCTCATAGCACATCGGCGCAGCCTGCCCCGCCGCCGGGAGGGCTGGACCCAAAGCGGCGGGGGGCGGAGACAGCCAAGGGGTGGCACGGCACGGCCCGCCCCGCTGCCGCCCGCCCCTCCGCGCTGGCATCGTGTCCCGGCCCCGCAGCGGCGCGGAATACCCCAAAGGAGCCACGGTGCCAGCGGCCGAGCCTTCGGGCCGCCTCGGTGGCAGCGCGGCGCCGACGGCTGCTCGTCGCCTGACGTGGACTGGCGCTCCGAGGGGAAGGGCAGAGGATGAATTCTTTTAGGGCAGAGAACTCAAAGATAAAGCAAGCATGTGGAGTTGTTAGCAGTCAGTGTGACGATTAGCCACTTGGAGCTGGCCATCTTTCTCAAAGGGTCCGGTTAGTAGTGTTTTCAGCAGCTTCCTATCTCACGAGGAATGAATCACCAGTGGTCACTGCATGCATCAACACGTCCCTGCGAGTGCGAGGCAGCAGCCGCCTTAACGCTGTGCTGGTTAAGGACGCTGGGCTGTCCTTGCTAGCAAAGAGGTTTGCCTGTGACGAAGGACAGAAGCCAACCAATCCTCTTCTTATGCAGGCCGGAGACTTCAGTGCCCGATGTCCCAAAGCTCGAGTACTGCTATGGGGGCTGCCATGGGGGAGACACTAAGGGGCAGCAGGGAAATTCGGTCGAATTGCTGCCGCTGTTTGGTATGCCCGTGCGGCAGTGGTGGCATTTCAGCCTCTTTTGCTGTCTGCATTTGACACAACACTGAACCAGGGGCTAGCATTTGGCCTTTGAGCCTTATCAAACTATTTAAATAAATCTCAGGTTGTGTCATGAAAGAGATCATAATCAAAAGTGACCAAGAGATAAAAGCTTATTAGTGGTCTTAAATGCTATGATAGCATTCAGATTTTCCTCAAAAAAAGCTCCAGTTCTCCAAAGCAAAGCCCATAAAGTTAATATCTTTATCTGTACACAGGGCCCACGTGATTTTCAGAGATACCAAGCAACTGCAACTCGGCATGAGTGCAGTTCACACTTGTGGGATGTGGCTTTTTCCTCAGTCTTCCTTCAAGTCTGAGTTTATGCAAGAAACCTGTCTTATCCCCTGGGCAGTCTTTTCTGCCACTATCCAATCAAATCTCGACTTCCAGCTGCAACTGGGAAGTGCTGCCTGCCTGAATTAACAGTCTGGGCATGGGTAAATGCAGTAGGAAAATACCATCATCAACGACTTGTTGTTAGAGAAACCAAAGAGGCACAGCGGAGTCTTTGAAAGACGGGAGCGGCTGCCTTTAGAACTTCTGTGTTTGGAGTGGCCTATAATTTGGGTCGTCAGCTCTGCATGTGGTGTCGGAAGTCTGGTGCTGACGTTGTCAACCACAAAACTTGAAACTTTCTTGTTTACAGCAGGAACTTTTTCATCTTTATAAACTGGTTTCGTCTTCAGTTGCTTAGGGAAAAACTGGTTAATACCAAAAAAAAGGTAAATATTGCACAAGAAGCTTTTAAAAGCCACGGTGTGCATCACACTTGATGTTCCATTTGATACAAAGCAGAAATAGCTGAACTACCACTGCAATAGGATATTTCCTGGAGGCAAAAAATGCCAAGGTGTTCCACACTGGACCTAAGCTGGCAAAAAAATACGGAGATTTTTGTTCCCTGCTGTAGCAAATATCAAGTGTACAGATGGCTACTAAAATATTCTCACTGACTCTGAGTGTGAGACTTTCAAAAGCCCAGCAGAAAGATTTCTTCAGTACTATTATTAACAGGATATTATAATCACTGCAGAGATTTTAAAACTGGGACCCGCTATTCAAATAGCACTTCTGCAATACTCTGGAAGTAGAGAATAAGGTAGAGGTGGTTAAAAAGCATGTCCTCAGAGGCTATCATTTCAGAGTTACAATTCTAACATAATGCATAGTGGTTGGTAAATGTGGGTGGACGAGAAACTGGCAGAACAGTCAGCACTGTCGTAAGGCAGTTTTATATGCCA
This sequence comes from Tricholaema leucomelas, assembly GCA_013400475.1. Classification (NCBI taxonomy): domain Eukaryota; kingdom Metazoa; phylum Chordata; class Aves; order Piciformes; family Lybiidae; genus Tricholaema lacrymosa; species Tricholaema leucomelas. The sequence goes on from WAAF01006678.1 coordinate 115,035, forward strand.
TCGTTTTTTTTCATTCAGCTTTTAAAGCAAGTGCATTCCTCAGGAAGCCAGGGCAAAAAGTGCTGCCAAGAATCTTCCCTGCAACGATTTTGCTTCATTTGAAAGAAAGATCTAGTTGTTTAAAAGTCAAAGTTGAGCAAAAACGTTTAGATCTGCTAATACCCTGGGAATGAGCAATGCAGCCCTGTGTGGGCACAATCTCTACTTTGCTCCTGAGTAGCTGGAGGCGTACGAGAGCATTTCTTGGAGTTAAAAGTTTCCTTGCAAGTACTTCTCTATACCACAACAGAACCATTAACGGTTATACCCATAACAAAGACAAGAGTTACTGTCGCAGGAACAGTCCTTTCCAAACCTTCAGCTCCAGTTTCAGACCTACTCCCGGAATTCATTCCTCGAGGTAACAGATTAAGCTTCATAGATGAAGCTACTAAAACAAAATCATAGAGCTGCATTTAATCTAAAATTAATGTTTGATCAGTCGAATCCAATGGGAAATAAAATGCAACATCAGGGAAATACTGTGCTCAGTGTGATGATGTCCAGGTCTCTCTTACTATATGGTTTAGTGGTGAACTTGGTAGAGTAGGGCTAATGGTTGGACCTGATGATGTCAAGAGTCTTTTCCAGCCTGAATGGTTCTATGATTGTGTCAGGTGACAGAATAAGTAACGAACAGGCAAACACCAAAGGCAGAGGTACACTCGCATCACATGCACTTCCCTGTGTTTCTTTCCCGGATCACATGGGAATTTCTTGTGTATGTAAGCAAAATGAAACTGTATCCACTTCCCATGCATGTATTGCATAGTCCTAACTTTTTTTCTAGGCAAATAAAATATCCAAAAGCAACCGGACTATTTCGCTCGGGAGGCTCGCACAACGATCCTTCAGCCTCCAAGGCTGTGCTCATTAACTGCCCATTCACTTGTAACCCTGTTTAACAGCAAGTATATTCTCTTCCTAAACAACTGATGTGCCTGTCAATGTCAGTGTTTCTGTGGCTAAAAGGTTCTTCTCTAGGCAAGTTTGCTATTTAGGAATTGAAGTTTAGCCTTGTTATCTTCAGCGATAGATGAAATCCTCATTTCCCTATGCTGTCAAATAGTACACTGGCCAATCAAAGCCCGTTTATATGCTGCTCTCCAAATGTTTTCCTTCCCCAAAGGCTGCTCAAAGAAAAGACCCCTGCAACTTGCCTCCTCTCTATTACTTTCCACTGTTTCATAGAATCTCTTGCTGATTACTTAGGAAGTAAGAAGTTGCTGCACTATGAAACAAAACAGCATGTAACATGAAATTTCATTCAGTGCAGTACCTGTTATTTTCCTGAGGCTCTTTAAGGGCTTCATGTGTAAGTAATTTTGGTGGTTTCTGCTTCACATGACAGTGTGCTCAAGATGCAATTAAGAGTCATGTGGAAGACTCATAGCTGGAGATTTTTGGCAACTCAGAATTGTTTAAAACTGCAAAGTACACAGCAGTTGATGATTTTATTGCATTATTGAAATGCCTTTATGTGTTTCTAGAATCACAGGAGTAATTTCGTGCATGTATTCCTTGGCTTCCTAACAAAATAAGTAAGGAGTTGCCAAAGAATCTTCCGCCTGTGTAATGACAGATTCCATTCCGTATCCAATGCCAGAAAGTCTTTGTCTACCAACTACCCTGCCATTTAAGAGCTCTGCATGGTATGCTTATGGTGAGCTGTGAGACTTCCCTCCAGGCACACTAGAAAAATTCACTGTCACAGGGCTTCTCTTTCCCACAATTACTGGAAGATTCCATCAACCAAACTGTCTTGTTCCTCATTAAGTGTACCTGCGTAGCCTGGAGCCACTCTCCTGAGTTACTAGATGTCATATATGTGTGATAAAAGTGTTTCACCACCAAGGAGCTTTGACATCCCACTCAGCTCAGACATTTCACCCCTGTTGTGCAGGTACTGAGGTCAAGCTTGTGCACTACCTTATCTAGATGAGTGTTGCCATACTCCCTATCAATAAGGAAAAGCAATTCAGGGGCATCCTGCCATAGTTCATAAACCACTGCTGAACTAAGCTTGGCTTTCATCACAGCAGTAGCCCATGTGTGTCAGATGGCATATGAGAGTAATTTCTGTGTCTCTTATTTGAATTTAGCTTGGTGATGTGAGCTGTTAATGGGTTCTGCGTCTCTAAGTGATTTTCTGCTTTGCATGTCCTAATTAATGCCCCTCCCTTTGCTAACTTCCTTGTCTCCCCAGATGTATTATGATTTTGTTTGCCTTTTCAATCACGTTTCATCCATTTGTGTTATTGATGTTCCATACTCCAAAGACACTGTGTTTATGCTGAACTATCATTCTTGGCACTGCTGACTTTGTGTTCTTGCATCCATCCTTTTGGCGCTCCAAACCGCTACTTTACCGGAAAGCTCCTAAGTCTTGTTCTTACAAATGTTTGTTACTGAGGGTTGCTTTTCCCTCTTTGTGCCTTCCTGTAAAGGACAGACTACTGTCTTGATGCTCAACCTCCTGCCATAACACGTGTGGTCGAAGCAGTAATTCTAATACTGGTTGTATAAAATGATTGTAGAATTGTAGAATGGTTGAGGTTGAAAGGAACCTTAAAGTTCATTTAATTCCAACCTCCCTGCCATGGGCAGAGACACTGGAGCTGGTTGCTCAAGTCCCTGTCCAACCTGGATTTGAACACTTCCAGGGATGAGGCATTCATAACCTCTCTGGGCAATCTATTCCAGTGCCTCATCACCCTGACAGTGAAGAAATTCTTCCTTACATCTGATTTAAATCTACTCTCTTCCAGTTGAAAGCCATTACCCTTTGTCCTATCACTGTATGCCCTTGCAAAAAACCCTCTCCAGCATTTCCATAGGCCTCCTTTAAGCATTGGAAGGCTGCTATAAGGTCTCCTCAGAACATTCTCCTCTCCAGGCTGAACAACCCCAACTCTCTCACCCTGTCATCATAAATGAAGTGCTCTAGGCTCCTCATCATCTTCATGCTCCTCCTCTGGACCCACTTCAACATGACACAAAGCAAATATTTACTACGTTAGAATGTTTGTTCTGGACCCTCTTGCTTTTGATATTTGCTTATAGCTTGAGAGTCTCTGATAATGAAATTTTGGCAGACTTTCATTTCAAGAGAAGATTGTTGAGTACTCATGAGTTACACAAGTCAAGGTGTGATGTAAATGTGACATAAGAGGGAGAAAAAATAGAAAGAAAAATCAGTTTGTAAGTATACTTCCATCCTTTCCTAAAAAGTAAGCATGCAAAATAACAGCCTCCTCCTGTCTTCCAGCAGAGATCCAAGCATGAGGTGTGACTGCAACCTCTTCTCTCCCTTACACCATTACCAACTGGAGCCTACAGTGCCCTGATAGCTGACAACTGTGGCCATTCCTCTGTGATGGAACTCCTCCAAACTCATCTTACAGACATCATGTGGAACCACAGGATACATTTGCATAGCAAGAAGGCTAATTAGGATCCCTGTATATTGGCCGTTCATACAAGCCTCCTCTCCCCCCACTGCCTATGGCTACCCAGCTGGTGTCCTCAGGGAAAAAAATACCCTTTAGGTTCATCCTCAGTGCACATCTTAGCAGTATGCCTGGCACCGAGGCACTATTTGGCTCTGTCTCTCCCAGCTGCTCTTATAGCATCAGTGGTTAAGTCCTTTGGACCAGGAGGTCTCCGAAAGGGCTCCAGTTCGCAAAGGTAGGTAGCACACTATTACATCTCAGAAAGCAGCCAGGAATTCAGAGCACTCCAAAATATAAATACAATGTCTCCGACAGTCTCTAGGTGTAGGCTCTTTGGTCAGGTTAGGATACACAGGTTGTTCTGCCATGGTACTTTTTGTTGAGGATAGTGTACTAGTTTGAGCCTAGCTAGCATGTTCTGGTGAGAAGAACTAGATGATAGGCTGTAAAATGAAAACAATGGTGAGGTCTACTTCCCTCACAGTCTTGCTGGGATGTGTAAAGAAGAAAGGCAAAACAAAGATTACTTCACTTGCTTCTTCTCTTCGCTGGGGAACTTTGCCTGCTGGGGATAAGCTGAGGCTGCTGGCTGGACTCCATCTTGCTTTCTAACCTCACCCTTCTTTGCTTGGCTGCTTCACCTTGCTTCTTAACCCTCTTGGCCGAACCTCCATTCTTCCTTAGGATTGGGGTAAGGTTGAGGGGGGTAGGGGGAAGGTGAGGGGTGGTTGAGAGCCCCTCCTGGGGACTCAGGTTTCTGGGAGGGGAATTGTGTTTGTATTACCTTTTTACCTTGTATATTTCGGTATCTAACTGTATATACTGTAAATATCTGCTTGTAAATTGTACCAGCTGTAAATATAAGCTTTATTTAAATTTCCAGAGCCGACTGAGTCTAGTCTGGGTGATTTCTAAAAGTGTGGGGGGGTGGGGAACACCCAAACCATCACAGATAGGTAGCAACTAAAGAAGATGCAAGAAGCCTTTGTTTACTTGCGCTTGCCCTCAGTGACATCAATTCTTGGTACAAACAACCCATGATTGCTCATCTGAGCTATCAGCCAAGCTGTCACTTTTACTTAGAAAGATGTGGACAGCCTTCTTTTCCTTTTTTTTTTTTTTTCCTAGAAGGGATGAGTTGGGAGGTAGGGCATCAATAAAGGAAAAGATCTGAATAAAAAAAAAACAGCACAACAAAACAAACCATGAAGCAGGGCTGACAATTAACAGCCCACAGCCTCTAGTAATATTGATTGTTGTTTTGCCCTTGAATCCCACTCTGCTTACACAGAAGTATTAACCCTTTGGTAAAACACAAAGGGAGAAATGAGTTGTGCTAGTTTGAATCTAGCTAGACTGTTTTGGTGAGAAGGACTAGATCACAGGCTGTAAAATGAAAACAATGGTGATGTCTACTTCCCTCATGGTCTTGCTGAGATGTGTAAAGAAGGAAAGGAAAACATAAAGTCACTTGGCACTTCACTGGGCTGTGGGCTTTGCTCTGGTCGCATCACCTGCTGGGGAGCTTGGGGCTGCTGGCTGAACTCCATCTTACTCTCTAACCTCACCCTCCATTTCTTTGGCTGATTCACCTTGCTTCTTAACCCTCCTGGCCGAACCTCCATTCTCCCTTGGGACTAGGATAAGGTTGAGAGGGGTAGGAGGGAAGGTGAGGGGGTGGTTGAGAGCCCCTCCTGGGGACTCAGGTTTCTGGGAGGGGAGTTGGGTTTCTGTATTACCTTTTACCTTGTCTATTTCTGTCTGTAACTGTATATACTGTAAATATCTGCTTATATATTGTGCCAGCTGTAAATAGAAGCTTCATTCATATTTCCAGAGCCGGCTGAGTCTAGTCTGGGTGATTTCCAAAGCGAGGGGGGGAGGCAGGGAACACCCAAACCACCACATGAGTGACACAGATAAAATATTCATAATAGTCCATGAAGAGAGAGCAAAGTATTATAAGAACATAGATGAATAATATTCTAGATCTGTCATCTTCCAGACTGTTACCTGTCTCCTCAGCGACACACCCCATTTCACTTGCACTCAAGAGATAACGAAGCGTGATAATAAGTTGTCCTGCACAGCTTGGCCAGCCTGCAAAGGAGGAACTTTTTTTTTCTCATTTTGGTTGGCAATTAGTTTTGAATGATGAAATCCAGGTGCTTGGTTTTTTTTTTTTGGGGGGGAGGAATCTGAAAGCTAGAAAGAAAGCAATCATCTAACAATCTGGGAGCCAATAGTCCTGTTCCACCTTACATCCCCTCCTCCCTGCACCCCAATGCATTCTGCAGAAAAATGTATGCAGAGTGAGGCCAAGACTGTCTAAAAACCGGCATGGATGCATAGCTAAAACATGGTGGTGTTATCAAATGTTGTACAAGGAGGACATGAAAAACTTCCCAAGTCCTTTGCTACCTCCTTCAAGAAGGCAGGAACAATACTAGGATGCTTAGAAAGGAAAGAGCCCGTGGTCTTTCTAGCTATAACAAGAGATGTCAAGGGTACAGAACTGTTAAAGGCATTAAGTAATTGATGTCATCTCAGTGCATGTTCTTTCAGGCTAAAAGCTGTTTTGATGGAGGGTTAGATGGGGAAAGCTATCAGCTACGGTTTAAATAGAGAACAAAATGAGGAACAAAAGTATAACAAGCTCTACTGCTCAGGTGCCTTTCTGAAAGATTTTTAAATCAATGCTGAATGCACTTTTCAAACCTTAAGGATATTTCAAGTTGCCACTCAAAATCTAGTCAATGAAAAGAACGAAGGATGCAGGCTTCTCATTGCAGGAAAAGCTAACATTAGAGGCAATGTAGGTGGGTGCCCTGGTGACAGAAGACACAAAGAAGGCAAAGTTACTAAATGCCTTCTTTGTCTATACTGCTGGAAACTGTCCTCAGGAACCCCTGGCACCTGAGGCACTAGAGGAAAGCATGACAAAGGAGTCTTCCCTAGTTGATGAGGACTGGGTTAAGTAACAGTTGAGCAACCTGGACATCCACAAGTCCATAGGTCCTGACAGCATACAACCGTGGGTGCTGAGGATCTGGCATGGGTCACTGCCAGACCACTCTCCATCATCTTCAGTAATTCATGGCAGACAGGAGAGGTGCCTGGGGACTGAGGGTGGGCAAACATTACTCCAGTCTTGAAAAACTGTAAGGAAGAGGACCCAGGCAGCTATAGACCTGTCAGCCTCACCTCCATCCCTGGAAAGGTAGTGGAGAAACTTATCCTGGGTGCTGTCCTAAGACATATCAAGGACAAGGGGGTCATTAGGAGCAGTCAGGTTTTACCAAGGGTCAGTCATGGTTGACCAACCTGATAGCCTTTGATAAGGATACTACTAGGTGGATTGATGATGGTAGAGCAGTGGATGTGGTTTATCTTGATTTCAGTAAAGCATCTGGCACTGTCTGCCACAGCATCCCTACAGCTACACTGAGCAGTGTGGTCTGGGTAATCAGATGGGTAGGTGGATTGGGAACTGGTTGAAGGTCAATAAGAGAGAGTTGCAGTCAATGGGATTGTAGTCAATGGGATGGAGTCTAATTGAAGGCCTGTAACTAGTGGAGTCCCACAGGGGTCAGTACTGGGACCAGTTCTATTCAATATATTCATCAATATATTCATCAGAGAGCACTGTCAGCAAGTTTGCTGATGACACCAAACTGGGTGGAGTGTCTACCACAGCAGAAGGCTGTGCTGCCATTCAGCCAGACTGGGACAGGCTGGGGGTGTGGGCAGGAAGAAATGTAATGAAACACAACAAGGGCGAGTGTAGGGTCTGGCACCTGGCAAAGAATAACTCCAGGGATCAACACAGGTTGGGGACTGAGCTGTTGAAAGCCAGTGAAAGTGAAAAGGATCTGGGGTCCTAGCTGATGGAAGGTTTACCATGAGCCAGCAATGTGCTCTGGTGGCCAGGACGGCCAGTGTCATTCTGGAGTGTATTAAAAGGGGTGTTGGCTAGTAGGTCAAGAGTGGTTCTCTTGCCCCTCTACTCTGCCACATCTGGAATACTGTGTCCAGTTCTGGGCCCTCCAGTTCAAGAGGGACATAGAACTGCTTGAGAGAGTCCAGCAGAGAGCCACAGAGATTATTAAGGAAATGGAACAGCTCTGTTACAAGGACAGCCTGAGGGAGCTGGGGCTGTGCTGCTTGGAGAAGAGAAGACTGTGAGGTGACCTCATCAATGTTTATAAATATGCAAAGGTGAGTGCCAGGAGGCTGGAGCCAGGCTCTGCTGGGTGATGCCCATTGACAGGACAAGGGGCAGTGAATGGAAGCTGAGGCATAGGAAGCTTCATGTAAACACGAGGAGGATTTGTTTTCCCTGTGAGGGTGACAGCACACTAGAACAGGCTGCCCAGGGCGGGTTGTGGAGTCTCCCTCTCTGGAGATATTCAAAACCCACGTGGATGCATTCCTGTGTGATCTGGTATAGGAGATCCTGCTCTGGCAGGGGGTTGGACTGGATGAGCTTTGGAGGTCCCTTCCAGCCCCTGACATTCTGTGATTAAAAACAGATCAGGAAAGTACAGAGTAGTAACAAAAGTAGTTTGTCGATGTATATATAACACAGGATGCAATTCAACAAAAGATATTAAGATGCTTCATATTCATTTGGAGTAGTCAGCTGCACAAACAGATGATCAGAAAACATTAATTTGACAGCAGTTCTACCAACAGGGACCAAGGGGATCTGACTCATGGACTGAACATGAGTCAGAAACATGCTGTGCTGAGAAGTTACATCACAGTGGAGTGTGTAAGAAGAGTGTCATGTGTACGAGACATGAAATAACTTTACCATGTAAGATTCTGTGGGTAAGGCCCCCGAGTGTGAGACTCCTCAAGAGACTGGACCAATTTAGCAGAAATTGGTGAGAAGAAACTGTAATTGAATGATTGAATGTCTAAAAGATACTCTCTTTCTGTGATAACCTACAGGGAGAGACTAAAGGAACCAGAAATACTTTGCTTATAATATGCAGAAGTGTCAATAAAGGTAAGGGAAGTAATATCCTCCCAATCTCCTGTGATGAGCACAGGGAATGATGAGCTTAAAGTGAAGCAAAGGAGGTTTTGATTAAATGTAATGAAACGATTTCCAGCAGTAGGGATAGAGAAATGGCCAACCATGCTACCTAGGGAGGTTGGGCAACCCACATCTTCAGAGTTTTTTTCAGAAACAAAAAGGCAAATGTTTGTTGTTTATTTCCATACATGCAAAGTGCATCCAGCCCGAAGGCAGAGACATGAATCAGGAACCTCTAAGGCCACACTTCTACCTCTATGCTCTACAGGGACAGGAGCAGGCTCAAGCACTGGTACCCAGCTATTTGTTAAGATACCAGGGACATCTCCATTGAAGTTCAGCCCTGCACTTGTCACTGTCCCAGGAACCTAATCTCCAAAGATTTTCCAAACAGTCACTATGGACAAAACTATCACATCTGGGGGGGAAGGGTAAGTATTCAATTGCACCACGATGTTTGCCCTCAGAGTGAAAGAGGTCATGGCCCTACTTCTTGCAAAGACACAGCCTAAAAGTGCCCTCCAGGTCTAATTCCTGTGGGTATTTCTGTACTAAGCTATTTTTAAAAGGAGAATCCAAAAGCCCTCTCTAAATAGGTACAATTTAAATGAATAAGCTTTTACATGTACAACAATCGTGCAGCTTCAGGGCACTCACGCAATTCTGCTGCGCTTAGCAGCTCTGTATAAATCACCTGTGAAAATGAATACCGTGAGCATAAGAAGTCCATAAATACAAAGGAGTTATAATAACTCAATGCTATATTACCAAGATGAAAGTCCCATTATCCTAAGTGCTTTGACCAATCTGTAGCAAGAGGCACTCCCTGTCCCAAACTTTGCAGAGTATGGTTGGAGAGCACAGAGCAGAGGTTAAATATGCACAATCACGTAAAGCATTTGGCTACATAAAGAATATTTTCCAGAATCACAAAATCACACAGAACCACAGAATTACCAGGGTTGGAAGGGGCCTCAGAGATCACCTAGTTCCAACCCTCCTGCCACGAGCTAGGATGTCTCACACTAAATCACACTGCTCAGAGCCCCATCCAGCCTGGCCTTAAAGATATCCAGGAATGGGGCTTCTACCATCTCCCTGAGCAACCTGTTCCAGTGTCTCACCATCCTCATGGCAAAGAACTTCTGCCTAACATCCAATCTGAATCTACCCACTTCTAGTTTTGTTCCATTCTGCCAAGTCCTATCACTACCTGACATCCTAAGAAGTCCCTCAACAGCTTTCCTCTAGCCCCCTTTCAGATACTGGAAGGCCACAATAAGGTCTCCTCGGAGTCTTCTCTTTCCCAAACTGAATGACCCCAACTCTCTCAGCCTGCCCTTAAAGGAGAAGTGCTCCAGCCCTCTGATCATCCTTGTGGCCCTTCTCTGGACATGTTCCAGCACATCCATACCTTTCTTGCAATAGAGGCTCTAGAACTGGGCATCGTACTCCAAGTGAGGTCTCATGTCAGCAGTGTAGAGGGAGAGAATCCCCTCCCTTGCCTGCTGCCCACACTTCTCTTGATGCAGCCCAGGATATGGTTTGTTTTCTGGGCTGCAAGTGTACACTGGCAGCTCATATTGAGCTTCTCATCTACCACAAACACAAACAAATGTCTGCAGTATTTTTTTTGTGTAAGGCATGATTTATATTTCCTTCCCCACCTAGGCTAAAGTCCTCTTCCAGGAGGTTCAGCTCAGTAAAGTTTATACAATGATGAGACTGCTTTAACAATTAATTTTCTCATATGATTATACATATTGGTTAATCTGTCAAATGCCTGTCCAGATTACCTCCATTTAACAAGCTTTAAAAACTGAGTAATAAAGAGAGGATTTGGGAGCTTTCACCTATAGGTATTGTCCTGTATTTAACTTTCTCATGGTAATGGAAGGAGAGAAGCTCTGTCGGGTTCAATAAACACAAGTGACTCTTTTTAACTGTAGTCAGCTTCAAAGCTATTCAAAGATGTTCTGTTATCTGGTGTGGCACATTTCTAAGCAGCACTGAGAATATGGGTATCAGCACTTCATAAAACTGTTTCCTAAAGTGAAAAGAAGTGGTACAAAAATGGGCCCATATATGTCTTGCAGTAGTGAAAATACAATCTACATCAGAGTTATTTTCTTTTCCTTTCAAACACCATAAAAAACCACCACAGGCATCAGCTAGTTAGTAACCTCTTAGTGCACTGACCTGTTTGGTATTCACAGGAGGGGTTAGTCAATATATTCGCCTTAGATAGGGTACCATTAGTAATTTATGCCTGATTTTTACTGCATAGCTCCATCTGCATCTGCCCCACAGCCTGTAAATGTCTCTCCATCACACACTACTACACAGAATGTGAGTTATGAAAACACAAAGTTACTCGTTCCACTTATAGCTGGTCCTAAGCAATGTGAAAGGCATGTAGCTGAGGTACATTTGTAGTATTTTGCACTCAAAAAGTGGCAGTATGTTACTACTTTTAATTTAATATTAGCTAGGAGGATGTACTTAATAACCAGTCATTTAGGACATTTCTGATTATTCTTATTCCTAGGCCCTTCTGAACGGATTCTCACTAGACTGACCTCAAAAAGAACTCTTGGCATATGAAAAGATGATGTTGGAATGGTACAGCTATTGGAATTTGAAATGCTGGAGCATAAGCCAGGGACAGGTGAGAGTGCAGGAGCTCAGAAGTACTGAGTTAAGATAAAACAGAAGGTTGGAATGACCTTAGAGAATGGTGTAACAAATATAAACAAATATAAGGCTGGAGCCTGTGGTTTTCACCTATCTCTGCTGACTTAGATTGCTTAGACACAATGTAGGTGTTGGTGAGAGAATATGATGGATGTCTATGCCAACTAGTATGTAATTTCTAACACAAGTACATGTAGCCAATTACAGTTTAATACAATTTGTAGCCTTCTGATGAAAGGTATAGAAACACATTTGGAATGCAATAAATGGATTGGATTAGAATTTGCTTGCATCAAGCTTCTCCCCATCTCTTCTGATGCCTGTGGAATCGTAGCCCATGGCAAGATGACATTCAAATATATGCTAACGTTTGTGGGTTAGTACATGAGTAACTCATCTTCTAAAACAGACAATAAAATGTCCCTTGTATGCTGCAAATGGGGAAAGACTGAAATCTGCCACGGATCATCCTCAGAATGGGACAAGGAGCACAATTAATCAGAGGAAAAACATGCAGAACTTGAATTTCCTTAGATACAGCTGCTAAATCATTTGTTTTCTGACAATGAGGCTGGACCTACAGCAGCTGTTCTAGAGAATTTAGGGTGACTGAAAAGACGGTTGTCTATATTGCACCATGCCTGGATGAACATATTAGACTGCACGTTATCATAAGAGATATTTGACTATTTTATAGTCATAGAATCATAGAATTGTTAGGGCTGGAAGGGACCTCAAGGATCGTCTAGCTCCAACCCTCTGCCATGAGCAAGGACATCTCACACTGGATCAGATTGCTCAGAACCCCATCCAGCCTGGCCTTAAAGACCTCCAGGGATGGGGCTTCAACCACCTGCCTGGGAAACCTGTTCCAGTGCCTCACCATCTTCATGCCTAACATCCAATCTGAATCTAACCACTTCTAGTTTTGCTCCATTTCCCCAAGTCCTATCACTACCTGACATCCTAAGAAGTCCCTCACCAGCTTTCCTCTAGGCCCCCTTCAGGTACTGGAAGACCACAATAAGGTCTCCTTAGAGTCTTCTCTTCTCCTGACTGAACAATCCAACTCTCTCAGTCTGTCTCCATAGGAGAGGTGCCTCTGACCATCCTTGCGGCCCTTCTCTGGACACGCTCCATCATGTCCACACCTTCCTCATCATAGGGGCTCCAGAACTGGGCATAGTACTCTGGGTGGGGTCTCACCAGAGTGGAGTAGAGGAGGAGAATCACCTCCCTTGCCCTGCTGGCCACACTTCTCTTGATGAAGCCCAGAATCTGGTTGGCTTTCTGGGCTGCAAGTGCACACTGCTGGCTCACATTGAGTTTCTCATCCACCAGCACCTCCAAGTCCCTCTCTCCAGGACTGCTCTCAAGCCAGCCACTGCCCAGCTGATAGTGGTGCTTGGGATTACCTTGACCCAGGTGCAGGGCCTTGCATTTGATCTTGCTGAACATTATGAGGCTGGCATGGGCCCACCTCTCCAGCCTGTCAAGGTCCATCTGGATGGATCCCTTCCCTACAGCACATCAGCCACAGCACACGTCTTGGTGTCACTGGCAAACTTGCTGACGGTGCATGAAGAGTTACTTAATCTTACCATTAAGCAGCTCAGCAATAACCAGCTGTTCATTTAAATGTGTTTCTACCCCATTTGTCCTGTATTACCTATGGGACTTGTGAATCCTCTAGGTTCACAGCTTGACATGTTTCTTTTTACATGAGAGTATTTGCTGTCTATTTATCACAATCAACAGAAAGGTTTAAATAAGGTCCTCTACTCATAGCAAAGCTAGGTTGCTTGTTTCTGATTTTCTTATGATTACTGTCATTAAATGCTGCTCCTCATAGAGGAGTCCTCTATATTTCCACTAAAGTCAGCTGAAGTGTTTTCTCCTTTAGTGTTCCTGTTAGCCACAACTAATTAGTCTCTTGCTGCCTGTGCATGCTCTGACTGCCATTTCAATACTGACTGACTCACAGAGAAGGAATTAAGACTTTGACTTGACAAGTTATAATCCTCCGCCTGCAATGGGAATGTTTCCTGCCCATAGAGCAAGGCAAAGCTTTGATACCTTACAACTGCCAGTCCATGCCTATAGCCCACCTGATACAATTCAACTTATCCTGATTAGATGGGGCTGGGGGAAGACACACATATCTAATTGAAGTATGTGAACTATTTTATTGGATTACTAATGCACTTGGAATATCTATGGTAACCTTTACTTAATATGTACTTGTTCACTTATGTAACCTGACTCACTTCATTATCCAGCACGAAGAGTGGAGACTGCATCACGTCAAGTGGTTGGAGCTTTTCTTGATTGCTGAACAGGCAGCATTTTTCATGCTTTTCCAAACCATCATAAAATCACAGAATGGTTTGGGTTGAAAGTTCCACCTCTCCTGCCATGGGCAGAGACACCTTCACCAGACCAGGCTGCTCAAGGCTTCATCCTTAGCCTTGAACACTCCGAGGAAGGGGGTATCCACAGCCTCCCTGAGCAACCTGTTCCAGTGTCTCACCACCCTTACTGTAAAGAATTTATTTCTAATGTCCAAGCTTAAATGCATTCCCGCTAATCCTACTACAAATTGCAAAAAGTCCCTTCCCAGCTTTCTCATAGGCCCCCTTCAGCTACTGGAAGGCCACTCTAAGGTCTCCCTGAAGCCTCCTCCAGGCTGAACAACCCCAACTCTCTCAGCCTATCTCTGCTGAGGAGGTACCCCAGCCCTCTAATCATCTTCCTCGTGATTCACAATGATCTTACTTCTCTTTCTGAAGCTTTAGAATCATAGAATCAGGTTGGAAGATACCTCCAAGATCATCCAGTCCAACCTAGCACCCAGCCCTAGCCAGTCAACCAAACCATAGCACTAAGTGCCTCATCCAGTCTTTTCTTGAATACCTCCAGGGACGGCGACTCCACCACCTCCCTGGGCAGCCCATTCCAATGGCAAATCACCCTCTCTGTGAAGAACTTCCTCCTAACTCCAAGGGGAGTGTCCCTGAACTCGAAACCTGACCTCAGGTGGTCCTGACCCCTCCCCAGGGGTGGGTCTGGGCACCCCCAGGTGATGGTTAGCCCACTCCCCCCTTCCTGTCCCATAACAGCAGGGGGACTTCCTGTTCTCCCTCTCTCAGACTCTCTCCCGACCACTCCACAGCTCTCTCAGGACCACACTGCAGCCCCCTGCATCTCTCCACACACGTGGTCACCACCATCACAAACTCGGTTGTATTCATACCTTTTTGTATTTGTTATTCTTCCTTCCCTACACCTTTTGTATTCTCCCTACCTTTGATACCCTTTTAAGTTATTGTTAAACTTGTTTTCCTTTTTAACTTCCAAATCGAGTGAGACTGACTTATTTGGGTGGGTTTACCTTTTCCTCTCACTTCCAATTCCTTTCTCTGGGGAAGGAGGGAGGGGAGAGGGAAGGGCAATTAATCTAAATTGTCATTGGTTCTATCAAAATTATTAGAGTCTCTGGGAATTTAAATTCGAACCCCAGACAATCCAGCCTATACTTCCCCTGCACAACTCAAGACAGCTTTATATTGTGGCACAAACACCAAGAGTGGCCCCTGTTCTGCAGAGTGTTGTCAGCAATTTAATATATACTCCAGTATATCACATACAGTGAACAAACCACCTTAAATAAAATGTAGCAACACGGTCACAGAAAACGCAGCTATCCTATTTTCTTATGTGCTTAGTTTCCTACCATCTGCTTTGCACATAATAGTCATGCTTGTGCATCAGCTGTGGCATTTCCGTCGTAGATGCCATGCTTCCTCCCCGTTACAATGCCAAGCTTTTCTTTAACTTGAAACCCAAGAAATGCAGGTTATACACCAACTGACAAAGATGAAACTGTAATGGAAGAATCATGATTTCTGTTGGAAACAGCTTAGAAGGCCTTTTAGGGCTAGATCGTATCAAGCTGGCAAGCACTAATTCTCAGTTTATATTTACCTCTCATTAATTGTCATACTGAGGTAATGTATCCATCTAATTTAGAAAAACACCAGAGAAGTCCTAAGGATCCTTCTAAAAGCCCAGTTTGGATTAACATGCTTCAGAGCGTGGAACCTTAACACTGTATCTTGCTTCTCAGAGGGCAGAGCAGGGAGCGAGACAGTAGATTTATAGCACCTGTGCAAAAGGAGGATCCTACTGGGTGTCAGGGAACTCCTTGAAGCTACTCCATGATGTAGGCCACACTGGGCACATGAGCTGTGTCATCTTGCCACATCTACAGAGCTGCAACTGTGGTCTAGATTTGTGCTATTTCAGTAAATACAGCGAAGTACTATTACCATTACTTCTATTATTATTATCTAATCCTACTTACTGAGTGGGAAAAACACCGATTCCTGTGGCTATTCCTCAGACTTCTTCTTCTACATTCCATTCCCCACAGAATTCTTTTTGTCTGTTTCTGAGCCTTTTGCAATGAGGAGCTGCTTCAGAAAACTACAGAGCTATCTTTATTTAGCAGGAGACTTTCAATCAGGCAATTAAACTTGCCTTGTGGACTGGTCGTTTTCTCTTGCTGTGTTTTGTTGTGGGGTTTTCTTTTGGCAACATTCATGTTGATTTTGTGGCTGAAGTTCTGCAGTGTTCATCCATGGTTGTGCTTATCACCTTTTTTTTTTATCTAGGAGGACAATTCTGTCTCCTGGAGAGTTTTTTTCTAGTTCTTCACCTCAGTGATGGACCTTACTGAACAGTCAGGAAAGGTTGCATCACCACCCATTTGACCTGGAGGTTGTCCCAAGCTGGACCTGGGGAGAATGGGGTGAAAAACTGAGCTAAAGACAGGTGAAAGAAAAAAAGGACAAAACCCAAACAGCAGATTTAGGAATAGGCCCTGAAATTTGGGGAATAATCCCAGAGAAGCTCTGTTCCTGACTCATTTGTGCAGATATCCAAAAAGTCCTTCTCTCCCAGCACAGACACAGGAAGACACAGAGTGAAGCTCTGGCTGTAGTCTGCAGTGCCATGAGGCAGCTTCATATTGGCAAGCACCACTACTTGCCTACAACTGGCAAGTACTGCTATTTCCCTGCAATGCTGTACCTGTGACTGCTGCATACTGGCATGCCTGGAGGCCACAGAGTCCTGAGCAGGCTGCTGCAGGGTTGACCGAAGTCTTCCCATTGCTTGTTTTTCAGATGTCCATCCTAACCCCATTCCTCCTCTTCATGCGTGTAGAGTCTCAGGACAAAAGACAGTTCCACCACAGTGAAAAGCAAAACGCTCTTTGAGCAGATGAAGTTTATCCAGTGCCTGGACCCACATAATGTGTCTCCTCATTCTTAAAGCAATGTCCTGGCCTTAGTGTCTGTGCAAACAGACTGAGAAACCATGCAACTTGTGAGCAATGTGACAGTTTAGAAACAGAAAGAAAACATTTTTCTTTCTGATGTGATGTGATGCAACTTAGGTGCAGGGAAAGCTGGCTTGTGATATCTGACTACCTGAGCAGTACCTAAGGGCCACTTTCATAATTGGCTGGCACCAAGCTAAATCCATGCCTTCAGGTCCTCAGCTGCATATTCTCACTGTTGCTAGTGCCAACGTGAGAACTCCTGCAGCTGCACAGTCACCTAGACCAGGGACCTGAACCACCAAAACACATCCCTTCTTTAGGTGACATAGGGAAGGAAGAGAAACTTGATCATAATTTAGCTGATGTGGTTGACTGAATACCCAAGATTTAGCAAGTAGAGATATTTGGGCAGAGGAAAGAAAAAGATGAGACAGCCCATTCTAGCAGTTAAATCAATGTAAAATGATGGTAAAGTCACCTATCCAGGTAGGAAAATGTGTGCACCCATTGTGTTTGCAGAGCATAATGCTGAAACTCATCAAAATGAGATTACAGATCAGACTGGAATATACCATTAGCCAGCACAATATCAATTCCAGTTCTCATATACACTACGAAATTCTTAAGCATAATGAAGCACTCAAATCGATTGCCCCAGCAAAGTGGAGCATCTCCTTTTGTGGCCATTAAAACCAGGACAGACACAGAGGAGGTGCCTCTCTGCTTCCCAGACACCCTTTCCTGTCATTCCATTACAAATTTGTCAAGATAGTCTGAAATAATTTCAAAACCCAAAAGCATTTGTAAAAAAATAAAATTCTCTGGTTAAAAAACTGTCTGGACAGTCAGGCCCAAAGAGGGGCAGTGAATGGATTTAAATCCAGTTGGTGGTAGTTCACAAATGGTGTCCCCTAGAGCTCAGTATTAGGACCAGTCTTGTTTAATGACCTGAATGAAGGCATTGAGTGCTCCTTTAGTAAGTTTGCAGATGACACCAAAATGGGTGGAATTGTTGATCTGCTCAAAGGTAGGAAGGCTCTGCAGAGGGAGCCAGGCAGGATAGATTGATGGGCCAAGGTAAACTATATGAAGTTTAACAAGGGCAAGTGGAGGGACCTGAACTTTGTTCACAACAACCCCATGCAACACTACAGGCTTGAGACAGTGGTTGGAAAACTACCTAGCAGAGGACCTGGGGGTGCTGTTTGAGAGGTGGCTTAACACAAGCCAGTAGCATGTTCAGGTGGCCAAGGAGGCCAACAACATCCTGGTCTGGGCATGGTTTAGCACCAGATTTTATAGAATCATAGAATGAATCATAGAATCATAGAATGGTTTAGGTTGGAAGGGACCTCAAGGATTATGCAGCTCCAACCCCCTGCCATAGGCAGGGACACCTCCCACTAGGGCAGGTTGCTCAAGGCCTTATCCAGCCTGGCCTTGAACACCTCCAGGGAGGAAGCATCCACAACCTCCCTGGGCAACCTGTGCCAGTGCCTTACCACCCTCACTGTAAAGAACTTCCTCCTAACATCCAGTCTAAATCTCCCCTCTTCCAGCTTAAACCCATTCCCCCTCGTCCTGACATTGCTAGACCTTGTCAATAGTCCCTCTCCAGCCTTCCTGTAGGCTCCCTTCAGATACTGGGATACTAGGCAGAGTTAGATAACGGCTGAACTTGATGATCCTGAAGGTCTTTTCCAACCAAACCAAGCCTATGTTTTGATGATTCTATATCAGCCTGCATCTCAGCTGAAGAAAGCATCAAAGCTATCGATATGTTCCTCAATAGCTACAGCTTCGTCTCTGTGCTTCACTGGAGATACTGTCAACAGTGAGCACTGTGTAGAGTCAAACCAGCTACATAGTGCAAGAGCCAGTAAAATTTTGGAAATGGTTGCTCTTTCCACTCTTGAACACTTATCATTTGCTCAAATCTGTAACCAAGACCCCAGCTCAAGGATAATTTTATGGTTAAGTTCATCTTTTTTTGGTGGATGAGTTCATCACAACTCCTCCATTTATCACAGTACAGTCTCATGGTGAGGCTTTTTCAAGTCAGCCACTTGCATCTTTCCTTTCATGTCATCACCTCTGACAACCACTTGAAAAACACATTTGAATTCTTTTAACACTTGTTCACATTTCAGGTCCACTTCATCTGCTCTCATTAATAACTGAATAGGTTTGATCTAGTGCAAATTTACACTTCATACTTGTGATGGTTTGGTCCTGGCTGAGAGCCAAATGCCCACCAAAGCTGCTGTCTCACTCCCCTTCCTAGATGGACAAGGAAGAGGGAAAATACAACCAAAGGCCCACAAGTCAAGATAGAAGCCACTTAATAGGATGAAAAGCTAGAGCAAAGGCTGGGCATAGAAACAAGAGCCATGTTATTCTCTACTTCCCATCAGCAGATGATGTCCAACCACTCCCTGGGAAGCAGGGCTTCAATACCTGTTGTGTTTGCTCCAGAGGAGAGACACAATCAATGAATGCCACCCCACTTGCTTCTGTCACTGAGCTTCTTCATCTGATCTGATGTCATATGGCACTGGGTCAGTTTGGATCAGCCGGCCTGGCCATGCACCCTGCCAAGATCTTGCCCATCCCTCAGCCTACTGTTTGAGGAGCAATTTGGAGAAGCACAGCTTTGGTGCTTGGCTCAACACTAGCCAAAGCACAGGTGTGTTATCAACATCCAACTACCACTCCAAAACAGCACTAGGAAAGGTGCTGTGGGGAGAATTAACCTCGTCTCAGCCAAACCCAATACAACAGTCAGCTAGGGGAAGGAAGAATTAGGCCTTTAATCAATTGTCCTTTTGATTTTTTTCCCCACATTTACTTATTTGGGAACCATTTCCATCTCTATGGCTTTTCTCACATCTGCTGGGCACCAGAAATCAACCAGTGTGTGGACAACAAAAGTCATGAACATTCATCAGTAGTTCAGGCCCCATGAACAACACATTTCATTTTATTCAGAACAGGGTGGGAAATTTGGTTAAGTTTCAGGCTTTGAAGTGGAGCCAGTCCTGTTCAGCAAAACCAAAGCCTTGAGTAGATGATGGTGCCAGACACATCCACTGCCTCTGACTGCCACTCAAAATGGTTGCCCACATACAATGCCACCACTGTGACCACAGAGGACTACAGATCAACAGAGAGGGTCACGTTATTTATTTGCTTCTCCTGCACTTAAGTGTGGAGCAAAGGGCCCTGTCAGTGTAGCAGGACAGAGGGAGGAGGCGATTTCAGCCTCTCTCAGCAGCTCTGGCCCAAAGCTCTTGCTTTTTGCCCTTACCCCGCTTACAGATGGCACTGACCACTGGGGGAGGAAAAATTCAGTCTCTATTGGGAATCCCACTGCTCTTCAGGGCTCTATTTTTTTACCTCAAAAATAATACAATATTATCCAGAAAAATGGACTTTGTTTTCAGAAAAGACAAAGACAGCAGCAAGTCAAAGACATTTAGAAAGCTATGAAAACTTACTTATTTGCTTAGAGTGCTACAGATTTCAGCTCTTTAACCTTTTGGGTTGTTTTCTTTCCAAGATTATTGCAGCCCTATCTTTGCTTAATAAATGACAGATACCTTGGTGGCTTGGACTATAGTGGCACTGTGAGGGCCTCTGAGGCAGACCCCCCAACAGGATCATATCTTGTCCTAGTATTTACTTCTCTGCAGAAGTTTCATTTTCTAAAACTTGGCTCCCTAGTTTCTCTCTATTTTCTGTCTGTTTCATTTAGGGCCTGAGAGTGTTCCACCTGTTGAAAGTACACCAGACTGACTAATGGCACAAGCATCACGAATCTAGAAAAGTAATTCCAAAGCATGTACGTTCTTGTTTGGCTCACAGCGTTTCTCTCAGTGGGAGAGTTACTATGCTTAGATGAACATGTTTTGTGCCAGTTAGGAATTATGGTGATTACACATAGCTTTTTAAAGGAACATTATGTCTTCTTATGCTGTTTGGACTTGCTTTTACCTACCTTTTTTTGACAGCTTGCTCTTTCTACTTTATTTCTTCCCAAACTGTGGCATTGTTTCCAGGAATCTTAGGCAATTCAGTATGACTGTTTTGATTTTATTCTTCCTGTTTAATAATTACGGAATTCCATCTCTATTTTTGCTTTTAGCAACACAAAAATAAATCTTACAGTTACTAAAACCACAGAATCACAGAAACATCCAGGTTGGTGATCCTTAAAGGGCTTTTCCAAGTCCAACTTAGAACCCTAATCTACAAGATTCACCTTAAACTATATCCCTAAGCACCACATCCAAACGACCCTTAAACACATCGAGGGTCAATGACTCCATCTCCTCCCTGGGCAGCTCATTCCAGTCCCTGACCACTCTCTCCATGAAAAATCATTTCCTAATGTCCAATCTAAACTTACCCAGTCCCAGCTCGAGGCCATTCTCCCTTGTTTTGTCTCAAATTACCTGTGAGAAGAGACCAGCAGCAGCCTCTCCACAATGTCCCTTCAGGTAGCTGTAGACAGCAATGAGGTCTCCCCTCAGCCTCCTCTTCCTCACACTAAACAGCCCCAGCTGCAGTTCAGGGCTACAGCTTTCAAAGTAAAAAAAAAGAGAATAACCTACCAAGAAATAGTGACTTGACTTTTACATTCTAGCAGGTGAGGCTACACACAGAATAAAATACATCACCGTCCTGGAGGTGTTCAAGAAAAGCCTGGATGAGGCACTTAGTGCCATGGCCTAGATGACTGGATAGGGCTGGGTGCTAAGTTGGACTGGATGACCTTGGAGGTCTCTTCCAACCTATTTGATTCTATGATTCTGTGACTCTACATAGTTAGGATCTAGTAAGGATGGTAAGCTGCAGCCTTCAAGAAAAGGCTGCATGAATTCTATTGCCCAGCAAAAGGCCAGGCAGGGATGCTTCCCAAGATAACCACAGGTAATCCCTGGACCTTGTTGCTCTGTTAAAAGCAGGACACAACATTTTTTTTCCCCATAATGGCCATTTCACATGATTGGGCAGGGTGCACTCCGCTCCTTCACTTTCTACATGCCTGCTCTGATTTTGGCTGCCTGCAGCTGCACAGTTGCTCCTCTGTCCGCTGTGGGAGGTGGGTTCTGCAGGAGCCCAGCTCTATGGCTCTCACTGCCCCCCCTTGCTCAGATGCAGTATGGCCTCTGACACCTGGAAAGCTGAGGATATTAGAAAAGTCTTTTGCAATTTTTTTGCCTTCCTTGGGATAAATAAGGATTCTGAACTGCAGACAGGCTTGGAATGGGAGGCTAGGGCTCTGTTTTTAATGCTTCCCAAGAAAGAAAGATGTTTTCCTTACTTTACAACAAATAATGAGTATATGGTAAGTTTTCAGGAGCGACCAGGCATGGTATAGAACAGAACAGAATCAACTAGTTTGGAAAAGACCTCCAAGATCATCCAGTCCAACCTAGCACCCAGCCCTANTCCAGGCCCCTCACCAGCTTTGTTGCCCTTTTCTCTGGACACGTTCCAGCACCTCAACATCTCTCTTGAATTGAGGAGCCCAGAACTGGACACAGCACTCAAGGTGTGGCCTGACCAGTGTTGAGTACAGGGGCAGAATAACCTCCCTCGTCCTACTGGCCAAACTGTTCCTGATACAGGCCAGGATGCCATTGGCTTTCTTGGCCACCTGGGCACACTGCTGGCTCATCTTCAGCCTACTATCCACCAGTACCCCCAGGTCCCTTTCTTCCTGGCTGCTCTCCAGCCACTCTGTCCCCAGCCTGTAGCGCTGCTTGGGGTTGTTGTGGCCAAAGTGCAGAATCCTGCACTTGGCCTTGTTAAATCTCATCCACTTGGCCTCTGCCCACCCATCCAGCCTGTCCAGGTCCCTCTGCAGGGCTCTCCTACCCTCCAACAGATCAACACCTGCTCCTAGCTTGGTGTCATCTGCAAACTTACTGATGCTGGACTCAATCCCCTCATCCAGATCGTCAGTAAAGATATTGAACAGGACTGGGCCCAGCACTGATCCCTGGGGGACATCACTAGTGAGAACACTGAGTGTGTTTCACACCAATCTATATCACATGATGCATGCAGGTAATTACACAGACATTTGAGGGTTAACTCCACACCTTGAAATTCTCCTATAATAACAGTAAGTGTCACACACAGATAAAATCTGCTGTGCTACATCATTCTTTCCATCCAGCCCGGGAAGAGATTATGAAACCTGTCAGTGCTGGCATCCATGCAGTCTGAAGACTGTTTCCACCTTCTGCATCCCCAGGCTCATTGTGCACACACCTCCATAATGGATTAGAATTGGCTTAATTTGATCTTCACAAAATAAAATTAAGTAAGCACAAAACCAATGAAGGTGTTACAGAGAATGTCTTTCTGAATCATTTTTAGCTTTATGCCATGCCAGGAGATAATCTCCAGCTAAATCCAGCTTCAAATGAAAAGAATTATGAAACCAAATCAGCTCAGTATACTTCAGATCTCAACTGTGCAGCAACCACAACTATTAAACACTCTTCGAAAACCTCCTCTTTTCTCAGGTAATTTTAGGAAGCTAATTTGGATGACCATCCTCAAAATCAATTCCAACTTCCAGGAGCAGCTGACTCCCGAAGTTAAAATAAAACCAGTCTTTTCCAAAGGTTTCGCATCTACAGTGGGTTTAGATGTCTAAATATGGCTATCCTACCATGTTTAGACTGCCTGTCCAACTGCCTGCTCCACATTTCTCCCAGTTCCTTCACACTGATCATACAGAAATAGAAAACTGTTTTGTCTTTGTGGCAGAACAAGGAGATAGAAGGGTGTTCAACTGACAGCAGTTGTGACCAAATTGTGGTTAAAATAAATTCACATTCACATGTCAGATTAAATCCTCACTAAGTGTAAAATCATTACATCCCTGCTGGATTCATTGAATTTCTGCCTATTTCCATCAACTGAGGCTGACTAGAGCTGGACTCTTCCGAGTAATCTTCAGCACTCTATTGCTAACAACATTAGCAATTTGCTTTTCCAAACATCTTGCAGTATTCTTATCCATTCACTTAAGCAAATTCCTTTTCAGCATTTCTTGTAGCTTGAACACGAAGCAGGGATCCTTCACCAATTCTTGCTGAATCAGGTCTCAGTGCACATACTACCAATCACTATTCTTACAAGGGTGCTTAAAATAGCAGCCTCATCCCATCCTAGCTCACTGGGAAATCTGTCAGCAAATTTCACGTGTCTATTATTACAAGACCAATTTTAGAACCAGAAAGAAAGCAAATAGCAATGATAAAGCTCCAGGTGGAGATAGAATAGAATCAACCAGGCTGGAAGAGACCTTTGAGATCATCCAGTCCAACCTAGCACCCAGCCCTATCCAATCAAGTGCAGAACCAAGTGCAGAACCCTGCACTTGGCCTTGCTAAATCTCATCCCATTGGCCTCTGCCCACCCATCCAGCCTGTCTAGGTCCCTCTGAAGGGCCCTCCTACCTTCCAATAGATCAACACCTGCTCCTAGCTTGGTGTCATCTGCAAACTTACTGATGCTGGACTCAATCCCCTCGTCCAGATCATCAATAAAGATGGGTCAGAACTGCATATACTTTCACAACTCACAGACTGAGAGACTTGGGATTGTTTAGTCAGGAGAAGAGAAGACTCTAAGGAGACCTTATTGTGGTCTTCCAGTACCTGAAGGGGGTCTAGAGGAAAGCTGGTGAGGGACTTCTTAGGATGTCAGGTAGTGATAGGACTTGGGGAAATGGAGCAAAACTAGAAATGGGTAGATTCAGATTGGATGTTAGGCATGAAGATGGTGAGGCACTGGAACAGGTTTCCCAGGCAGGTGGTTGAAGCCCCATCCCTGGATGTCTTTAAGGCCAGGCTGGATGGGGTTCTGAGCAATCTGATCTAGTGTGAGATGTCCTTGCTCATGGCAGAGGGTTGGAGCTAGACGATCCTTGAGGTCCCTTCCAGCCCTAACAATTATATGATCCTGAAAGAAATAACAAGTACATGTACATGTCCTATAACTAAGCAGCAGCCATTATGTAGTCACTTCTGTCAGAGGTTACTTTAAAATCATTTAAGTCTAGCACTTGGAGGTTTTTTAATGTGATCAAGCTCTTTTAGACTGCCAGCACCCTGGTTAATAGCAGAAAATAGTGGAGTTCTGACAGGCTCCTAAAACAGGAAAGTGTAGACAATGCCCCAATATCTATGTAGTAGTACAAAATGAGGTAATTCCTAATACCTTGCCTAGTTATTGTGCTGAAGGGAAAGTCTGATTTAAATCAGCACAGCCACCTTCCAGAATAGTTTTCTGGGCTCTGGAATAGTTTTCCATGTTCTGAGTGATGTCTTAATGTTTTTCCCAGTGCGGCACAACCCCGAGATAGTCACAGTGGTGTTGCTGAACTGACTCACTCTTGAGAGCAGGAAGCCAGCCAGCATCTGAAGAAATTTTAAATAATGCAGAGAAGTGAATAATTTCAGTTGGGTACTGAAGTACAAAACAGAACAGAACTGTAATAACTTGTTGTACTGGTGAAATGTGAAGGCTGAGCCAGACGTTGTAGATACGCCACCATGAAACATGAATTCATGGATGTGTCCCATAGCACAGGTTGCTTCACATCTGGCTGACTTTGAGCAGAACTATAAAATCTATTGCTGTTACCACAGTCACAGAATCACAGAATTAACCAGGTTGGAAAAGACCTTTGAGATCACTGAGTCCAACCTATCACCCAACACCTTCTGATTAATTAAACCACAGCCCTAAGTGCCTCATCCAGGCTCCTTTTAAACACCTCCAGGGATGGTGACTCCACCACCACCCTAGGCAGCCCATTCCAATGCCAATTACTCTCTTAGGAAGAACGTCCAGCTAAACCTGCCCTGGCACAGCTCCTCTTGTTCTGCCACTGGTTGCCTGGGAGAAGAGAGCAACCCCCATCTGGCTATGACCTCCTTTCAGACAGTTGTAGAGAGCAATGAGCCTCCTCTTCTGCAGGCTGCACACCCCCAGCTCCCACAGCCTCTCCTCACAGGGCTGTGCTCCAGGCCTCTCACCAGCTTTGTTGCCCTTTTCTCTGAACACGTTCCAGTATCTCAACATCTCTCTTGAATTGAGGTGCCCAAAACTGGACACAGCGCTCAAGGTGTCACCTGGCCACTGCTGAGTACAGGGGTAGAAGGACTTCTGTGGCCACACTATTCCTGATCCAGGCCAAGATGCCATTGGCCTTCTTGGCCACCTGAGCATACTGATGGCTCATTTTCAGTCTCAGCTGTCAAGCGTATCCCCAGGTGCCTCTCTGCCTGGCTGCTCTCCAGCCACTCTGTCCCCAGCCTGTAGCGCTGCTTGGAGTTGTGGCCAAAGTGCAGAACCCTGCACTTGGCCTTGTTAAATCTCATCCCATTGCCCTCTGCCCACCCATCCAGCCTGTCCAGGTCCTTCTGCAGGGCTTTCCTACCCTCTAACAGATCAACACAGAGTCGATGTAAAGAATACTGTGCACTTGCAACCTGGAAGGCCAACCAGATCCTGGGCTGCATCAGGAGAAGTGTGGTCAGCAGGTGGAGGGAGGTGATTCTCCCCCTCTACTCTGCTCTGTTGAGACTCCACCTGGAGTACTGCATCCAGTTCTGATGCCTCCATTACAAAAAGAATGTGGACGTGCTGAAGCATGTCCAGAGAAGGGCAGCAAGGATGATCAGAGGAATGGAGCACCTCTCTTATGAGGACAGACTGAAAGAGTTGGGGCTTTTCAGTCTGCAGAAGAGGAGGCTCCCAGAAGACCTTATTGTGGCCTTCCAGTATCCGAAGGGGGCCTACAAAAAAGCTGGGGAAGGACTTTTCAGGATATCAGGGAGCGACAGGACTAGGGGAAATAGAACAAAGCTGGAGGTGGGTAGGTTCAGGCTGGATGTGAGGAGGAAGTTGTTCAGCATGAGAGTGGTGAGAGCCTGGAATGGGTTGCGCAGGGAGGTGGTTGAGGCCCCATCCCTGGAGGTGTTTAAGGCCAGGCTGGATGAGGCTCTGGCCAGCCTGCTCTAGGGTAGGGTGTCCCTGTCCATGGCAGGGGGGTTGGAACTGGCTGATCCTTGTGGTCCCTTCCAACCCTGACTGATTCTATGATTCTAATACAGATCACAAACTACGCATTTAAACCCTCACTATCCCCCTCTTTTTTTTCAGGCTATCAAGGAGGAAGATGATGAAGAGCAGAGTGGTTTACATTTACAGGTAGGTTTTAGTGTAATTTTTTGTTTCACTCCTAGGGACAGGCACCAGGACACAGATTTACACAACATAATTCTGTAGTACTAATAATATACACACATAAATTATCTCAAAATGCAACACCAGTTGGGAATCTGAAGGTTTCATGCTGCTATAAAACAGCTTCTCTTGATAAAAATCTTCCTTTACCCATATGCTTGTTCAAAGAAAATGTAATTTATAGTCCCCAGATAGAGCCTTGAAAAACTGATGTCAATAAAGGAGGTCTGAAAATAGGAAGGAATCAGAAAGAAAATTTAATAAACACACACACACCCTCCCCCAGCCTGATGATTCTGGATGGAACTTGAATATTCTGCTAATAAGGAAAAGGAATGGCAAATTGGTGCTGCTGACTGGTGCTGCTCCTGCTGCATCTGCCACCACATTACTACACTTTTGCCTCGAGCACTGCTGTGGAGCTTACTTTAGCTAACAATCATGCAACTAACAGTCTGTCAGCCTTAGTATCTGCAGGAAATGAAATGGAATTTGTCTCTACACTATTAGCCATGCTTTCTAAACACACTTCCTTTGGCCATATGTATTGACCATTACATTTAATAGCTGTTCTACTATATGCCTACTGGATGCATGTGATATATAGGCCAGTAGGTAGAAACTTCTTTGGCATAGCCCTGAAACACAAAACCACCTAGATCGTTGCTCAGCTCTTTGGGAGTAAATGCAAGAGGTGAAAAAAGGCAGGTCAGTAGACTGGTGGTCAACACCAATGCCAATTTATTGTAAGATTCAGTTTTTGCTCCAAGTCATCTAATTACACATGCTGTAACCACAATGGGATGTGACACGAGGGCAATTAAAGCTTCCATTTTGAGAAGGTAAAGGAAGTTCAAGTCCAGTGTGAATCAACAGATAGTACAGCCAGATGGAGTAAAGGTAGAAAGGGTTCCTGATCTATGAGACATTTAAACACGGGTAGGGATGAAGCTCTTTAGCAACAGCCACCCTAATGGCCTCTGCCCCCAAAGCGATGAGCACCAAGCTGTGTCAGGAGAAAATCTGGCTGCCAGTTGATGCCTGGAGCAAGCTGGCAAGGCTCAGAAGCCCAAGTCCTGGATCTGCTGTGCTGCATTTGCTGCAGCACTGCTGAGACAACCCCTCTGCTGTGGGGCCACTGAGATGACCCATTTCTTACGGCAGTGAACTAAGCTGTGAAATGTCAGGAAAGCACAAGAGAACGGAGCTGGGGAAAGCAAGCAGTGCATTCCTTCTGGGCAAACTACTGCTATGTCACAACCTGTCCCTCTAGACTACATTGCCCTGTTCCACAAAGAGCTCTGCATTAAAGACATCAGGAAAAGTGAAATGACTACATCTTGCTTCCCCCTTTCTGAATACCATTATCACTTTCTCCCCATCTGGTCAGCTGTTTGATTGCTCACATTTCCCCCCCCGACTTAAGGTTCACTGGTCCTTTTCAAGTGTTCAGTAACAGAGACAGGACTCTGCCCTCCTGACTTGGAATTAAGAAAGCCTGAGTTTAGGACCTCCCAGCATACATCCACATGAGGTGCAATGAATGCACAGGGATGCATAGGGACCTCCTTATTATAAAACACGAGTCAAGAAGAAAACACTTGATGCAAGGCAGTACAAGGCTTATTCTCTACACCACAGCTTTGCTATTTTCCAGCAACCAAGTTTCCAAGTATTTAGATATTCCCACTTCGAAGGAAGGACTGAAAGTACAGCCAATGTGCAGCACAAATCACTTGGTTTAGAACAGAAGCAAGCAGGTTGGAAGAGACCTCCAAGATCATCCAGTCCAACCTAGCACCCAGCCCTATCCAATCAACTAGACCGTGGAGTAAGACTAAAGGATTTAATCCTTTCTGCTGCAGGTTGTAACCACCAGAAGTGCTCTGTAAAGACAGAGTATTAAATAAGTAGGTGCAATAATTCTCCAAACCTTAACTAGCTTCATTTCTGTTTTCACAGCAGATTCTACATCCTTATACCTGCCTCAGTCTTTCAAAACACATTATTACTCCTCCTATGTGCTGCCAGTTTGCTTAGTATTAGCTTTCCACCAAAGCCAGTTTGCATCTCTCACCTTTTCTACACACATCATCCATTCCCACACAGTTCATCAGTTACTGACATTTTAGTTTAATTGGAAGAGCTTAGTTCTGTATCAACTCTCTTAAAAAAGCATCCAAAGAAACCCTACAGAAAAGATTCCTACAGAACCTTACATTGCTGTCCTACACACATTTTATTATGCATTCTACAGTATGGTATCCAAGTACATATTTCACAGATGTATCTTTGGAGCCAAATAGCTCGAGAATAAAAACAGTCTCACAGAGACTGGAGTGATGCATATAAACACTGAGTTGGAGTACTGCGTATAGCCATGCTTTAGGAAAGACGGAGGTCATCTGGAGTAAGGCTAGGAAAGGCAAGAGGAATTAGGAGAAAAACAGGGAAATGGGGAATGTGGCAGGTCTTCCAACATGCAAAGCAAATAATCTGAATGACTGGAGACAGGGGAGCTGTCTTTATGCTATAGCATGAGAGACTTAAAACCTTTCTAATGGTTCGTTGTAGTTAAACACTGGAGTATCCACTGGGGAGGCAGAGAAGTACTTAGCTGAACTAATAGGGAATAAATCCACTGCTTTTACGGTGGTCTTGACTTAAGATGGTTAAAAGTTTAAATGTGTTTCTCTAGGACATCCATCTCTTGCCACTGGGAATGGCAACTGGCTGCAGACAGCAACTTCCTAGGGAGAAGCAAGAGCGGATCTTCAGCACAGTGAAACATTGCTACTGCAGTCCGCTCTGCTGTGGCATGCGAGGCTGTCTTTACATTTAATGGTTGATTAAAATCTATGCAACGAAACTGTAGACCCTTCAGTCTTCCTCATCAGTGGGAAAACAATCACTCCAGTATTCGAGTGGCAACTAACTTGTTCAGCTGGTTAGTAAACACTGCTAATTGTTCTGTGGTTTTGAAGTCTTCAAACCACAAATTCACACTACTATGCTTGAGACACCACAACAGAGGCTGGAGGAAATTAAAACAAAAATGAAAAGCCAGTATTTGCTTTTGAAATCACATGCAAAATCATCAGAGTCTTCAGAAGGCTTTCTGGATTTTTCAGAGAAGTTATCTCAAGTTAGATCTTTATCTTCAAGTATTTCATAAAAAAATAAAGAAGAAAGAGGTTTGATGTCATAAGCTGTCTGGCAGAGCACTCAAGAGTTCTACTACCTGAATGCACTCTTCAGTCCCAAACCACCTGTGTTAACTTCATATAATCTGACACAACGACAGCCTTTCATTCATTGAAAAAGGTCCTTTAACTTAAGCAAAACATTAGGTTACATGTGTCACCTGGAGGTGAAAACATTCAGCATCTCTGCACTAGAAATCTCATTACAATAAATGGCACAGGAGCGAACCCTGCCACAGTAGTAACCAAGGTGGGGACATTTTGGTCAGTGAGTGATGGTCCTGGAGAAAGCTGAATTGTATACAAGCTTTATGAAGCATGGAAAGTGCTAATTTTAAACAGCAAGTGGCAAAGTAACCACCAGATCGAATACAGAGCCTCATAAATAACTACATTTGCATGTTATCTTTGCATTATAAAAATAAAATTATTGCTAAATTGTGTCCTCCTTTGTTACAATACAAATCCAAGTGGATAATTTATTATTCCCTCTGGTGGTTTGGTTCCTTACATGCACACTTTCACTGCAGCAAGAATTGCTCTTTTCATTTCCATCGATTGTTAGGATTATAAAATGTTTGCACTTCTTACATCCTTTTATCAGGAAAATTAGCTGGAAGTGTCAGACCTACACATTCTGACACTGAACAAAATCTGCTTAGGCTTAGCAAAG
Organism: Tricholaema leucomelas; assembly: GCA_013400475.1. NCBI lineage: Eukaryota > Metazoa > Chordata > Aves > Piciformes > Lybiidae > Tricholaema lacrymosa > Tricholaema leucomelas. The sequence continues at coordinate 145,762 of WAAF01006678.1, forward strand.
CATTTCCATTATGCAGGAAAGAATACACATTTACATATCAGGACAAGACTAACGTGGAAAATTCCATTTTCACTTTATAGGAATGGTGTGCATTTTTAGGAAGAAGGGAAAATGTCAGTCTGCCTCGTATTTGTGTCTTCATGGTAACTCTGCTCTATGGGTTGTTCTTCCAAATGGAAATCAAACAGGGCTTCTAATGGAAAGGGGCAATTAAAGCATGAAAGAACATGAGAGAAGCTTACTGTCTATTTCAGTTAAAAACCAAACAAACCCCAAAACAAAAGAACTAAAAGCCCACAAAAGCTCCTACCTGAAGTTCCCAATTCACAGTATCACAGTATCACCAAGGTTGGAAGAGACCCTCATAGATCATCAAGTCCAACCCATTACCACAGAGCTCAAGGCTAGACCATGGCACCAAGTGCCACGTCCAATCCTGCCTTGGACAGCTCCAGGGACGGTGACTCCACCACCTCCCTGGGCAGCCCATTCCAGTAGCCAATGACTCTCTCAGTGAAGAACTATCTTCTCACCTCAAGCCTAAATTTCCCCTGGCGTAGCTTGAGGCTGTGTCCTCTTGTTCTGGTGCTGGCTGCCTGAGAGAAGAGAGCAACCTCCTCCTGGCTACAACCACCCCTTCAGGTTATTGTAGAGCAATAAGGTCTCCCCTAGCCTCCTCTTCTCCAGGCTAAACAATCCCAGCTGAATCCCAATTCAGAGCAAAAAGCACTTAAGAGTTAACTGTGAGTACATGTAGGAATACTGACTAATACCATAAATGAAAAGGCCACATCTTCTCCTGCTCCTATGTAGGTATATTCTTCCTGACATTCTCCAGCCATCTCACCGGTCCTTGCTAAGCTCTGTGTAATTTATGGAGCAATAAATATCACCATTTTCTTAACAAAAAGGCATCTTGTGTCCAAATGAAAGATCTCCAAGTATCTGTACTAGAATGGCAGTAATCAGATTGCTTTGTTGCTCTGGATTACAACCAGGGAACACATGACAGGAATAAAGAGTGACGGTCACACACAGGTGTAATCTGCTAGAACAGCCATAGTAACGAGCCCATGTGAAATACACACTCCTCAATTTTCCGCTTCCAGGGACCCAGTTAGCTTAGTATACTTAAGATGCTCAGCATCTCCACTTGTCAGTCAAGCTACCATCTGTTCCTACTTACTGTAACCCCTTCCAGGTTGCCTGTGTGCCACCGTGTATCTTCAAATCCCTTCTACTTCAAAGAGTCTGAGACAACCTCTGATCCTTTCTCCTGTTCACATTATGCAGGCTGAGAAGTGTTGGCCTGTAATAAGGTTAGGTCTATGTCATACTCCAAAGACAGATGCAAGTTTGCTGCAAGCTGGTAGGAAACAAGCCAGCTCAGATGCAGAAGCCATGTGACTGCATTATCAGCACAATGCTGAGCTCGATGCAATAACCCTGACAGAGAACAGAATACATTAGCTGAGCTCCAGTCAGCACAGAGCACAGGCAAAGCAAGCTTACATCTGTCTGCAATCTGTCAGGCAGCTCCATATTGTGCCTGAACTGCATAATTCCCACTTCAGTCTTATTAGCCCACACACAAACTGCAGCAGGGACAGAAAGCTACTCTGCTAGCTTCCTACAGATGAATTTGCTGATATTGGCCTTCCGTCAGAAAAAGCACACCTGTGTGGATGCAGTTCTGCTCTGCTGAGCTGCCATTTTTACCACTGTATTGGGTTTGGCTGAGCTGGAGTTAATCCTCCTCATAGCACCTTTCTAGTGCTGTGTTTTGCAGTGCTGTAGCTGGGTGTTGATAACACACCAGAGTTTTGGCTACCGCTGAAGGAGCATCCCGGCTGTGCTTTTCCAACATTTCCCTACCCCAAGAGTACGCTGAGGGATGGGCAAGACCTTGTGAGGGGACACAGTTGGGCCAGCTGACCCAAACTGATCAAAGAGGTTCTCCCTGCTGTATGATGTCAGCTCAGACATACATATACTAAGTGAAAGAAGGAAGTGTGGGGATATTTGTCTGCGGCACCTGTCCTGCAGAGCAACCACTACACGTGTTAGAACCCTGCTTCCTGAGAGTAACTGACCATGGCCTGATGGTCAGGGAAGTAGAGAATAACATCTCTGTTTGCTTTTGCTTCTGTGCACGGCCTTTGCTTGTACTTGCATTATTAAATTGCTTGTATCTTACTACAAGCTTGTTGTTGTATTTGCCCCTCTCCTCCTCCCTCCAAGAAGGGGAGCGATGGACTGGCTTTGGTGGGCTTTTGGCCCCGAGCCAGGGCCAAACCATCACAAATACTGGTTCTGTGTTTGCCAGAAATCCCTTCTACTCCACAACTACATTTATATTTGTTCCATTTGCCAGCAAGAGATTATTTTCTGAGTTGCTATCTGTTTCCACTCACTGAGGATCAGCTCTGCAGAGCTCTGGAACATTTATGAAAAAGAAAACCCCAATATTCGCAATTCTCTGGGGTTTTTTATCTGTCCAAAAGCTTGAGTGCTAGTAACATAAGGCTTGCAAGAGCACTGCTTCCAGAGAAGGGCAACGAGGCTGGTGAGAGGCCTCGAGCACAAGCCCTACAAGGAGAGGCTGAGGGAGCTGGGATTGTTTAGCTTGGAGAAGAGGAGGCTCAGGGCAGACCTTATTGCTGTCTACAACTACCTGAGGCAGCCAGCACCAGAACAAGAGGACACAGCCTCAAGCTACGCCAGGGGAAATTTAGGCTTGAGGTGAGGAGAAAGTTCTTCACTGAGAGAGTCATTGGCTACTGGAATGGGCTGCCCAGGGAGGTGGTGGAGTCACCGTCCCTGGAGCTGTCCAAGGCAGGATTGGACGTGGCACTTGGTGCCATGGTCTAGCCTTGAGCTCTGTGGTAATGGGTTGGACTTGATGATCTATGAGGGTCTCTTCCAACCTTGGTGATACTGTGCTTGCTTTCAGTGGTTTCAACACTTAGGATGAAACCCAGTTAGCCATTTCAAAGCACATAAACACCATTAAACAATGAAGACCCTTTATTAGCCCTGCAGACATACAGCCATTGAAGATTTTACAGGTAAACTTTCTTGAGGTTCATTTTGAATGTTACCTCTATGGAAAGTAAAGGCTGCACACTCTTTTCTGAGGCCAGCTGGCACATACTCTGGCCATTGAGGACCCTGCCTTAGAGTTCTCTATTCTGAGCATTTTCTCTTTCCCCCTTGCCACAAAATCCTTGATATATAAAAATGTCTTCCTACAGGAGACACAAACTTGCTGCTTGCAGCATTAAGGATCAGCTCCCTGAAGCAGATGTCTAATGCTTAGGTTCCAGCACTGACTGTATGACTGACTTGATCCTTTTCTCTATGTTGTTCTCCAACATGTCTGTAAATCCGTTTATCAAATCACAGAATCCACTCTGGATGGATCACACCATCCACACTGCTTTCTTTCTATAGGAAGTGAGAGTGTTATTCACCAGAAAGCGTCTAGCTTCTCAATGGTACAGTAGAGATTACTAACTCTTAAACTGCATTGAAATTCAATGACATTCAGAAAATGAGAAGATGCAAAAAGGTTTCCAAAAACACTGCAAAACCTAGCACACAGGTTTCCCCAGAAACACCCAGTGGCAGTTGCTCTAGGCAAGAGCAAATCACAGGGCAAATATCCAGGCTAAAGGAGAGTGCAAAAGGACTGGTTATATACATGGCTCAGCAGTAACCAGCTCCCTTCTGTGAATCCTGACCTCATTTGTCCTTGCAACACAGGATTCTTCACTTCTCTTGCAGACACGTACATCTGGTTTGAATTTCCACTGTGTCAATCTACTTCTCAAAGCCTTTCAGCCAGAGAGAAACACTGATGATACCTGAGCAGGAATAGACAAAGCTGACATAAAAATGCTCAGGGCCATTTTGCAGTGGGAAGTTATTTCACACTGTTTTACTCAGAAAGGTCTGACAAAAAGCATACCCCAAGAAACTACTCTCTCTGCTGACTTCCACAGCTTGCTAGCTCACCAAGGGAACACAAATACTTTAAGTGTGGAAAATGTGCAAAACCTTTTTGTTCAAGAGATTTTATTCAGCCTTGTATGAAACACTGAGACATCCACAAACCTGTCTTTCTATTGCTAATATCCTGTTCGGGCTAGTATTTGGGCTGGAGACAGCTAGCTGCTAGATTGCTCTTGAAGTATTGTCCTGTGACTGCACTCCAATGTCCTGCAGTCAGCACCTCAGGATGGAGCACTCTATCTGCACTGTTAAACCCATAGGCTCCAGGAGAGCTTTGTGGCTCTACCTGCACAACCTACAGCTAGCAGGAATGGCTGCTTATCCCTGCAGCTCTTGAAGAGTGAGAGGGCACCCTGTGTAGCCCCATGATTCCCCGCAGACACCTACCACATTTACCAAGCCAGAAGCCATCAGCACTGACTAGAAGTGAGCCATGGTGGAAGGCGAGCAGGAAGGGTCCAGCTCAGGGGCAAGAGGGAGATAACACATACAGGGGAAATCATATCCTTTAATGCCAGCAGGAATCAACTCAAGGACTTTTGCCTAGCACAAAACCTCTTCTATCTCCTGATCAAGACATGTGATACAGGCAACAAGTCAGCATTGCCACAGTCACAATATCCAGGCACTATAAATTCACTCTCCCAGCCCCAACTGGAGCATGCTGAGATAGTTGCTTGACTAGAAATGACCCTGCCTTGGGCAGGAACTGGCCATGGGCCCATTAGTGCTCCCCATGCCTCAGTGCTGGGGCCAGCTCTGTTTGACATCTTTAGCAAATATTTGGATGAGTGAATCGAGTGCACCCCCAGCAAGTCTGCAGACAACACCAAGTTGGGTGAGCATGTTTATCTGCTGGAGGGTAGGAAGGCTCTGCAGAGAGATCTGGACAGGCTGGATAAATGGACCAGTGGTATGACAGTGAACAAGGTTAAGTGCTGAGTGCTGCACTTGGGCCACAACAACCTCCTGCCACATTATAGCATGGGGAAGAATGACTGGAGAGCTGCCCAGCAGAGAAGGACCCGGGGGTGTTGACTGACACCAGGCTGGATATGAGACAGAAGTGTGGCCAGGTGGCATCCAGGCTTGTAGCAGGAACAGCACAGCCAGCAGCCTAGGGCTGTGATTGTACCCCTCTAGCTGGCATGGATGAGGGCACAGCTTGAGTACTGTGTTTGGTTTTGGGCCACTCACTAGACATAAGACATTGAGTTGCTAAAGCATGTCCAAAGAAGAGCAACTAAGCTAGTGAAGGGCCTCAAACACAAGTCTCATGAGGAACAGCTGAGGGAACTGGGCTTGTTTAGTCTTCAGTTGAGGAGGCTGAAGGGAGACCTCATTGCCCTCTACAATTACCTCAGAGGAGGCTGGAGCAAGGTGAGTGTTGGTCTCTTCTCACATGCAACAAGTAAGAGGATGAGGTGGAGTCACCAGGCTTGGAGGTACTTAAAAGGTGTGTGGATGTGGTGCTTAGGGATATGGTAGAGTGGCAGTAGCTTAGCAGTAGCAGCAGGATTGTAAGCTCTAGGCAAGCAGTTGGACTTGATAATCTCAAAGGTTTCTTCTGACTTCAACTGTTCTGAGCTTCTATGATTCTATGAGTGGGCCCAGCTCAGCAAGGCCTATGGCCAGGCACAGCTGTGGAGAGCCGGAGCCTGGCTCTGCTGTGGCGCTGCTTGGACAGGGGCTGACATGAGGGGCTGGGTGGTGGGGCAGCCCCATGGTCTGGGCAGGGACAGTCAGGGTTGAAGTTATTCATTGAGCCTTAACGTCAGTATTTTTGTATCAAACTGCTGTTCTCAGAGACTTTTCTTTCCTCCAGACACACTGATAATCTTTTCCCGACTCTCCCTCAGAACGCCTTGAGCACGCTTGGTCCTACTTGCTCCCTGCGGGTCACACTGGATCACTAGTGGCACTAAAGCAGCCGCCTCTCCAAGACATACTGCACTCCCTCATTGCACAGCTACCCAGCCCTGCCACTGGAGATGAGTTCCGCAGTGAGGAGCTGTGCTGTGTCGCACTCCCCTGCAGCCCCAGTAACAGGAATTCCCCACCTTTCCCACTCTGCGTTTCCAGATTTCTTCTGACAACCTCTCTTGTCACCTGCAGACTCACTGAATCAAAAGAATTCCCTTTCTCTGGGCTCAGTAGTCACTTCTCTGTCTTTCAGAGCTGCACCCAAGGGAACGTTTCTGTGTCTTCTTGCCCTTCATGGTCTCAGCTACAGTCACCCCTGAGCTGCCATGTCCTTGGACACTATTTCACATCCGTGCCAGGGCTGGCTGCCTCAACATTGGTGGTGTCTCTGCTTTACAACTCACACTTCAAACTCACACTTCAGTCATCTAGTTTTCTTCAGAGATTTTCACTAGAGGCTACAGCAACTTCTTGCCAGACACCCATTCATTTACACGTAATGGGTTAGCCTTCACCTGCCTTACTCGCCATTAACCCTGCCTGACACAGTGCGGTTCAGGAAGTTCAATCTTGTTGCACTCTGGTGACATTTTATTTTCAAGGCATCAATATTTTGAGCAGTGACCTACTTTTTAGACAGCAAGGTGGAACTAAAGGTCTTCCCTGCAAAAAGGCCAACTTTGATAAACCCAGGGAACTAGGAAACAAAGCCCATTCAGCTGAGAATCTCCAAGGATTCCACACTTACAGTGGTCTGTAGTTTAAAAAGTAAAGTATGAAAACTTGTACCATTTTCTTCTCAAGAAAAGCAAAGCTACTTGAATAGGAACGTTCACTAGAGAAAGCTGTTTTACAACAGCCACAGCAGAGGTGAAAAGACAGCCACCAGCTCAGCTTGTACTAGTCCAGACTAAATCTGAGCTCTGAGGAAACTCATTTCAGCACGATCTGGCAACACTGAGTCCTATGTGACAGTCAGACATTTTCCCCTTAGTTTCACAACTCATAGAATAGAATCAATCAGGTTGAAAGAGACCTCCAAGATCATCCAGTCCAACCTATATTTTAAAACATCTTTTGTTGCTATTAGTTTGACCACTCAACGTTAAATCACTCCTACTCGGGCATTCAGCGCAGAACTGCCTTGAGGAATGTCTCACTTGATAATTGCTTCCACTGTCCTTTCTTCCCAAAGCCTTTGTTACTATTTCCCTCTCAGGCCTGCAAATCTGTCAGCAGCCTCAGTAGCTGTCTCCCAATCACATCTCTCAGTGACCTCATCTCTGCAGGCTCAGGCTCCCTCACACTTGAGATCAACTCGGATCAACAAATCCATTCCTCAAAGCACAGCTAATTACATTCCTCTACTGCCAGGCAGCTGCGGCACATCCCGGTGAATTCCACATTAAAATGTGGAGCAAACCTAGCTCTTTGCAAACAGGCTTGCTCTTTGTCACTGTAGATGTCTGTGTGCACCTTCAGTTTGAGTATGACCATCTTTGGGGCATACTTGCACAGCATCATTTAACAATCATTGAGAGAGATGACATTTTTTGAACGGTGGCAAAAAAAAGGGTCAGTTTGGTCCTACCTCCACAGCATTCCTACTCAGCTGCTTTTGCACAACCAGTGACAAAGCTCCTCTCAAAGTCAGCAAGCTGCATTTTCAGTGGGACAGTGCTAAACTCAAGCTAAAGAAACTGAGGTGCAATGGGATAAAAAGTAGATCATCTCATGGAGACAAAGGATAAGAAGACAGTTTTCCCAGTGGAAGAAGATTGAGATTGGAGTCCCACAGGAATGCATAATGATTGATCTAGCCCTAAGTGACCTGGAAAGTGAGACAATATGAAGTAACCAAGTCTGCTGACAATACCAAGTTATTCAAAGAAGTAAATTTAAAGCCAACTGCTAAGAGCTGTAGAGGGATGTCACAATACAGAATCACTGGGAAATACAACAGCAGCTGAATTCAATATTGATAAATGTAAAGTAATGCACAGGGCAGAGCAAAGCCAAACTATATATATGCAATTATAGGTTCCAAAACAGCTGTTACTGCTGTGGAAAGCAATCTTGAGGTTATTATAGAGAGGTCTATGAAAATGTCAGCTCAGTGCTCAGTAGCATTCAAAAAAGCAACTCAAATCTTAGGAAAGAAATGAAGACCAAGCCAGAAAATACTGTGATGCCACTGCAGATTCACGGTGCGGCTGCATTTGAGTAGCACGTGCTGTTCTGTCCCCATCCTCCCAGCTCAAAAGAGTGGGTGTGAAAAACAAAGATGTTCCAAACTCTGGAAGTGTTTTGCTGTGAGAAATGGTCAATGAGACCAAAAGCCTCCGTCTGGAGAGACAGAAAAACAGGGAGCGCAGATGTTAAAAGCCTAAACAATCTTAAGTGGCTGGAAGGATGCAAATGGTAACTGTTCACTGTCTTCCAATAGAACGTCGAATGAAACAAATAGCAATCATTTCAAAGAGAGCAAAGGTAGGTAATTCTTTAAACTACAGTTCAGCTGTGTAACTCATTGTCACAGGAAGCTACAGGCAAAAAGTCTCTGTGGGCTTAAAAGGTTCGTGGGAAGGGAATCCATTCGATCAGTTTCCTAAAGATGAAGACCTTGAGAACATGAGAGAGGGGTCTGGCAGCTTGGCTGTGTCCTTGCTCTGTTTCTATATCCCTTTTTCTCACTGGGCATCCATTATTGCCCCGTGCTGATAAGCTGTGGTGAGACCTGCTACAGAAGTTCTGGTTACTCTTTCCTCCTCAGGAGTGAGGTAAACTTAGCTCTGATGTATATTTTCTGCTGGAATAAAATGTGGTTTGGTCTCAGTCAGAAGGGAGGTGTAAGATGTGTGACTTGGATTAATTTGGCTTTCAGTGGGTGTAGAAATGATGACAAACCCACCAATGGAACAGATGGTCTGGACAGCAGAAAAAAATAACTAGATAGCTATAAAACAAGCTCCCTTCAGGCAAGTTCTGATCTTCAATGCACCAAGATAAACCTGAAACAGCTTCATTGAAGAGACCAAGCTGTTTACCTCTTTGACTTGAGGTGCATCTTAGGTCTTTGGAATTAACTTGCTGGAAGTTTGTCTCCTTCCTTCAGGTAGAATTTTGCTCCTCTCATACTGAATCTCTTACATTGTCTATGAAGCTGCATTTAGACCCATCTCCAGACAGGTGAAATCAGCATTACATAGACCTCTCCTCAGCCCTGCTCGTTTTAGAGGTGGCAGCAGGGGTGAACAGGTCCTGAAGCCACTTGGGCAGGAGCGACACTCATGTCTCTGCAAGCACTGACCAGCATCATGGGCAAGCAAAATCCCCTGAAACCTCTTTCACTTGAGCAGTGACTCTAAGTCATTGAAAGCCAGTTAAGGTAGCAGCTAAGATACCACAACCCTAGTCTGCAGTAAAAATATACCCCTAACAAATGCATTCACTGTCTCTCCTTTTCCTTTCATGTCTTTTCCACACCCCACACACAGTTTTTTGTGCTGTAACTGTTCTGGTGTCAGAGGCATTGACAAGGAGCACACAGGTGAAGTCCCATATTGCACAAGGAATTTATCAGATAGGTCCCAAAGCAAAAGAAACTTTTACATGCCCTAAAGTAACAGCAAGATAAACAACAACATTATAGACAAAAGTATCCAAATTCTAAAAACACTAAAATGGAGGGCTCTGTCACAGAGCTTTATCCTGGAATAATATTTTCCATGTTGTAGATTGCAGCTTTCTCTCTATTTTTGTAACCTGATAAACAAGTTTCTGTTATCCTAAGCATGAATATTTGTCAATACTGACTTTAATAAGAGGCTGATTTGGCTGTAGAAAAAAATGAGTCATCTGGTTGCACATAAACCACTGCACTCTTGTAAATATATCTTGTATATCTGAATACTTAAATAAGCTTCAGATATGATGAGGCTGCATTGTTTCCAAGTAGAAACCATATCCAGATCTCTGTGTGGGTGGATAGGCAGTGGGAGGATATAATAAAAACCTCTATGATGTATTGTACATATCCCTCTTGTTTTCAAATATGGTTCTGAATTATTAATACCTGAAAATGGAATTGTCCAGATCTGCCCTTATGCGTCATTGTTTACTTCAATAAACCTAAATTTAGCAGGAAATGCTGAATATTTAATTGTGCAGCACAAGTAAAGAAGACTCCCAACCATTCTGGAAAGTCCCTGCTTCAGAAATGGCAACAGTCTTGAAGTGCTTAATTTTACTTCTTATGGCGAAAATCTGCTGCTAAAGTCTTCTGATTCATGACTCAGCCACTTGATACACTGTGATGAACTCCTCACTTTCACAAACCAGGAGGAGAAGAAACTCTGAATTCATCCTTCATATCCAGGGCAGCGTTTACCAAGCAGATGTGAACAAATACCCACCTGCACCAGGCAACCAGTTTAACTTTGGCTTACCTTTTCCTTTGGGACTCACTGGAAGTGGAGGATGTTGAGCCTTGTGCTCATTGCTCTCTTGGCTGGATTTTGCAAACCAGCCATCAGTACAAGCTCCATCTGTGTTGTGCCCTTCAGGTGCTGCCTGGAAGGGAAGACGTGTGTCCATGAGGAGTTCAGGGGGAGGTTGCTCTCTTCTCTCAGGTGGCCAGCGCCAGAACGAGAGGACACAGCCTCAGGCTGCGCCGGGGGAAGTTTAGGCTCGAGGTGAGGAGAAAGTTCTTCACTGAGAGAGTCATTGGCTACTGGAATGGGCTGCCCAGGGAGGTGGTGGAGTCGCCGTCCCTGGAGCTGTTCAAGGCAGGGTTGGACGTGGCACTTGGTGCCATGGTCTAGCCTTGAGCTCTGTGGTAAAAGGTTGGACTTGATGATCTGTGAGGTCTCTTCCAACCCTGATGATACTGTGAGACTGTGGTACTGTAAAATCTGTTTTCTGCAGGTCTAAGGAGATTCATCCCTATGTATGAAAGGGCTCCACCCCTTACCTGCTCCCTATTCTCCGTATGTCCTCATCTACCTCAATGACTTTGGTCCTTCTTAATTCACTACCATACAGCTTTTCTTCACCAGCAATCTACAGTGAGAACCAGAGAAAACTGCACATTTATTACTCTTTTTAAGAAGCAACTCCTGTGTCACTGTACAAGTCAGCTGGCTGGCTCCAGCTGCAGCCTCCCCTTCCCAAAACCCATCAGCCATGGGGCAGTGCACAGCTTGGCAACATGTCTTTGCAGGGTTCATCAGCATGGCCTGGCGTTGCAGGGAGGTAGTGTCACAAAAACGATTCTACAGGATAGATGAGCAGATAGGAAGGCAGGCAAAGCAGATGGTAACTTAACTCCTATCAATGCTGACTATCTAGGCAATTATGGGACTTCCCCAAGCTAGCAGAGGTTTCTGTATATCGTTTCTCTCCAGAACTTCAGAGAGGTACAGATAATGCCTTTTGACTTTCATTCATTTGTCCAAAACACAGCATAGAAAATAGCCTACCTAGGGGTATTTCTGAAACATTGCTTCAGGGAAAAAAAAAATGACAATCTATTGACTATTTCTTGTTACATTTACACCTATTTTATATGTGCCTCCAGAGCAATGCAAACCATGAATCCCATAATTTCACTCTTCCATTTGTAGATAATGATAAGCAATTTCAACACTGTAGTTAGGGTACGCAATCTGAGGTAAGATCTGCTACTTCAGCAGAAATAAAAGTGTTACGTGTGCATATTGTATGCAGGAACTGTATACAGTATGCAGGAACCAGAACTTCCAGAGGGAGTGGACTGAAAGCAGTGTTCAGGTCAGGAGTTATAAAAAGGTCTCCAAGTGTGATTGCAAAGCTCGAGATTGACAGAGAAAAGCAATGGAAAATAACAGGGAACGTTTTTAATACCAGAAGATGTGTGGACTACTGTACAATTTGGAAGGCAGGCTTTGAGACTGTTCAATCTTTTGCTATTAAAGGAAAGGGAGCAGGGAGTGCTTGCTAGCTTGATAACAAGGCTAAGCAGCATGAAGCAACAGTAAATGATGTTTGTTTCAATTATTCCTTCAAACCCATCTGAGGAACCAGCAGTTACAGGGACAATACAGAATCAGGTAAAGGTAGTTTGCAGTATATTGTAATTATAGATCACACCACTATAGTTTAAAATAAAGGGCTGCAAAGTCTATACATAAAGGTATTGCACTAGCTTCTCCAAGACTGTTGTCAAATAGGTAAGTTGCCCAGTCCACAGACAGCTTGGATGCTCTCTACTCATTTACAATTAACCTTCCTTCAGGTTAATTACAATGCCATGAGGACAAATAGGAAACACTTCTTTTAAAATACCACAGCAATCTTTTCTCACTCTAAAGTAGCTTATGCCTCACATGCAAACCAGCCTTGTTTTTCAGGAACTCATTCAATTAAAAGTGAAGTCAGAAAACACCCTACTGATAGAGCTAGCTAATCATTTTTTGACCACTGGCAGCATCCCAGCTGACAACAGTCATCAACTGCCTAGCCCTTTTAACAATCTTTCTGCTGTTCTTTAAAGCCAGGTGGGACAGACAGTAGTGTTTCCCATGTACAAAACAAATGGCAGTAAACAGCTCCATTCCAATTTCCACTGTGAGGATAAAATCCACCTGTTAATATAATTTTCAGAACATAGCTTGAGGGTAAAGAATGAACTCTCACCAAAAGTGACCTTAAATATTATAATCTCCCACCTTTCAAACAAGATATTCCTTTTGAGCCTTGCCTTCTCTGAACAAAAACCTAAACAAAAAACCCAACTAAGTATATTTACATAGACATATACATACAAAGATATGTATGTTTGATACATACACATTAAACAAAACTATGACTCTATTAAAAGTAAACCAAAACTCTGTTACAAAGCATTACTCCAAATGCACTGCTATCCCCAAGAGAGCAATGAGGTTGAGCTGTTAGTGGCAGATCCATCACTTCAGACTTGCACTTGGATATAACTATGAAGAAATTAAAATGAAAAGCCACATCAAGGATAATGGTTCACTCTGTGCCAGAACCACTGGCTATGAAGAAATGGAGGTCCTTGTAAGAAGAGGCTGGCTGTAGTGGAGGAATAACTAATTAATGTAAGATGATCTTTTTCCAAAATTAATATTGTTTATTAATTTTGATATTCAGGAGTCTCTCCCCCCCCAACCACTAATTTTAATAATAACTGGTTCTTCACATGGTCATGGAAACATTATACAAAGGAATAATATAGGATCTAGAATGAATAACTAACAATAAAACATTAACTGAACTGGAAGAGAAGGTTCCTGTGGTCAGTACACTGCTTGCCCACTAGATGGACTCAGGGAGCTCCTTCCTGCTTATGGCAGAAGGCAATGGTGAACTGCAAGAGGCTTTATGTATTTACTCACAAAAAGGAAGGAAAGAAGACACGGAAGCATTGTATTCTTTTTATGAAAGCCAGGGTATGCAGCTGGGGAGGGGGGAAAAGAACACAGCAAATGTTCAATATGTGGACTTCGGGTGTGAAGAATGAAAATTTATTTCTAGCATAAATTGAAGCTACATTTTCAAAGTGCAGATGTAGGCTCTTCCAAATGATTGGGCTCCATTTACACAGTGTTCTCAGTTCACATTTGGATACCCTAGGGGAATAATTGCAACAACTGCACTGAGGATTTCCTTCAGGATGAGAAAGGTACCTAGGAATTCACTTAGATAAAAAGTCATGGCATTAAACTATTGAACGTGGAAGTTGTTTAAGCAGAGATTTCCTTTATGGTTATTGTCTAATAAATGTAAAAAAAACCTGTAATTAAAAAAAAAATAACTGCCTCAACACAACAACAAAACAAAACCTCATCACAGTATTTCCCATATTCTAAAGATGAAGAGTTTTGAAGGCATGTTCTCAGTACCTCTGGGTTTGAAAAGGTAACCTGGATTAGCATGGGAAGAAGGATGTTGAAAAGCCATGAGCTCGCTGGAGCACTGCAGGGTGGCAGTTGGACAATCTATTGCAGGGATTTGGCACCTTTGTGACAGCAGAAAATTATCTGGGTATTCACACAGGCTACGGCTAAGCTCTTTCAAGCAATACACAGATTAATAAATAATTGAAATAGCTTAAAGGAAAAGGAGGAAAAAATACTGTAATTAAATAACAAGTGATGCAAAATATGGCAGGATCCCAAATTCCATTAAGAATAGGTGTGTAACTAAGTTGTACTTGACCAAATGCAATGCTAGCCTAGGGACAGGTGTGTTACATTCATCAGACAGCATAAAGCTGCTTAAGCAATACTTAAACACATCTGACATCCCCTTTAGTGTCAGACCACTAAGGAGACAGAGGGAAAATATCCAGAGTCTCACAGAAGGCTGAGGAAGACCCAGTCATCATGGAGACAAGTACCAGGTTTTTACAAGTCTTTACCTTGAGCTGATACTCTATTTCAGGACATACTGAATAGCAAACAATACCAGGAAAATGATACTCAAACTGAAATTTCAATGACAGCTCATTAAGAGTAAGCAAAGCTGAAATGCCCTACCAATATCATAGCTGACATGCACGAGGAACACCACAGCTGACAAAACAACAGTGACGTCTTTCTATCTTTGTCATGCATGCTGTAACTAAAACATGAACAGAGGGACCTGGACAGGCTGGAGAGGTGGGCCCAGGCCAACCTCATGACGTTTAACAAGGCCAAGTGTAAGGTTCTGCACCTGGGTCGGTGTAATCCCAGGCACAGATACAGGCTGGGTGATGAATGGCTGAGAGCAGCCCTGAGGAAAAGGACCTGGGGGTCTGGGTCGACGAGAAGCTCAACATGAGCC
>WAAF01006678.1:160674-199255 GCA_013400475.1 Tricholaema leucomelas
GCCAGGCTGGATGAGGCCTTGAGCAGCCTGCTCTAGTGGGAGGTGTCCCTGCCTATGGCAGGGGGTTGGAGCTGGATGATCCTTGAGGTCCCTTCCAACCTAAACCATTCTATGATTCTATGAACTGGTTAATGGCACTACTCTTGAAAAACAGTATCTTTCAGGAAGATGCCCACATATAAGGTGGTATTTTCACTAAGGAGAGCTTTACTGCACCAGCCAAGAGAATTTTCTACTAAGTATGGAAACTACCTAAAGGTATTTCACCTATCTTCTCCCTGCAAACAGGAGCTGAGCGAGAGCTGTATAAATGTTGTTATTACAACATAGTTAAATTACTGCTTGATATAAACATTATCACAGGATTCTCCTTCTCCTATTCTTGAGAAAAAAGAGAGAGAGGGCAAAGCCAGTCTTGCCTCTTTTAGATTAAAAAAATTGCTGGCAGAAATAAAAATAAGGAACAAGAGATGTTCTAAAATGATATTAAACAAAGCACATAAGCTTTACTGAGAGCTGTAGCAGAAAACCCCATAGCACATACCATTACCACTTTAATCTACCTCTCAAGCAAACTGCCAATCCCACACACCGTTCAAACTTCCCACACCATCTGGCAGGAAGTTTACACAGAACCTGAGAAAATTCCTCTTGATTCCAGTCCGGATGAACCGAGCAGTGTGATTTGTCAGGATATTTGTCCCATACATAATAAAAGGTATTGGCCAGAGAAAACATTGGTATTTCATTGAGAGAACAGAAAAATCACAGAATCAGAGAATGTTAGAGGTTGGAAGGGGCCTCCAGAGGTCATCCAGTCCAACCTCCTGCCAAAAGCAGGATCCCCTAGGCTAGTCCAAACAGCAACGCATCCAGGCTGGACTCGAAAGCCTCCAGAGCAGGAGACTCCACAACCTCTCTGGGCAGCCTGTTCCAAGGCTCTGTCACCCTCATTGTAAAGAAGTTTCTCCTCATGTTTAGGTGGAACCTTCTCAGTTCAAGTTTGCATCCATTGCCCTTTGTCTTATTACTGTGCACCAGCGAAGAGAGACTGGTCCCATCCACTTGGCACCCACCCCTCAGACATTTATAGACAAAATGGAAAACAAAGTAAGCACTCAAGTGCTTACTGAAGTATTAGGAAGCAGAACACTTGTAGACTATATACTGGTAGAGAGCAAAAGGCTGAAGTCTTGCCCTGCTGGCAGAGATCCAAAAGAATCTCCTCTACAAGATTTATTTACATTGGAGAAACAAATCAATTTGGTAGTTTTATCAAAATGAGCTGTTGCACTGTATTGCATGCTTTATAATCAAGCAATAACAATAATAACGTTCTGCAGTCAAGTAGTTCCCTAATATCCCACAGCAATGCCTCAGTAACTCTTCTGGATATGATGTGATCTCTAGCTGGGAATATTTGTTACCAACAATACACATTTCACTCAGAGATAATTGATTACAGCTGTGGTATGGTCTCAGGATTACTGCTTGGGAATGGGCTGCTCAGGGAGGTGGTGGATTCGCCATCCCTGGAGCTGTTCAAGGCAGGATTGGATGTGGCACTTGGTGCCATGGTCTAGCTCTGTGGTAACGGGTTGGACTCGATGATCTGTGAGGTCTCTTCCAACCTTGGTAATACTGCGATACTGTGTTTTTGTGTGGCTGCTGGAGATGCAAAAATATGGGCAGGCTTTCAACTCCAGAAATGCCAAGCACACATGCACTACATAATAACCCGACTGTGCAAAGAAAGCCTTTCAAAATGGCATTGTGATACAAGCTGAATATACTCTTACTGTGAATTGCACTGCTTCCAATCATAGTTTTCAAACTTCGCCCACAAATAACTTCCATACAATATCAGCAACAAGAAAACCACCTAAGTAAAAAAGCATACTGTGTAATGCATGTAACACACAATCATTCACAGCCCCCTAGACTATCTGTTTAAGCACTCTCTGGTTAAGTACTAATACGGTACCTTGATCTAATTAATATACAAAAAGTCGGTATTGCTCAAGTCCTTCACACTCTGAAAGAAACACAAAGAGGTTTGTTCAAACCACAAACCTGCTGGAATCTTTATCACCTGCCAGAAGTGAGACTCAGAGCGGTTGCTTCTCAAGGTCTGAAACAAATCATTTTTCACTGGTAGTTTCCAGATTAGCCCAGGTAATGGAAACACCAAGGAAATGGTTGTTATCACAGTATTTCCAGGTCACATTTGAAGCAAGAAAACAACAACTCTTATTTTTCAAGAATACTGCCAACTGCTTCTGGAAATCCATAATATGCAATAACTCAGGTATGTATTCAGGCCCTGGATGCTTATTAAATAATAAAGCCATCCAAAGTGCTAGGGGAGGTTGCAGACTTACACTCCCTGAAACAAAGTCTGTATCACATTTAGGACCTCGTTATTAATGCAACCAGCGCATCTTCATTGCATGGTTACCCTGGGTAACCTGTATCTGAGCCTCAACAAAAGCCAGATTATCCCTCTATTACAATTTATATGCTGTGACAGCATTTAAATTACAGGTAAGGAGACACAACACTTGGCCCTTTTTTATGTGCTGACACCCTTTACGGTATTCGATTAGCCAAGTCTGTCACCTGTGAGGAAACATATGTGTCCTCGGAGACACATATAGGAGAACATTGGGAAGAACACTGGAGAATTATCTGCATTCAAGTCATTTTGCCTCAAGCATCACTACAAAGCATGATTTGCTGCTCAGTTTAAAGAAAATCCTACTCTCTCATCCATCTACATTAATTTAGCAGCCCTCCTGCTTTGAAGTCCAGAAAGACTTTTTAAAAATGAGAATAAAAGTAAAATGCTTGGCATAAAACTCATCTAAGAGAGCAAATTAACAGGCCAGTTATGACACACCTAAATCTCATTTCTTCACCATTAGCAAAGAAGAAACATCATTAAACCATTCACCCATTTCACCTGGAAAGATCTGTGTAGGTGCAATACCATGACAGTGGCAAAAAACACGCAGAATGCATCCAGTTGGGAGAGATCTCAAAGATCACCCAGTCCAACCCCTGACCAAGCACTGAAGGGTCACCACTAAACCATGTCCCTAAGTGCCAGGTCCACGTGGTGCTTAAACACCTCCCGGGATGGTGACTCCAGCCCTACCTTGGGTGGATGATCTCAATGTTTGGTAACATTTTCAGTGAAAAAACATTTCCTAACATCCATCCTAAAGCTCCCCTGGTGCACCATGAAACCATTTCCTCTAGTTTTATCCCTTGGCACCAAGGAGAAGAGGCTGGCTTCCTCATTGTTCCAATCTCCCTTCAAGCAGTTGTAGAGTGCTGAAGTCTCCCCTCAGCCTCCTCTTCTCCAGACTGAACAACCTCAGCTCCCTCAGACGCTCCTTGCAGGTGATATGCTCCAGGCCCTTCACAGGTCTCAATGCCCTTCTTCGGACATGATGCAGCACCTCAGTGTTCTCGTAGTGAGGGGCCCAGAACTGAACACAATACTTGAGGTGTGGTCTCACCAGTGCCGAGTACAGGGGGATGATGACCTCCCTGTTCCTTTGTGCTAGTTTGAAGCTAGCTAGAATGTTTTGGTGAGAAGAACTAGATGATAGGCTGAGAAATGAGAACAATGGTGAGGTCTACTTTGCTCACAGTCTTGCTGAGATGTGTACAAAGGAAAGACAAAGGAAAGACAAAACAAAGATTAGGGCACTTCACTTGGGCACTTCGTGCTGGGCTGTTCTCTTCTGCTTTGCCTGCTGGGGAGAGCTGTGGCTGCTGGCTGAACTCCATCTTGCTTTCTAACCTCACCCTCCATTTGCCTTGGCTGATTCNAGGGGGGGGGGGCGGGGGACACCCAAACCATCACATCCTTAGCCACAGTGTTTCCAATACAACCCAGGGTGTCATTGGCTTCCTCGGACACTTGGGCACACTGCTGACATATTCAGTCAACTGTCAACCAGTACAAAGGAACAACTGGGACAGCGCAGGTAGCTCTGGAAAAATAATCCCACAAATTCAACCACAGTAATCTAAAGCAAACACAGTCATCTTAACATGCAAGAGGGGAACTTGGCTGTACCAGGTGAAAAACCAAACAAGAATATTTTAAATTGCATTATCTAATTATTCAGTGCAATGACCTCAGTGTGTTCTTAACATGAATCAATTTTTCTATTGCAGTTCTTTCTTTGTAGATGTCTATTAGTAATTCCAATTTGCAAGTAAGAGATGCAGATTAGTAGACTCTGAGTCAGTTTCACAAAGACAGAAGTCTTTTTCAAAGCTGGGAGGGCAAGCTATCTAATCTGCTCAGCAAGACAGAGAGTAGATCTACTGATCTTGTTTGTGCATCTTCACACTAAGGAAAAATGTCATGCTCCCAGTTCTTATGGGTTCATTTCTTACATCTGCAAGAGAAGAATACATCAGGCCTTAATTTTCTGACAAAATAATAGCTATGCAAACCAATGTGGCAAGGCTATATTACCAAAAATTACGTGAAGACCTAAGCATAGCCTTTGGCTACTTTTGAACACTGAGGTTCAGAATTAAACAATAACTTACGTGAATTCTATTGTCTTCCCATCTAGTCATGGCTGCATGCACTTAAGAGAGCAGAACATGAAAACAGAAACTCCAACTGCTGATTGACATGAACCAAACTGCACATTTACCCCATGCTAGCTAGTCCACATTCTCAGCATTAAGAGCCAAAGCTTTATCCAACAAGTCACTTTAGAAAAGTCACTGGTAGATCTATGAGCTGCAATACAATGAGTTAAAATTATCCATAATCCTGGCTGCATTAATTTCTATTGTTTAACATTCCCAGGAAAAATGAACAAACAAGCGAGCAAAGAAAACAACAGAGAATAGAAGTGTCTAGGAAGAAAATGGAAGTAGATTGGAGTTTTAATTGAGTTTTGTATTTTGTGATGGAGGTTAAAGGGAAGTCTCAAAAAAGAATGGAGTAAAAGTTGTCCAGTCAGCTCTGCCTTGGTGAGAGCACATCTGAAGTATTGTGTCCAGTTTTGGGCTCAATTCAAGAGAGACAGGGATCTGCTAGAGAAAGTCCAACAGAGAACCACAAGGACGACTAGAGGACTTGAGCATCTCCCCTATGAAGAGAGGCTGAGACACCTGGGGCTGTTTAGTCTGGAGAGAAGACTGAGAAGGGATCTGATCAATGTCTAGAAATATCTGAAGGGAGGGTGTCAAGTGGATGGGGCAAATATCTTTTTAGTGGTGTAGTAAAGACAAGGAACAATGGGTACAAACTTGAACATAGAAGGTTTCACCGCAACATGAGGAGAAACTTCTTCACAGTGAGAGCGATGGAGCACTGGAACATGCTGCCATGGGGGGTTGTAGAATCTCCCTCTCTGGAGGCTTTCAAGACCTGTCTGGATGCATTTCTATGTGGACTACCCTAGGTGATCCTGCTTTTGGCAGGGGGGTTGGACTGGATGATGTCTGGAGGTCCCTTCCAACCTCTAACATTCTGTGATGATTTCTGCAGCTGCCATTAAGTTAAACATTACCATCATTACATTTCTATTTCCCTGCAGACTCAATACAGATGCAAAGAGTCTATTGCCCTTGAAAGAATTCCTGAAGCCCTGTATTTTCTGTAGAATTTTGAAACCACCAGAACCAAAGGAGTGCGAGTTCAAAATCACCCACTTAAAAGCAGCATGCTGAATTCAGAGTGTATAAAGGAAGAACCCCATATAAAATATGCCAACTGCTTGAAATGACAAACTAAGTGGCTTCTTTTCACCCTTTATATGAAAATTCAGGAGTGTTGGCGGTTACACCCAGCTGATTCTCTAACTTAGCCGCAGCGTCTGCGGAACCCTCTATAATTTTGTAACCTGTTACAGAATCTCCACACGACTGATCAACAT
Source organism: Tricholaema leucomelas (assembly GCA_013400475.1). Lineage (NCBI taxonomy): Eukaryota > Metazoa > Chordata > Aves > Piciformes > Lybiidae > Tricholaema lacrymosa > Tricholaema leucomelas. The sequence continues at coordinate 166,593 of WAAF01006678.1, forward strand.
CAAGGCTGCCAGCAGCTTCTGTTGACTCACTATTCATGAGCTTACTACCCAACTGATTGTTATCAACATACCATACCGCAGAAGAACGCATGGCTGAAATAGCAATGAGTCAATTTTTCAGCTAGATATTGTCCTTCTGGGAAGTGAGACTTTGCAGTTTTATGCATATCAAAGCTTCATATATTTCAAAGAAAAACCCTGAGCATAAAGGATTTAGGCTGTCAGTTATGTACTTTCAGCCAGTACACGAAATAGTTTTCCACATATTCAATACGCAGCAGGAATTTTCTTTTTTCACTGACTGGTGGACACAGATTATACAAATCTTTGCTTAGCTAACATCCTGGAGCACAAGTTGTTGTTCTGCCTCAATACAAATACAGGCAGAGTCAATACCTTAAAAGGTTATAATATACTGACTGTAAGAAAAGCAGGTGGCATTGATTCATTTTCCTTCTCTCAATAATTCCCCTATTAGTAGTGCTGTTTATAAGCAAAATTACTTTTTCTACTTCTAGTTTAGCCCAGGTCCTGTCTATTAAATTGGGGATTATTGTTTATAAATCAGGGGTAGCATCCCTGGAATTCCAGTTACAAATCTACTGCTCTCATATTGCCTTTCCTAGAGAAGTATTTTAATCTTTGGTGGTTTTAATAAAAATCACAACTGCTCTTCACCTCTCAGGCTGCAGTTTAACAGCCTTCATGCCCAAAGAAGCAGCAGCCAGTGCTATTGCACTGACCAGAAGTATGCAACAGGAGCATCTGGTGGATTTCAAGTGGAAAAGAAATGTGGTTTTATTTTTTCCAAGATGCAGTTAAGAAATACGGTAAGAGTGGTACTATTTTGTCAGCAATATTATAATTCCTTTGCTTAGCTTTACCCTATTCTCTCTTTTGTCCATGTTCACATCCATGTGTGATTTTGACTGCGATGAAAGAGTTCACCTTAGTTGTGCCTATACCCTAGCAGCCATAAGCACAATCATCAGGACCTGTCTTCTCACAAGGAATTTCATCTTTCACCATATAACAAACACAACACACAACTTTCACTTTGTGGCTTCCCCCTTCTCATCCCTACTCGTTCTCATTCTTTACAAGGCGAGGGTTTTTTCAAGAAAATTGATCTCAGTACCCCAGCCTGAATGCTTCCTTCGTCAGAGTATCTGCGTTCACACCACATGGTGCCTGGCTAATGCTGTGTAGTCGATTATGCAGTATCTGGGCAGAGAAGCAATCACGGCACGTATCAACGTCATGTTACAGTAAAAACCTGATGTCTCTTTCTCAGTGTGATCCTTATCGCTGCTGCTAGTGGGAAAGGGTCTCAAAAAACGGTCTCATGCCTTTTCTTTATTATTCTTTGTCTCCTTCCCTGTTTTGGTAAAATATTTGCTTTGTGTTAGGCACAACTGCAGTCAGTCATACAGAAAGGAGTGGGATTTGTTAGTAATATTCCACTTAATTGCTTAATTGACTAGGACAGCTCTCACTTCATGTACACTGATACCTAATCTAGCAGTAGAAAGACAAGCACAAAACACAGAAGCAGAGTTATATACTTGTAATTCCTACGCTTCCACTGCTAACACCACCCTACTCTGTAATTTCTGCTGAAAGCCTCGGCTTTCACTGTTGGAAACACGATTCTTGAAGCTGCAAAGGAAAGGTTATCACCTCAATTCACTCACGGGCAAAATTACTCAAACTCAGCTGCCAATCAACAGTCCACTCCAGCATCTGAACTGATCTGTATCTATCATGGGTGTTTACTCGTCAGATTCTCACAAGCGAGCTGGAGCAGAGAAAATGTGTGTAGTGGCAGCATCATGCCAATGACACGTTTTCTGCAGATAATATTTGCATGATGTGTTTACTGTTTGCAGAGCATCTGCAATACATCAAATTAAAAGGATGACATATTTCTCCGAGCACAAATTCCAACAAAAAAGAAAACACAAGATCATAGGAAAATACTTAAGATGTGGAAGCCTGGATGTAACTTTGCCTTTTCTTCCTACTCCATTTCTACCTTCTACATTTCTTTCCATCCTTCCATCCATCCATTACCTTTCTGTCTCTTGTTTTTTGCTCCTGTTCTTCTCTTTGACAAAAATACATCTAAAAGAAAAAGCAGATGCACTCCTATCTTGCTCCCATAGTTTCAGTGATTTATGAATTTTGAATATCAATAGGAATTGAAAGTAATCAACAGATGGTTGGAAACATAAATATTCATGAATTCTGAATTCATGTATTACTCTGTCAGGTATTGTTTAGATGTAAAGAATATACTTTGTCTAATTACCACTTCTGAAAAAGAAAGCTAAAGCCTCTTTAACTGTCTTACTAAGCACTTGTTTTGGACAATGACCTGTGGCATATGCCTGTATCCTTTGAAAAGTCAAAAAGAAGTAAAACCTAACAAACATCTTTATGGGCTTCTAATGCACTCTGCTTGAAAACGAAACCATCTCAAAATTTGACTTTAATTATAGACAGGAAGGAAATATTTTTAGCAACGCTATAAACCAACTATTAATTTCAACTTGCAACTCCACAACATAAAGAAGAATCAAATACACTCAAAACAATAAACTAGTAAAGAAACGTGAAATTAATTTCAAGTATTTACCCTTCTGTAGCATTAACATTTAGCAGCAATCTGGTTTATATAATAAGCTGCTGCCACCTTCTGAAAAATAATCAACATGACCACAAATGTCACCTTTCTCACAAGCTCCAAGTAGCACCAGATATGTGGTCTGAAACAAGAAAATTAACCAATAAAACAAGTTCTGCCCCAGCATCAATACAAAAACCACCTCTGCAGCTGCACATTCTTTTGAGCAAAAGCCTATGCTGAGGGTGACCTCAACACTTCCAAGCACAAAAGTAACCATATCATCCTTATTCCAACTCACAAAATCACTTGGAGATGTATAAGCCATCAAATAGTCAGAAGTGCCATTGAAGCAAACCGACAGTATAGTTACCTCTCTTTACCTCTGAAATGCCCACCTGCTTAATGAAGAGTCTCCTCTCCTTGGTGACACCTACCAACCAGAGTTTCCCCATTACAGAGCAACAGCAAGTCAGCACTTCTCAATGGTTTCTGCAAGAACATTCTGCCTCTCCAAAGATGGTCACCATCACTGACAAACACAGCCAGAACAACCTTTCAGGTAGGACTGAACACACCAAGTGGTATGAGTGACCCTCTCTGGGCTGTAAATGGGAGCCTGCTAATCAACACAGCTGTTGATTCAGCTGTTCTGCAACAGCTGCACTGCTGACAAGCCAGCCTGTTTTGAAGAATCACTGAACTAGACTCTTGTGATTTGGAGGAAGAAAAGTCAAAATCCAAACTAAACTGCATGTGTGTTACCTGGACAACACCTAAAGGCCTACAACAGAAAATTATGAAAGTAGATTTACTTGTTTTGGGGGCAATTTTGAGTTATGACAGAAACATGCCCTAAAACAAGCCCAAAAAAATGAGAAGGATGTCTTAAAGCCATTCCTAATGTCACTACCTCCACACACCACTCATTCAAAATACTCTGCTATAATGATAATTTTTTGATGCAGCTATTTAGACATCTCCTATAATTCAAAACCCTTATGAGCCTATGTTTAAAGACGATAGGGAGAAACAAGCCAATATAGAATGAGAGAGCCACCACTCGGCCGCTTATTACAAGCCTTATACGCAGCACAAAGCCCATCACCATCCGTATATACTTACTGGCATGCTTTATTTCTCAGTGCTAGTAAGCAGCTCTCAATGGGCCATTCCAGTGCCTCCAGGCTCCATCCGATGTGAAAATGAGGCAGTAGTTTTGGGGGTTGCTGTTTTTCGGGGAGGTCATACTGTCACTGTGTCAGAGTCAGCCTTAACTTCACGATAATAGTAATAGCAAAGTTGTGGCACATGTAAAACTGAAGAGTTGAAATTTGAAGCACTTCTCTAAAGCTCATTTGGTCTTTACCTCAGACACTTGCGTCAGGAGCTTTTCACCACCATTTTGTGGCGCTGAGAGCCCATATAGGACTTTCTTTTACACTTTTTTACATAGGGCTTTTTTCCTTAACTTCTGAGGCGAAACGCTGCACGCAGGACGGAGCCCTCCGTACATTCTAGTCTACTTACTTCCCGACAGTCGCATCTCCTGTCAGTGGCTTCAGTGGCCACGTACCCGCGCTACTAGCAGGAGTTATCCCGCTGCATGCACTCCCTTCCGAATGGATACGCCCGGTGGCCGGCGCCGGCGGGAAGTGACATGCCCGGAAGCTGCCGTGCGCATTTGCCGCCGGAGGCATGTGCGCTTACGGAACGCTTTTAGAGAACCTGCGCTTCTTTGAGGCTCTGGGGAAGCAGAGGGGAGCCAGCCACCCCCCTACCAGTCCCCGCCGACGCCGCGCAAACAGACGTAGGGCCAGGGCCAGGGCCGGGGCGGGGCCAGGCTGGGGGCGGGACGGCCGCGCCCGGCGGAGCTGTCCAGGGCTGTGGGTGCTGAGCGCCGCCGCGTCGCCTCGTGCCTCCGGGCGGGGCCGGCGCCTCCCCGCGCCGCGCTCGCGGGTGCCGGCGGGGGGAGCCGCTCCCGCCTGCGCGCCGCCGCCGCCTGGGGCCATGGCGGCGCTGGTGCTGGTGGTGTTGGCGACGCTGGGCAGGCTGGCCATACTACCGGGCGGGCGGTGCGCGGCGCCTCTGGCCGACCTGCGCTCTCAGATCTCGGGCGTGGAGTCGCTACTAGAGGAGTTTCGCCGGCAGCTGCAGCAGGAGGAGCCGGGACCGCAGGCAGTGGCGGCAACGGACGGAGGCTGGGAACGCTGCGGCGGCAGCAGCAGCTTCTCCGCCAGGCCTGACTCTATCATTCGCACCAAGGATTCCATCGCGGCCGGCGCCACCTTTCTGCGGGCCCCTGCCGCTGTGGCGGGCTGGCGGCAGTGCCTGGACGCCTGCTGCGCCGAGCCGAGCTGCACGCTGGCCGTGGTGCAGGGGCCTGGCCGGCAGCAGGAAGCGACTGAGCTGGGTTGCTACCTGTTCAACTGTACGCATCGCGGCCGCCCCGTCTGCCGCTTCGCCCCGCACCGCGGATACAGCACCTACAGCCGGCGGCCCGCCGGTCTCTCCCCGCCGCCCGCCGCGCCGCCGGGTAAGGGCCGCCGAGGGCGATGAGGCGCGAGGCCCGACCCAAGATGGCTTCGAGCGGGGAGGGCGGCGCCGGCTGGGGCAGCTTGGAGCACGCGGAGCTGCGACCTCACGGCGGGAGGGAAATGGCGGCCCGGGGTCGTACAGCCCATCGAGTCTGCTGCCCGCGGCGCCGTCTTCTGCCGCCGGCGCCACAGGGAACGGTCCTTGCGACTTCCCCAAGCTCCGGAAACGGGCGACAGGGTCAGAAGGCATTGCCCGCCGAGGTGGAGGACGAGGATCGGCGGGCAGCGCCGTGCCTTTCGGCGGACCCCGTAAGGCGAGAGAGGCGGCTCAGCCATCCATGAGGGTGCGAGAGCTTTGCAGGTGTCCGAGTTCGGTAACAGCCGTCCCTCACACCTCTGCTTGGGAGTGATTGTGCCCGGCAGTCTGTGCAGGTGGTTAGGAGCCGGCCTCTCTGTGAGATGAGCATGTTTCACTAGCCCCGCACCCCCTGGGGGACCAGCCAGGTCCGGAGTACATGGATCAGGTTCCCCAGGCGACCTGAGGGTGCTGGACACCGAGGAAAGTGTGCAGCACTGACACGGGCTATGTCGGAACGTGGTGCAATAGCATCAGAGCAAGCACATACCCTTCTGCATGGGGATGCTGTCCAGATGTTAGCACCGAAGTGGTTTTCTCATTAAGTTAATTTAGAATTTTCCCTGATTAATAACTTGAGAGTTAGACTGAAAAAGATGAGGATATCTCACAAGCAGTCCAGAGGCAGCACAGAGACTCTATACAGCTGCTTCTGGAGTCTGGGTCACATCGAAAGCAGGAGTTTATTCAACCCTGAAACGTATTTAAGAACATCAGAATCCAGATCAAGCAGTTGTAGATAAAAACAAGTCTGAATTTCTAAGGTTAGAGTCTGTTTCCTAGTACGTGATCCAAAGAACTTCCCCATCTCCTGTTGCTAAACAGTGGCCTTTTAATTTTGTCTTACTTTCATTACCTTCTGTTGAGAGTACTTTCCTAATTGTCATGTTCTTCAATGATTCTATCTCAGCTGATGTAGTCACTGCATGCAACATGAAGAAAACCTAGAGGTGGTATGAATGAAAACTGCCCAGATGGTGTCTATTATTACTGTTGCCTTGGTAGGGGTGACTTCAGGCTTGAGGTTTGTCTAGTCCTGCCCATTCTGTGAGAATGCCAATGGGAATTTCTTGGGAATAAGAGCAGAGGCTCAATTTGTAGAGGAATCACAACGCTTAACACAAGTGCAGGTAGAGAGCTATAGGAAAGAAGTTAGGTCAGTAAAGGTGAGACAAGTTTAAGCTACTAGAAAACCCCAAGGATTTTGGCATTTTCAGCAGGAAAAGTATTAGTTTTACAGTATTTTTTTATGCAGCCACTTTAGGGTGGCTGTGTTTAATAACCCCGTATGCACTTCTAAGGTAGAAAGCTTAAGGCTAGATTTTACATCAAAGACACAATCGGGTTTCTTTGAAAACCTTTGAAAATATCCCCAGATGTCCATTGTTTTAAATTGCCTTTATTCCATTAAAACCTGTCCCTAAGGCAGAGTGCAGTTATGGCACAATATCAATAATGCTGCTGTTCAAATGATACTTGAAGATCTTGAATTTCTTGATTTCCTTGAGTTCTTGAATTCTGGAGTTCTTGAATGCGTTGCATTTAGTGCAGCCTTTGTAACTATCAGCACTGAACTTGCAAGGAGATTTCTATTCCTAATCTACAAATTGCTGTGTGTCCTGTTTGGTTTCTTTAGAAGTCCACTTTGTGAGTGATGGTGGTATAGGAAACAGGAGATAATGACTTCTTAATGCAATTACACTGGAGCTAAAGCAGAGCTATGAAGGAGAATGAAATTTTATTCAAACATCTGTCAGCTGTGACATAGACCATGAGAGATGAAATTAAGATTGAATTCTTTTGTTGTCTGATGTTAGGATACCTCTGCATTCTTGAATTACATTGGGAAATTAATCTGGCCAACAGTGCATCATCACAGGATGATGGTTTGTCTTTTTTCTCCTATGTCACCTCATGATTGAAGATAAGAAATGTAGGAAAGAGCTTTTCATGTCAAGATTTTCTTTCATGAAGGAACTACCTTGTATCTTCTTATTCTTCACCTATCTTCTCACCTTATTCTTCACCTTTTTCAGTTGTTTTGAGTCTTCTGCTGTTTTACTTTTGGCAACCTAAAAGCAGATTTACTCATACACGTAGTGCCCTCATAATTCCACAATATTTCTGAGCATAAGTATACAGTGATCTCTAGGGTAGCGTAGTGTCACTTGTGTTAAAGATCTTCAGTAAACCAAAACTAGTGGCCTGTTTAATCTTGGGAGCCATTAATGACAGAGATGTATTTCTCAGGTCAACTTCAGCAGTGGGATGGATTTTTAAGATTGACCATTTCAGTGTAAATCCCTCAATTTAAACCAACTTTGTGCCGGTTTGGCTGTGCATTTGCTTTGCCTTTCCAGGCCGTTTGTGTGGTGTTAACAATGAAACCTCAGGTGTCTATACTAAAAGAAGAGGTAATTGTTTTTACCTTTGTTAGGCTAATGTTAAAATTTTTGATGTAGAAAGAAAGGGGACCCGAGTGCCTCACCAGAAATGTTGGGCTTTCATCCTGTGCTACTTACCAGCAGTGTGCAATGGGAGGATTCAGCACGAGGTAAACTGATACCAAAGACCTTCAGGAATCGCCCATGAACAACCTTTTATAACAAAGCCTTTATTCAGACGACTAGCTGGCAGCTCTGTTATTGGCAGGCCAGGTCTCTAAAGGTTGGAGGAAGCAGAATAAATTAAGCTTCTTGTTCCTCCCTGCTCCCTGCAAACAAACAGTGTTGCTCATAAAGTTGCAGCCCTTCTATAAAGTACCCAGCTCCAGCTTCTCAGGGTGTTGCTCTGGTATGTCAGTGTCTTATTGCTTATTTGCATTCACCTGAAATAAGCATTAGAAACAGAAGTTAAAAGATAACTCCTGAACCCAGTATTTCTGCTAACCTGTGGCTGTTCCTATGGGCAGTAGTTGTGAGTGGCTCCTGAGTATGCCTCCTTGTTTTTTTTATGCTGACTTCTTAGAAGCAGGTCTTCCCCAGATTCGAGGGTGTCTCACTCACTGAGGATAATGTGTTTCAGTGCTTAAAACTTTGCTGTGGGAGAAGGGTCTTTAAGCTCAGTAGGTTGTCTCCTCCCATGCTGGATGTCTCAGGTCAATTTTTTCTTTACTAGAGCAAAACATGAGCTGATCTGCCATTGATGTAACCTTTCTTGAGATGTTCTGGTGGCTAGCAGGCAAAAAGGCATGGTACCTCCACCTTTGGGTATTAGAGGCATGGATGTGGTCCTTATCTTTTAGCTGAGAGCTGGCATGAATTTCTGTGACCTGCCCCAACATGAAGTAGTTCTGCCACTGCAGCTCAGGCTGCTGGAGTATAGTTAGTCCAGGAAGAGAATATCCTTATAGCTTAGAGCCCAGGAAGTAGGGCTCATCTCTGCCCCGTGGATCACTGCTTGTCCTTTAAACTAGACAGGTGTCATGAAAACACTTTCCAAGGTAGAAGTGGAAGAATGGGCTGTGCTGTCTCAGACTCTGTTTAGTCTCTTTTTGACAGTGGTTGGTAGAGTAACTGTGTGAAGCTTGTGCCTATTAAATTCCAAATAAAAGTTGCCCTGGCCCCATAGTGATGGTGTTCTTTAACAATGAATACTTTGCTTCCGGATGTTGCTTTTTAAACTTCAGCTGCTTTTGAGAACAGAGTGTGTACAAATTAGGCAAAGCATCCTGTGCCAGCTGGATGAATTGTTTCACACTTTCTATTATTAAATCCTGTTATTTCTATGTTTTCCTAACTTAAGACATTTCCTTTGAAATTTTCTATGCCTTGCCTACTACTGAGATAAACAAGGAATAAAGTTTGCTGTTCGGTCACTGATTAAAAAAAATTGTCCTACTGCTTTGATGTGCTCCATGCCTTTGAGCAAGTTCTTGAAACTGGACAGGAGCCTGTGCAAGAGAGAATGTTTACACTGGTGGGTTAGAGCCTTTTCTTTGCTTCTGCAGCTCTGCCCACACACAGTGAAGTTACAGCCCTGTGCTCAGCAGATGCTTTTCTGAGCTTAGCATCAATATCTTTTACAAGATATCCTTTCCAAAGGGTGAAGAATAGAAAGCACCCTGGCAATTCAGGGTGCCAGGACCCATTCATGCCCAGAGAGGAAATGAAAGAATCAGAGAAATGCAGAAAGACACAATCTTGTGGCTAAAGTTGTCAAATGCTGACTTGTGGGTCTAGATTTTATCCCTCTCTTTTCCCTACACCACCTGAAAGTTGCAGAGCAAATGACTTAATGTCTCATGGGTTCTGTTAGCCTAACCCAAAACACCCATTGACAAAATTACTTAGTACTCACAATTTCAATAATTAAGAATTGTGCTCTGAATGTAGCAAAATGCTACAAATCCTAAATAGTCTGAAAATCAAGCTTTGAATGTCTTAATTAGTCACTTAAAATCAGCAGTCATTTCTGATGATTTTTGATCATTATAGGCACTGCTTCACCAAGATGCCAGCTTATGTCAAATAGGTGTTTCACTCCTATCATCACAATGTCATAATGAAGTATCACACAAAGGGGCTAAGTGCCTACTAAGTTATGCAAAGTGCTCTAAAAGGTGTACAGTAACTGTCACCTGAATGTTCATACACAAAAATCCAGTTTCCTCAGTTCTGGTTAAAAAGCTACCCTGACACTATGGAGAGCTTTTCTATGCTCTGTGCTTCCAATGTAGCAGTGATTTCCTGAAGACAGCATTGAATAGGGAACAGTTAACTGAAATTTAAGTAGATGCTACTTTGCTTAACAAAGCCTACACTAATAAACATGTCCTGTCTTACAGGCATTTGTACAGAGGTGAACCAACACCTTCATCAAGAACAAAAATGTGTTTTCTGTAAATAATCACTCGGCTCCCGACGACAAATAACTCTGCTTTTCTTTTTCTGTTGAAGAAGCAGAAAATGACAAGCCTCCACACTGCAAGGCAGGACAAGATATCGTGCTGCAGTCACCTGTTGACTGGGTGCTTTTGGACGGCCGAGAAAGTTCAGATGACCATGGGATTGTGCAGTACGAGTGGACGCTGCTGCAAGGTGACTCCTCGGTTGAAATGAAGGTACACCTGCGGTCCTGCACATGGCCAGTTACTTGCAGATTCTCATGTAGAGCTAAAAGTATGAAATGTATTTAAATGGACATGGCTACCAGGCACTAAAATTAGGATGGCTGTACAACTTTAGCATCTATTTCATAGAAGTAAAGAGCAGCCCAGGTTGGAAGGCACTTTGATCCAACTTTTTGTGGGATAAGAAGCCTAGGTGAGGTTATCTTATCTGTCCAGTGGTGGAGGCTGGACTGTGCTCTTGGGGAGTTTGTTCCAGCGTTTATTTCCAGTGGTTTCTATATTTCATCTCTATTCAGGATGGCATGAGACAGCCATCAGCAAACAAGTAGATGCCAATACTTTTCTATATTTCAGCTCTATTCAGGATGGCATGAGACAACCATCAGCAAACAAGTAGATGGTAATACTTTTCTATGTTTCAGCTCTATTCAGGATGGCATGAGACAGCCATCAGCAAACAAGTAGATGTTAATACTTTTCTATGTTTCAGCTCTATTCAGGATGGCATGAGACAGCCATCAGCAAACAAGTAGATGCTAATACTTTTCTATATTTCAGCTCTTTTCATAGAAAGAGTGGTCAGGCATTGGAATGAGCTGCCCAGGGAGGTGGTTGAGTCACTCTGCGTGTGTTTAAAAGTCATTTGGATGTGGTACTTGAGGATATGGTTTAAGGGTGAACTTTGTAGAGCAGGGATAAGGGTTGGACTTGATGATCCTGGGGGTCTTTTCCAACCTGAATGTTTCTGTGATTCTTTTGCCATGTTTGTGGTTGCCGCACTTGAGTTTTCACTTCTGTGATGCAGAAGACAAAAAGACAAAAATACCAGGCCAGTGGGATTGCACCCACCCAGGTGCAGGACCTTATACTTGGCCTTGTTGAATTCCATGAGGTTGGTCTGGGCATACCTCTGCAGCCTGTCCAGGTCCCTCTGGATGGATCTCTGCCCTCTAGCAAGTCGACTGTACCACATAGCTTACTGTCATCTAGACACTTGCTGAGGGTGCACTGATTCCTCTGTCAATATCACTGACGTGTTAAACAGCACTGGCACCCTCAACTAGATCAGGTTGACCAGAGCCCTGTTGAAACTCACTTTGAGTATCTCTACAGATGGGGGCCCTAACCACTTCCCTGGGCAACCTGTTCCAATATTCCACCACCCTCACACAGATGTGATGCTGAGGGACATGGTTTAGTGGTGACCTAGGAGTGCTGGCTTAATGTTTGGACTTGATCTTAAAGGTCTTTTCCAGCCAAAACAGTTCTGTGATTCTCTGTTAATACACATTCCCGAGTGGGCTGGCTAGAGTTAAGAGAGGTATTTAATCTGTCTGAAAAGCACTGTGCAGAAACCAGCTCCCTATTCCTGGAAGCTGATGGATGCATCTGCTGTGCCAACATGGGATTTTTTTCTGTGCTTTTTTAATTAGGTACCACAGCCAGGAACACTGAAACTGTCTCACATTCAGGAAGGCAGGTACATTTTCCAGCTAACTGTGACAGACACTGCAGGTCAGCGGGGCTCTGACAACGTCTCTGTGACCATTCTGCCCATGGTTCATTCTGCAGTAGGTGAGAAAATGACTGGAGCTGCTGCTTGTGTGACACCCAGGGTGTGGTATTCAGAGCAAGTGTCTTGATGGAGGTAGAAATCTTATTCTCTATTTCTGGTGTTTGATTTTGCCCTTGTTCTTCAAACAGCATTTCTTTCAGCTTTGAATTGCTGTTTCCAAGTGAGGCAGCAAGCGAGCAAGCATCGCTTGTTTGTTAGGAGCTGGGAACTTTCAGTCATTGAAGTCTTCATCCCTGTATTGCTGTTAAGCACCAAAGCTGAGAAAACAAAACACTGCATCATGACAGCAGGTCAGATGGCACATGCAACATGACAGGATTTGTGCTGTAGGGAAGACTCAGTTAAAATCAGTTAACAGCATGTGTGAGGCACAAACTACTGCTGACCTGCATCTTTAGTCTAACAGGCGGGAAGGCTTCTCGTTTGCACACATTTAAGCTTTCCTGTCTGGTGGTTGTTAGAGAAACCTTACTTTGCCATGGAAGCTGAAACTGGAATTGATTCATCATTTTTAAACTCTGAGCTTGAGAAACATGTGAAAAGCCTTAAAAGTAGAAGTTAAGATTTCAGTTGCTGTCAGTCTTGCGCTCCTTACTGTGTTAACTTTTAAACACATTGTAATTAGCAAGTTGCTGAAGTGAAATAGCGTTGTCACTATGTCGAGCTGAACCAGTAAAAACAGCTCACACAGGAGTAGCCTGTGCAAGATGCTAGCCTCTGTGCCAATAAAGTGGCATTGGATCCCCACAGTTAGGAGTCAGCCTAGTAATGCCTGTATCCCAAGAACAGATGATAGAATTCTATTCATTAATGCTTAATTCCAGTCAAATGGCCAGAGACGTTTGCGAGTTCCTCCATTTGCTGCTGTGGCGACTCGTGGCATGGATGGAGCACAGAGGATTTGCTGCCTCTGTTAGTTTCAATAACTCCCCGCACACACTTGCAATTCAGGTGCTACTACTGTAGTTAAAGGAGTGCCCAGTGCCTGAATGCATGCAAGACCTGTGCTATTACTAGTGTCAAAGTACAGGAGATGTGTCTTCTGTGTATAACTTTAGAGGTTTTAAACGGGTACCTGCCTTCCTGCTGTACTTTCTTTAGCATTTCACAGCCTCTTGGTACATAGCAGGACTTGCACAGCCTCTTGGTACGTAGCAGGACACCAACCAAAAACTGTGGCTTCCTTATGCATCGATTTGCTGTTACAGCATTAACCAAATAGTGAATTTGATTCCACTTGAATGAATGATGCTGCTGTTGTAAAGACAAAGGCACAGATGGAAACACTGCATAATTACAAGGTGTCTAGATTTAGCCCCTCTCTGGGGCTAAACTATAGCAGTTACTCTTATCACCTGAGGACCCCTCCCCGAGCAGAGAAGGGAAATTGGGAAGACCTGATTGGTTTCAACCCCTAGGCTGAAATGAAAACGTTTTATGAAGCAGCCTAAGTAATGCCAATGCCAACACAAAGCATACAAAGTTATACTCAGGCCGGCAAATGCACAGTGGTTAGAATAAACAAGAAAACAGTTCTCAGGAGAAGCCAGAGCCCAAGCAGGAGACCTCCCCCTCTGCATAAAATTTCTCCTTTATACTGAACATGTTTAAGGTATGGGATACACCTGTGGGCCACCTCAGGTCAGCTGTCCTGGCTGACTCAAAACTGCTGACAGCCTGCAGATCAGGGCTGGCCTATGGTTCTGTCCTAGCAAAACCAAGACACAAGTCAGAATGGGTTTTAGGAGAGCTTCGAGTATGCAAAATTAAGTGTCCAGGGGCATTCTCCATTTATAGGTGAATCTAAATATCAAAGGAGGCAGCAACCAGTTCTTTCTGGTGAAGGTAATTTGTGAGACCTTGTACATTATCCTGTTCTGGCACTTGCTGTATTGAAGTCAACAGATTGCAGATGTAAATAATTGATGATCCTTCTGTTAGTGTTTTAATTAGGTTACAGAAAGCATGCCATAAAAGATCCCATTTAGTCCATATGCGTGCAGGTAAAACAACACATTGTCAGAAATACAGAATTCCTATGCAGCAGGACTTACCTGTCAAAGAGGTGCAGTTACAGCCATAGAGGTTTAATTTAGTCGTTTTCAGGACTGTCCTGGGTCTTTTAAGCCAAGGAGCTTCTCCTGTCAGCTTAGGCCAGCAGAGTTTAAAGTGCTGTTGGGATGCTGCACAAGATGTAAGGTGCAACAGCCTCCAGGCTGAGTATTCCTGTTGTCAAGAGACTGCAAGAATAACGAGGAGGGTGCCAGGAACGGCTATTAGTTAAATCAACTTCTGTGTCAGTACAGCATCGTACAGCTGAGCCTGACCACGCTTCAGCTTTCTGCCTTGTTCATGGTCCTTCCTGATGTAGCTTGGGTTTGCCTTTTCCTTGGTGCTTCAGATTTTAGTCATGGGCTTAGTATTTGCTGCTTGGATTTCTCTTTTTGGTAATTTGGGAATTGTTTCTCCACAGCCTGTGTTGGGGTTTGCTCTCGCTACCAGTTTATCTGCGACGACGGCTGCTGCATTGACATCACGTTTGCTTGCGACGGCGTGAGGCAGTGCCCCGATGGATCAGATGAAACCTTCTGCCAGAACCGTAAGAGCGCCGGCCCGCAGTGCAGGTTACAAAAGTAACTGCAGCCTGAATGACCAAAGACAAGTGATGCCCCTTCCATGGCCTCTCCCTGGGAGCAAACAGCTCACAGGCTTCCTGCCATGGAGCCTTTTGTTGGAAATAGCAGCTGAGAAGGTTTAATGTCCACATACAGCAGATGCCTAAATTCCCTTCAGGGCATATCAAAACTGTCAGAGATCTCCAAATGACAGATTTTGTGTTAAGAGTTCTCAGCATTTAAGAGATCACTTCTTTACTTGCACGATGATTCTGGAAACAAGGACCCTGGTCTTGATCTGAAAGGGTGTCTCAGAGGTACACTTGAAGTGCAGTGACCCACCTGGCAAGAATCTTAAGCACTGGAAGTGTGGGCACTTAGGGGAGCCAGCTGAGTCACTATCACTCGGTTCCTTTCATTAGTCGTCTTTTATATATGCCCATGCTCAGCTAAGCAAACAGAAATCATGCAGAGGGTGAATTGGCATGATGGCTAACCAATCTTTCACTGCTATTTCAGTTGCTGGAGTTCACTGTAGTTTATGAACATAGTCTTGTCTAACAGCTGACAGTGGGCAATTAGTAACTTGCCACATATCTGAAACTCCCATGTCATCATATGCCTGAACCTGTAGTCTGGCTCAAGGCCCACATCACAGGGTCTTTAACCAGAACACTGCCATTCCCTTCAAATCTTCACAGAAATGATGATTTTTTGTTTCTGTTAACACAGTCAGCCCTGGTCGGAAGACAGTGACACATGCAGCTCCTGGTGGTACCCAGCAAAGGACTGTAGGACAGACTGAGAACACAGATGAAAACTTCTCTGCAGAAAACACCCTGAAAGCCACTGCCAGAAATCAGCCACTTCTCTCAGTGGATGCAGACATGTCTAACCAATCGTTTTCTCAGGGACCAAAGAAACAAATCACTGGTTTTGTGCCAGGTAAGGACTGAAACAAATCAGTTTCAATAGGGCATTCTGTGCAAAGAAAGAAAATGTCTTGCACCTTAAGCTTATTTAAATTGTCTTTTGAATCCTGGCTAAGAGTAAAAAGCTGCAAATGTCAAAAATGCATGGGAGGCAGGTAGTAATTAAGTTACAAGTAAATATTGCTTTTTAATTGGCAAGTCTGTCTCTCAGCAGGTGCAGAAGGGAAGTTAAAATGTAGGAAAGGTAGGAAAAGAATACAGGAACAAGATGTCAGCTACATACAAATTCTGCCACAGGGTCAGCTGGATAAGCTGCTAATACAAGACTCTTTAATCTATAGGGGAGTACCTTCAGGAGAACATAACAAAGTACTGTTCAACTGGAGTGAGAATAACTCATTACCTTTTCTATCCTTCCTGAAGTAATATCTTTATTATGGATGCTTTTTCCAGACCTGTGTCTCCAGGGCAGGAGAAATCTTTCATCACTACAGAGAAGGCTCACTCTTTGGTGACAAGCAACCCCAGGACCACAGTAGTACTGTCCATAGTGGCTGCAAGCCTGCTGTGATTCAGTGTGTAATAGTGTCACAAGCAGAGTTGCCAACTCTTGCCTCAGTAAAGCTCTAGAAGCTGCACCGAAATGTCTCTTAAGCTTTCTGCTAGTGAATTAAAATTGTCTGAAATGGCAACTGAATGAAGGCAAACCTGCAAGCACAGAGCCTAAAATGAGTACGAGACCTTTTACTTCTTTATGGTTCAGGCTGATTCTTGCTGGGTTAACACATTCCCCTCTCACCTGCCTCTCTTTGCACAGATGGGAGGGAAAGCAACACAAGAAAAATCCCTGGGTTGAGATAAAGAGGGTTTAATGAGATGGTAAGATGCACAATTACCTTAGCCTGGCTGCAGAAGAGGACAGCAAAATGCAGAAGCGGCAGCAGAAGCCAGTGACTGCTAGTGACCTCCTCCAAACCCCAGGTTGGAGCCTGCCCAGTGGGGAAAAAAGGCACTCCAAACCCAAAAACCAGAACAGGAAGCCTCTAGTGATACAATCTGAACTGCAAGCCCCACGATACTTTGCTCCAGCCAGACTTTGAGGCTGGCACGGCAGCAGCACAGTACTGATTATCAGCAACACCTTCAACTCAACCCATGACAACAGCTTTATTTTCTTGTTGCAGCAGAGCAGTGCTGAGTGCCCTCTGCTGCTGACTCTTGTAAAGATACTTCCCTGGCTGGCACTAGAATGTTTCCTCAGACGCTTGTACTTCATCTGTAGACAATGCAAAGGGAATGAAAACATTCTTCAGGAATTTCACTACCTCAGTGAACGTGTAGTAACTGATGGCAAAATTCTCTCCTGAGTATTTCTTTTCTGGCAGTGTAGATGGTTTTGGTGCTCCTTATTGGAATGACTTAAAATTCTTAAGTCTGCCCTAAATACTGCTCACTTGCAAAGTCCTGATTGATACCTGATACAGGGCCACTCAAACTAAACCTCAGATTGTCAAAGGGCATTGCAGGGTCCAGTAGTAAATCAGCTGCTAAGCAAGACTCAAAAATCATCAGGCTCATGAATCTAGGAGTAAAACAGAAAGCAAGGTCACCAACTTCAGCCTGTAATCAAAGCCTGTAATGGGAAGTGCATGTAGAAACATGGCACTTTTACAGTCATTTTCTGAGCTTACCTGTTGCAGGGGATCTATAAAGAGGAAGAAAAGAAAAAATACAAGCCCAAACCAAGACCAAAAGCCAGTGATTGTTGACAGTAGGTTTTTCTCCACAGCAGAGTGACTCCACTCTAACTTAGAGATAACCTTTTCAGGCACCCAGGGCATGGAATCTTTGGCAACAGAATTAGAGTTTTACTTTTGCCCAAGCTGGAAGGCCAAACATTTATCTTCAGTAGCTGGGACTGGATGCAGGAAGAGGCATTTGGTTTTCCCTTTGCAGACATACCTCCATAGTGGAGTAATGCAGTCTGCATCTTCTTCAAAGTGCCAGCACAGCACTTCTGCATGGCTGCCTCTGTGAAGTGCCCCAGTGTCCTTTTCCAGGGCAGCTCTCAAGCCCAGCTGCATGTTCTGGCACCACTGCACTTTTAAATGACTATAACAGAGTCGCAGCAAGCACACTGAAGTGAGGAGTGGGTTGGGTTCTAAACAGCAATAGGCAGTCTAACAAATGCAGTCATGCAGATGGGTTGAATTCACAAGCAGCCTGAAGATTTGAACTCCCCAGCACAGCCAACTGGAGTGTATAAATCACCATAACAGCTTTGCATTCCCCTGGCACAGTCTCTGCCTCTTTCCAAGCTGCCCATGCCAGCTGTTGTGCAGTACTGTTCAGAGCTGGGATTACAATGTTTGACTGAGTGCCCAAGCCTTAGTCATGTTTTTGCTGTGAAGGCATCAACAGCAGTAGCCATAACCTAAGATCTCTAATTTAGGGTAGCTGGAAAGGGCTATAAATTGCAATTTCTTGGGAACAGAAAGTGAGGACAAAATAACTCCACGTAACACGCTTTATGTCAGCCTCTTAAACCTGTTTAGGAAGATCTGTTTGCTGGTTGATAACAGACAAGATGTTGAGCAGCATTGACTCTGGTAGTCCCTCCAGTCCCATAAGAACAGCCACAAGTCAACAGAACCCTGCAGTGCCTTATTGAAAGGATACCGTTAGTCTAACTTGCCAAAATTTACCTACTAAACTTCTTTGCATATTTAGATATATTTACCAATGTCTTTACAAGGAGCTGATGTCAAATGTGAAACACATTCATAAAACAGGCTTTAGACCTAGCCCTATCATACAGGCTGAAGCAGCTCTGAAACAGTGAAGGTCTTTTGAGTATTTGCAACATAAAGACCAATATTCACTTAATTTCATTTAGAGATGACAGAAGCAGAAAACAGCTGCTGGGCTTGGACTCATTTACATTCAGGTTACCTTGCACAGCTGTGATGCCATACAGGTACCTTAAAGCCAGTACACTTCACACTTAGGATTTCCTTAAGTACCTTTCACATACCAGAAAAACTTCAGAGCCCAAACAAGAAGCTAAGAGCTGCAGTTTGCTTCTAAGGCATTTCCTACCAGGTGAAGCTACTGTTTGTGTACCTCTAGCCAGAATGTCAGCGCAATAAAGCCAAAGCCTGGCAAGCTGTGCTGTGCCTTAAAGTGGGAATATTGGCACAAACCTCATGCCAGTATTGATGAAACAATTTAAGATTTAATTAACAGTCATGCATATTTGCTGCTACCACTCATAGGGGCAAGCATCTCTTTGGAGCTGTTGGTGAGAGTTATACAGGGCAGGTGTTCTAAGGTAATTGACTTAAACACTTTGTCTCAGTTCTAATTTAAATTTCCCAGAGACTCAAATATAGTTGATAGAACCGATAACAATATGTAGGATGCCTTTCTCTCCTCTCCCTACTTTCCCAAAGCAAAGGAATTAGATGTAGAGAGAGAAAAGGTAAAGCACATCCAAATAAATGATCTCACTGCCATTTGGAAGTTAAAAGAAGTTTAACAATAAATAAAAGGCATGTGAGGTAGGGAAGTTACAAAGGTGTAGGGAAGGGAAAATGAGGTACAAAATAGGTAAATACAACCAGATTGATGGCAGGTGGTGGGTTGTGGCCACGTGGTAAAAACAAAGAGAACCAGGAACCAGGATGGTGATTGCTGGCCAGCAGGGAAGCAGGAAGAGAAAGAGAGCAACAGAAAGTCCCCTTGCTTTTATGGATCTTAGCAAGTGGGAGTGGGCTAACCACCACACCTGGTAGTGTTCAGACCCACCCCCGAGGACGCCATCCCTGGAGCTGTTCAAGAGTGTTAACCCTTTACACACTTCCTTAATACCCACTACGGTATGTAATTCCAGTTATAATGCTTCATTCTTATTTTGGAGGTCTTTTATACCATAGCTGTTTCTACTGGCATTGTAATAGTTGTGACAGCTGGAAGCAGCTGTAGCACAGAACAGTGAAAGTGCCCTTCCTATTTGTCAGTAATGATACCAACACAATCATTACCTTTAAAGATGGAGGTGCATTTCTGATTCTTGTGAGGCTGTGCTGGTGGATTGGGCTGTCACTGTTGCATGATGGACTTCAGTGGGAGAGCAGGAGGAGGGAATCCCAGCTGAGTTACTTCCTGCTCCTATGAAACAAAACCACAGCTGGCTGCACTTCCAAGATGAACACTTCTTGGCTGCCAACGAGGTGTCGTCTTTTCTTGTGCAGTTACAGTGCTCTGCTCTGCCTTCCACATCACACAATGCTGAAGGGACTCCAAGCCATCCTCCTTGAAATGCTTTCCAAATACATGAGTTCTGCATGTGTGTGTGTCAGGCAACAGGGAAAATGGAAGCAATGTGTGTAGCCAGCCTGCCAGTTCCTGTCGTTGTGGGTTGGATTTGCACCCCACAAATTGGAAGTTTACCACCCAAAGTCAATTTACCACTACTCAGAATTTTGGAAGTTAAAAGTGGACTAAATAGAAAAGTATAAAAGGCAATAAACATATACAAGGCAAATTTACATATATTTACAGTTCTGTAACAACACAGTACCCCCCTCCACAACATTACAGCTCTCTCCCTGCCCCTTTGGACACAAAGCCCAGAGAGGGTGTATACAACCAGCTCTCTGTCTTATCCCCACTCCCTACCTTCACCAGTCAAAACAAGGCAGCGGACAAGGTCAGAGACAAGCAGCAAGCAAGAAGCAGCAGAAAGACGAGACAGAGCAAACGTGTACTTCAAAATATAAGATACTCAGCAGACCAATGGAATTAGAATAGTAAGATAAATTTATGTCCAATCCCTATAAATGTTTATCCTAAACTCGAATTCTCTGACAAAAATTAAGCATAGCTTTAAAGGACAACACCAGTTACAAGTTCCAAGCATGGATGATGTGAAATGGCCTAATTTTCACCTATAGGCAGCTGCTTTAATGATGTTTTTGCTCAAATTGATCTACATCCCATTATGGAAGCTTGTAAAGGAGAATTTGTATCCATCTTTCTCAATAGAAACTTACCTGCTTGAGTTTAGTTAAGATGCACCATGGGTCATGATGCAAAAGTACATTTCCATGTCAGTTTCAGCTTCACATGGTTTCAAACATTCAAGTTGTACCACAGCAGACAGGAGTTTTGAAACCATCTAACGTTTTTCCTAAATTAAAGCATTTTCACATGATTAAATTCTAGTGTCCTGTGGATAAGATTCCTCAAGTCACTGAACTCCAATATTTGTTTATCTCTTTTGACCTTGTGCAGATAACAGTTCCTCAGGGAAAAGAACTGATGATAAAAATGGCAATGGCATAATTGTGCCAAAGAAAAATCAGCTTGGAGGTGGTCATCCAGTCCCAGAAACAGGTAAGAGCAACCACGTGGCTTCATTTTGAATAATATTAGTTATTCATTCAGGTACTACCTTCACCAGGGGGTAACTTCAACCCACCACAAGTACAAGTGTACTTCCCTGTTCTGACCTGTTCCTAACTTTTCTGATTAAGCAGCTCAGTTCCTCAGCCTGATATGCTCCAAATATCAGCACCTAAGTGACAGACTAGATGTATTTTTAAAGAAAAACTTCAGGTTTTCTCCACTGCTTTCTTACTGTGTTGAATAAAGTGTAATTTCTCTTAACCTCTTTGTAGGTGCTGTGTTACCCTTAGCCTTAGGCTTGGCCATCACTGCTTTACTGCTGCTTATGGTTGCTTGCAGACTGCGTTTAGTGAGACAGAAGCTTAAAAAAGCTCGACCCATTACATCTGAAGAGTCTGATTACCTCATCAATGGGATGTATCTCTAACAATTGGATTATGTCAGTCGTTTTCTCCTCTTTCTTCTGTGTCCATGAACTTCTGCTTCCATAAAAGGACCAAAACCTTTAGTTTAATTTCAAGTGTAAAAGAAGCCTACAAGATGAGGAACATGTTCCTCCCCTTTGGTGAATGAAAAGTGGGTAGATGCCTGTGCTCAGAAAATAAGAAATGTCCAGGCTCCAGAAAGTAGTACTAGTTGACACAGCAAGGTGGGGACGCTCCAGACTGGATGCAGGGTGCTCTTACCCTGGATGCAGCAGTCAGGGTCCTAGCCGTGACAGAGCATGCCCCAGGGCCGGGGCACCAGAACAGCCAAGGCCCAGCAGCCCGCAGCTGCCAGCTCTGTGCTCTGGGGATGGAGGCGCTCCAGACCAATATTGTTACTGCACCGTCCAGCCGAGGCTGATCTGTGTACTTTCCACCTGATCCACCGAGAGGATTTTCATGAAAGAATTTGCCCTGCTTTGTTAAGTAAAAGCAATTGCTACCTAAGCACCAGCTTTCAAAATGGAACTTAAGGAACAAGGCATCTTTTTTCATTTGTAGTTTAAACCTTTGTGCAGCTCTAAAGGAGCCATGCTTACTAAATGCCAAAAGGAAAAAGTGCAAGTCCTCAGCAGATGAGAGACTTGGACTTAGCAGTGCTCAAAAGCAGTCATGTGTGATCCCAGAGCTGACTCCCTCCCCAGAGCTCAGGGTTTGTTCAGTCTTCTCCAGCCCTTGCTTGACACCCTCTGTGGTGTGAGAGCAGCACATAGCAGATTCTACCTGAGATGCCAGAGTGCAGGATTCCCGATGGTTATCCCATAGCTCCCTGCCAAGCTCAAAAGCTTCAGCAACCTGCCCTCACCCCAGTAAAAATTCTCATAGAATTAGAGCAAGTAATTGATATGTGCGAGTGAACTTCAGCTGTGTTAACAGTAAGATGTGTACAGTACATGTTATATATACACACACACCCCCTGCTGTCTGTCTCGTCTGAGCATCCAACAGTGTCACATTTATCATTGGCCCAAATAAACAGAGAGGCAAATGAGGCACGCATCTTTTTGTACGTCGTCTTTTGTACTGCAGTGACTTCCACTCAGCCAGAATATTGCCATGCTATACAAATAGTTCAAGTTGCTCCATCTTGATTACTTTATGTAATATAGCTCTAATAAACCTATTTTATTCTTAGTTTTCTTGCATTGCCTTTATTTTCAGATACCAGTTATGTTTTGTGCTACAAAACCATAGCATGAAAGCAGACAGAAGTACATTTCTCCTCTCTCTGAAATAGCCTTAAAAGAAGGTGGAAGGTGTTAAGATGCTTTGTTGTAGGAAGACTGAGAAGAGCAGAGTGTTCACCTGCCCAAATACAATCTTCTATCAAAGGTGCACTAACCATCTGGTTGGGGTATTATATCCCATCAGTGAAAATGTGTCAGCTTGCTTTGTTTGCAGTTGTAATTAAGCACCTAATTCTCCTTCACCATCTTACCACAGCAGCAGCAGGAAAAGTAACTCTTTCCTCACCGTGCTTACAGTGCTTCTATTACTGAAACACATTATTACTCCAGAACTTAGGCTCCCCGTCAAGGAGAACAAAAGCTTTGGTTTTGTTCTCCTGGGCAGGACAATAGCAACATCTCACAGAAAGCACAAGCCAGCCAGCACAGCCATGGTACAGGCAGCTGCTCAGTATTCCAGTTGCTTTACCTGACAGCAAGCTTTGTTGCTGAGCTGCCCTGAGTGGAATCAAGGCTCGTGCATTTCACTACAACAGCCAAGAACAAACACTTCAAGCACAGCTAGAGCAAGAGCAGCGAACCGCAAATGTAGCACAGGAGTCCAGGTATTGCTGTGTTACAGTTGCCACAGTCCTGCCAGGGACTCCTTCTAGGAGGGTGCATGGTGACAGTTGCTGCTGTGCAGCCGACCAGCCTGAGTCCTTTTACTTCTTGGGTAATTGCAAACTCCATGGCTGGACTGCAATAAAAAACAAGTTTACACCTTACCCAAAAGCCTGGAGGTCATCAGCTAGATGAAGAGCAAGACAAAGTTATCAAATAATAGATTGGCCTGGCAGCTGTTTGACTTCATCCTGAGCTACTGAGCCTGAGCACATCTGAGCACTAGCAGAAAAAGCTGCTCCCAGCTGCTGCCTCCTACGGACACCACTTCTGTAGCTCCTTCTCAGCCATCTCCAAGCTTGGGACCCTCTCTCTGATCACAAAGGAGGACTCTGGGGAGACACTGCTTCTACCCCATCTTCATGGTTGCATTGCTAACTGCTCTTACAGCTTCTCAAGCGAACTTCAGTAGCTAGAGGTTTTATCCAATGCTTGTACTGCTGCAGAGGTTAGATACTCTGCGTGAAAACTATCACTGTTTGAGGCCTGTCAGATGTTTTTCCTGTCCTAAACATTGACACGTGTCTATAGACGTCCACTACCAGCACTATAAGCAGAGAGTACCAATTGCTCTGATAGTGTATACCTGTGGTATCACTCTGTGTATAAGGAGGGGTAATTATAAGTTGTCAGTGTATTTTAATGTTGAACAAGATCCATATTTCAGTTGGCTTGCCCTTCATATGTTCTTTTTTTTTCCCCCTTTGGGCTTAACTTCCATTCACTTAGAAATTATTTGAAAGTAAGGGGCAACACATACCTGAGTTTTAGCCACAATCATCAGCCAGATTATTCTGTAACATGGATTGCTTGCTGATCACTTCTGCAAGGAACTGTAGACTGAACATCCCTGCTGTAGACTATCCATAGCACTGCGGGATTATAGCAGGAGCAGTTCCAAAGGCACATTTGTAAAACAAAAAGGCTGAAATAGGTCAGTGTGATGCTCCATTTGCTTTTTAAATCCTAGATAAAGCATAAGAGTTTCAATCTCTAACTCCACAGAGCGAGTCAGCAGTGGGAACGAATAGCAACACAAACAGGCCATCCCAAAACAAAGGGTGCCTTTCTAGTAAGCCCCAACAGAATTCAGTCATGCACCACTGAGGTCTACACTTGCTGCTTTCATGAGCATCAGGAACTGAGATTTTCCAGTTTCTAGTGGCAAAAGCTAAGAGTAAAAGCAAAGGGAAAAGGCAGAAAAGATTCAGAGCAGACAGGTATAAAGGCCATGTAATAATGAGCAAGAAAAGTGCAAGCCCATGAAACAAGTGGCTTGACCTGAGGAAGGGAAACATGATGTAAACAGGGAAGAAAAGTTAAAAAAAATAGGGGGAGGGGGTAGTAGCACCTCAGCTCCATCTTTTTCATTTAATACTTAAGTCAGAAAATGGGATTGTAAGGCCAGAAGTAGGTTTGTATGTGCACAAGAGAACCAGAGGAGACAGGCTTCTCCAGCCCTCTAATTGCAGCATTAGCCAAGGCAGATGCTCTGAATCACCTATCTCCTTCTCCAGATGCCTTAGAGAGTATCCTCGTAGTCCATAAGGCACTTAAAATAAAAGTTACTAATTAACCTCAGATGACCATTCTCCATTAGATTAAAAGAAGATTTGGTAGCATGGGGTAAACAACATAGTTAAGCTGTTAACAATAAAGATGTATAAGATGCAAATAGATATGCTGCAATATATATATGGCAGAAAAAAAGGACTATAGGTTCTCAGTAGCATCAGGAAATGTTCTCAAGAGTATCTTACCGGGTCTGTTTCTCAGAAGCATATAAAGAAAGTGGCTGAACTCATGAACAAACATGGGATCAAAGTGAGATAATGAGAAACTCCATCAACAGCCCTGACTAAAATAGATTGCTGTGGCTAAAACAGTTTTGTTAAAAACTCAAGGGATTGGGTCACAAGTGTTCAAATTTGGTGTGATGAGACACAAAGTTCTTCCCATTTCTCCTTCCTGAAGCTTACAGGCAATTTCCAGCAGGCAGCTGGATCTCCTCCGTACATATTTCAGCAATAACTATGTCCATGCAATTAATGGTTTAAATAAATATGATTTTAGTTCCTGAGCACATTCTGCTGAGCATCTCATTAACACCCTGCCAAGAGCATGAGAGAACAGTAACAGCCTTTCATAGCATAACTCAGAATGCATCAGCTGCGTTATGAATTTGTGCTGCATATAAAACTACCACCTGGAACAGAAAGCATCCAAGTATGTCAGGGATGAAATGTGTAAGACAGTCTATAGGATCTCTACCTGCGTAAGTTTTAGCCCAAGCTGGTTCCCTCCCAACTGAGTCATCAAAACCCAAATCTTGCCACTGGGTACTCTGAGAACAAAAGTTCCTATCACGCATTGTATGAACAAAAGTTCAACCAGGAAAGGCAAAAGGGTTTATTATACCTTATGACACCTGTGCACTTCCACAACTGGTTTTCAACCTTTTGTAATTATAAGCAGACAGAAATGTAAGTAAAGCCAACAAAAGCCAACTGTACAAACCCACAGAACCAACTTCAAACACGTGCTTGAATTCATCTATTGCGTATCACAGCGCCTGAACTCTAGGCTACACTTCCCAACGTGCAAAGTCTGGATGCCCTGAAATGCAAATTTCAGGCCTCATCAACTGCTGCATGCCCTTGCACACATGCTGCCTTTCCAGCAGCACTTCCCTTCTGTGCTTTTGTTTGTTTCCTTGCTGCTTTGTTCTGCATCATGTACTTGCACCATGCCTTCTTCCAGAGCCAGGACCACTGCTCATTCACTTCAACACAATACATCTTTTTAACTACATCATAGTATGTTCAAGCCAGCTAAATAAAACTAGAAATACAAATCACAAGTTTGGTTTGCATTACTTGCATCGTGACAAAATCAAGAAGGAATTGCAATCATCTCCTCTTTCTGTGAGCTGCATTTAAAGCAAATGCAGTGTGTCCTAGGGCACATTGATCAGTGAAATAAGAAACCCCTGTTGTTTTGAGAATGGGTTAACACCCCCCTGGCAGGAAGTTCACAGGTTTTCTCTGGGTTATTTTAGTTTACCTCTTTGCATTGATAGTTAATTCCACAGCCCCTCCACTCTTGAAAACCCTAGAGCTTGTCATCTTGTCACAAAAACACTGCACAGAGAGAGACAACTGCTGCCAGCTGGATGCTCCGGAGCCTACTAGTAAGAGCCCACTGCTCCAGGCATTATTGCTAACTACAAAGCATTTCAGGGATCATGCAGGTGGCCTCAACCAGCAGTGCTGGTGCACACCCTCCATGCACTGGTTTCCCTCAAAAAGACTTAAACACAACACAAAACCCTAAACCCACAAAAAGGGAGAACTTGTGTAATGGTCTCTATTCCTTCAAGTTAGCTGCCTAGTTTGAAGGGAAATAATAAACAGGCAATTCCTGCTATAAAAACAGAAGGCATCCCTATGGCACACCAGTCTGCTCTTCTCTGCAGCGCACCCACAGTTGTTTGTGGGTTTTCAAGACACAGGTATGGGCTCCTGGATCCTCTGTGCAAACCCTGGAGGCTTTCTACTCCTTGGAAACAGCCAGGCAAGTGACTACCTCCGATTCAGACATTCTATTCTTCCAGGCTATTGTGGCACAGAAGTGGTCATTACAATCCAGTGAAATATCATTGCATCTCTTAAAATAAAAAAGATAAATCTCAATTCCTGCAGATCATGCACTCCTAGCTGGCTAGATTCAACAACAGCTGGCAAGTAGCATTCACAGACCGCACGTTCAGCCTGCTCCCAAAAACACATAGATGCGAGCTGAAAAAATTCCCAACAGCCAAGTTTATATTCTGTGTGGTACCACCAGGCTCAGTAACTGCTGCATTGCACTAACTGAAAGTGGCCACACAGCTGTGGTCATTCAGTAAACCACTATTTTTATTCATGTGTGCTTTCTTTTTGCACATTTCAAGTCCTGTGAAGGTTAAACAACCAAAAAGCCGAACTCCACACAAAAGCGGACAGACACCTAGATACAGCTTCCTCTCAATTCATTTTATTTGGCAAAGTAGCAGTTCAGACAGTTCACACAGCATTTATTCAAGCTCTTCAAAGCTTCTGCATTTCAACTTGTCCTCTTCTCCAAGAAGCTTTTACTTCAGAACCATCACTCCATCATGGAAGGGGTTTCATTTTCCAATTCCTAAATGCTACTTCTGGATACTTCATCTGCCTGAGTACCTTGACTATTACCAACCCCTTCAGCGGAATGGGTGCACTAATCCAAACAGCCTTGGTCCCTGAAGTCTTATACCTCCTGAAGTGGTTCTCTCCCAGAAAGTTGTCATGGGGTTTCAGCTTTATCACCTCTTCCAAGTTGAGCTAGCTTATTACACTGCATTCAGACAAGAATTTGGATACAGTTGAGCTCATATCCTTCATTTAACTGATTGCAAGAGTGAGAAGATGTAAATAAAGCTGAACTCAAACTGAATGATACAGTGACCAAAAGGTTGAACATTAGCATGCATCATTTAAGGTACTTCACTTCAACACCAAGAACTAGATTCACAGCTGATTGTGGGTTAGTACAAATTTGTCAGCCGCAAGTGGGGTTTTCTGAATTGTATTTTCTAGAATACAGACTACATTCATTCCTTTGCAAGATTCATCCTGTGGATGTGCTCCCAGGCTGCAGTCAGGAGGTGGTGCATTAACTCCCAAGCATCTGAATAAATTAAGTGGTGCCTATCTTTTACACGGGAATAGGATGGGACTGACCTTCCAAAAAGGTTATTCAGAATGTTCCTCCTTAATGCTCCAAGATTGTTGAATTTTAGCCTTTGTGCTCTCAGGAACTACTCCTATCACAAAATCATTGCATAAAAAGTCAAATGTATTTTTGTAGTGATCACTATAGGTTCTTCTTATGCAAGTGATTTTTTTCTATAGTCTTTTTTACCATTAAAGACTGTAGCACACTGCTTACTTCAATTCCTGGTTGCTCAAGTCTGAGCAGGATGACTCAAGACAAACATCCCCCCTCTCCGAAAGCAGCCCACCTTACTGCACTGCTTCACAATCTGCTGTTGACATTTCACAGCACCAAACAGAAAAACTGGGCTAGGAAGAAAGGTCCATAGCCTTCCAACTACTCTTCTATATGGAAAAAAAAAAGTGTTTCTAATGTACTTAGGACAGCAGGATTAGTTATGCTTTCTGCTTGTATCATGTTCTCTTCTATAACAAGGCTTTCTAAAAACCCAGAGTTTTTTCCTGGGTGCTCAGAAAAATGAGAAGATTAATACAGCAAATGGCTTTGTCAAAAGTGACTTTCTTTCAGAACCAAACTGGTGGATGACCTTTTTTTAAAACCAAGAATCTAGCAATCTGTGTCTCAGTAGTCTACTACTGATCCTTACCTCCACACAGGCACATGACCCCTTCCTTTGCTTTTAACTTCACTCAGCAAAGCAGCAGTGTGCAAACTGCTCAGTGACGGGGACACAGCTTACATCATACTGGGGGGAGTTAAATCCATGTGTATCACCTCAGTAGTAAACTACAAACCAGAACAGAATTTCAATGCTCCATTAGTTAATTCTAGAAAGGGAAAACGTTCGATAAGAGTGGCCACCCACCTCTGATGTCTTGATGTTTAATATATACAAATGCCTGGATTTAGGGTAATGAAGCAGCTGATTGTATCTACTACATGCTAGTCTGTGACACCACGTCAAAAGCTTAAAAAGGAAGTTCATCTCCTTTTAGCAGTGTCTAGCAGACATGGGAACACAGAAAACCCGGTATTACCTACGTAGTGTCATAAGGTGCACAGAAGCAGTTTCACCAAGGGAAACAGGAGACGAGAGAAGCGAGTGTTCAAGTACCCCCATCAGAATTAGAGTTCACAAGCTAAAGGTCTTTATCTGCACTTCTGCAGAAAATCACTTTGAACAGATGGAAGTAAACTAAAGGCATGTTAAATAAAACAGTGCCCGCATAAAACTTTCCACCATTTCTTTATCAGATTTGCCTCGAGCATCTAAAAAAATAAAACGAATACCACGCTTTTCCATGCTGATAACAACAGTATAATGAGTCCAAAACAAGCTGCAATGCTGTTGGTTTTCAAAAAGCTTTTCGAACTGGAGATGAGCAGTCCACTGCAACACTATGTTTGGGTCAAGATGATGTAGCTTTTACAATTCATCCCTGCAGAGAGAAAGAACATGCTGTTAGGTTTCTCCTTCCCTTGGAAAGCTCACTTCAAACGTTTTTGAATCGCTTACATTTCAGTGGCCATGCACTTCAGCAAAATTTTAGAACAATCTCATCAAGCATTGAAGAAAAAAAACAACACCAAGCAACACCAAAAAACAATGGAAAGGCAACAGCAATCCCATACCACCTATTATGTAATGTATCATGAAATCCAGGTCTCTCAGCCTCAAGCTACGCCAGGGGATATTTAGGTTTGAAGCGAGGAGAAAGTTCTTCACTGAGTCACTCCCTACTGGAATGGGCTGCCCAGGGAGGGGGTGGAGTCGCCATCCCTGGAGCTGTGCAAGGCAGGGTTGGACGTGGCACTTGGTGCCATGGTCTAGCCTTGAGCTCTGTGGTAACGGATTGGACTCGATGATCTATGAGGTCTCTTCCAACCCTGGTGATACTGTGGTACTGTGTGATTTGCTTTAATGAACTTCCCACACACTGCACAGCTCAATACACAGCTACCTGTCATCCTAACTGTTGGCTGCGTGCTGGCTAGAAACCAACACAACTTGCTAGACAGAGCACTGCCAAAGTACATTCTGCGTAGCTGCCAAAAAGGCAAGTTTAACTTCAGCTGCAGTCTCTCAGGAAAGCTAGGAACACAATCTCACACCAGTGTCACATAATGTGCATCACCTACTTGCTTTATTTTGCCAAGGAGCTCAACTATCTCCTGAAGAAACTCTGGCAAATTAGGACTAGGTTATGGATCGGGTGAGGGCAGAGTATGGGGTGTGTGTGCATGTGTTAAAGGCAGATTCAGGTAGGAGAGAGGATACATAGGAAGTCTCTCTACAGCACTATGAGGAGAGTAAAAAAATGCAGGCTTTTATTCCTGCAGGACATTAAAAACACATTGAAACAGAAACCCACAGAACCCACATTCCAACAATGAAACTATCACGCATTAGTGATTTCAATAACTCTAAAGCATTAACTCTATACTCCAGTGTCCAACAAATCTGAAAGCTGTGCACTGCACCACTAAGAATGTCAGAAAACTCAGAGGTGTTTGCCTTCTTTTTCCCCAAGCCCTAAGTAATTTGTAAACTCACAATGAGTTTGCTGTAATTTTTCTTATATCATTTTTTTTAGTCAAAGCAAACACCAAATTAAGAAAAACTTCCCTGATGTGATTGCTGGCTCAATACAGAAAACACTATTTCCAGTCAGCATGCAAATTAACCCACCCCCAAAAACAGTATCACATGCACCAAGCAAGAGCTTTGAAGTTTCAAGGGCATTATCCTTTAGAAATCATATAGCATGGAATGACAGCATGCGAGAAACAACTAAAAGGCTGTTGCAACTAGTGCTTAAATTACTAGTTTGCTGTCCAATGCAGCTGGGAGCCAGACCTTGGCATTTGTTAGGGATCAATATTTGCATTCTTTGCACTTTGCACTGTCTTCTAATAGTGGGCTACTAATCATACAGCTTCTCTAGTAATTACAGAACACAAAGTAAAAGAGAAGGGGGAAGAACACGTCCTGGAAGGAGTTTAATTTCTTCTTTTTAATCCATTTATAATCAGATGTTTGGAAGTTCTCCATGTCTGCCTGTTTTACAGAATGGGAATTTGCTTCCTTTCAATAGATAAAAATGAACGAACATCAGATACTCAATTTAAAACACAGTGCCTGTGAACTTAGGACAGGTACTTCATTTACCTTTCGTGCTTCCAGAAGCTGCATCAATCAATTTTTACAACTTCAAAAAGCATAATGACTACTGCTGTTGCTGGTTTAGTCTCATGCACCTAATTGCTGATGTGATTTTCATCTTGATTTCTACTGCACACTCCCATGGCTTTGTAAAAGCCTGGCATTCTACTGTGACAAAAAATTAACAATCCTTTAAAGCCCTGAGAAATTGTAACGCTAAGAGAAATACATTATTTACCCCAAAACTACTAAAGATAGCAATTTTACCTAGCCACAGATGTTGGCAAGGCTTCTGCACAATGTTGCTAACAGACTTCATGTATCTGAAGGGTGGGTTTTTCTTTTCCTTCACAAAATGGTATTACAATTCAAGTAATGGGCTGCCCAGGGAGGTGGTGGAGTCGCCATCCCTGGAGCTGTTCAAGGCAGGATTGGCCGTGGCACTTGGTGCCATGGTCTAGCCTTGAGCTCTGTGGTAAAAGGTTGGACTTGATGATCTGTGAGGTCTCTTCCAACCCTGATGATACTGTGATACTGTAATATTAACATGCCAATATTTTAATAGTTGGTATATTGCATATATTGCATTGTTTTAAGCTATTCCTTACCACATAATATTTGTGGAAGTATATCCTAGACATCACTTTTATATTCTGTTTATTAGAACATTTACTGTATTAAGGGGATCAGCTTCCCTCCACTTGCTCTTCACTGCTAGTTAATCTAACAGCATGTCAGCCCAGAACAATGCATGAGGTGTTTGTGTGTGTCTTAAAAAGTATGCAGCATTTGTTTTTCACTGTTTTGAGAAGCTCAGCTTACATGTGCACTACTGGATTATACATACTGGTCACAGAAAAGTCTTAGACAATTAGGTAGGTAACACTTCTCAGCTTTGCACCTAATGTGAACACCTAGCAGACTTAAATACATACTGCAAAACAGCATCGGCTGATCTTAACTTCAGTTGTACGTGTCAGAAGATGCCAAACTATGAAATCTACTATGTCTCAACTACTGTTAGAAAATGCAATCCTTGCCTATATGCCCAGCAGCAAAGGGTCTATCCCACTAGAATGCTTAAAATAATACTCAAGAGATTATTTCCTTATTAAATACATCCTGTTGTCCTCCAAAACCATAGGAAAGATCTACTAAGTAATTTGTATTGTACTCCCTTTCCTGGTGTCAACTATTTGCTGTGATTCCTACAGAAATCCCATCAGGCACTCCTTCCAATGTTAACAAACATATACACACACATATATATATATATTTATATATATATATACAGAGAGAGAAAGAGAGAGGTTTTAAATCACACAATAGTCCCTCTCAGGCACTTAGAATTACAGCAAAAATTCTCAACTGAGGCAGCAACACAACTTTATAAGCTCAAGTCAAAGCAAATTTCAGAAGTTATTAACTCAAAATTACTATTCTAAAAGTTAAATTTAAGAAAGTTTGAAAAGTTCCAGCTAACTGAAAGTTTGAAAAGTTCCAGAGAG
>WAAF01006678.1:199505-217510 GCA_013400475.1 Tricholaema leucomelas
GCTGAGGGAGCTGGGATTGTTTAGCCTGGAGAAGAGGAGGCTCAGGGGTGACCTTATTGCTGTCTACAACTACCTGAGGGGTGGTTGTGGCCAGGGGGAGGTTGCTCTCTTCTCTCAGGTGGCCAGCACCAGAACGAGAGGACACAGCCTCAGGCTGTGCCAGGGGAAGTTTAGGCTCGAGGTGAGGAGAAAGTTCTTCACTGAGAGAGTCATTGGCTACTGGAATGGGCTGCCCAGGGAGGTGGTGGTGTCGCCGTCCCTGGAGCTGTTCAAGGCAAGATTGGACGTGGCACTTGGTGCCATGGTCTAGCCTTGAGCTCTGTGGTGAAGGGTTGGACTTGATGATCTGTGAGGTCTCTTCCAACCCTGATGATACTATGATACTATGATTCTATTCTATTCTATTCTAGGTTGGAAACCATAGACTGGAATATCCCACACTTCCCGTGTGGGGTATCCAACCACAAATCAAGAAGCATTTTAAGAAAAATCTAACAGGTAACATTTCAGGTGAATGTCAGAGTACATGATGAAAACCATAAAACTCCTGTGCCTTAAAAATAACAGAAGTTTAGGACTGGTAAGTCATGAAGTTTTGCAATCTGTCACCACCTCTTTAATGGAAGGCATTCAAATTAAATATTTGAACAAGTACTTACAAATTTACCTGAAAACTTTAACTCAGCTTTTTGTGAACCACTTCAATTTTCTTCTTTCCTCTTCTGATATATCACCACTGATACTGTATTTCTAATTTATATTAGGCCAGACTCTGAATTTCAGTATCTACTCAGTGTTTCAGCAATGAATTACTTCTCCCTTTGTAATAGACAATATCTGGACATGTAGCATCATTTTGCTCTGGAAAGGGGCTGCTCTGAAGTATTTAATATTTGCTACAAGCAACTATCAAATCAAGAGTGTAGGCTGAAACAATAAAGGAATTTTCTCTGCAACCTATTACATCAGTTAGGTATTCAGCACAAATGTGATGTAAATATTAAATTTAATCTTAAATATTTTCTGCAGATATTATTTTCAATGAAGCAAAATAAAACATTTAAACTGCTCATTGTTATTACTCTACACAGCCTAAGGAATTCCAGACAAAAGTTCCTGCTAATTTAAATTGTCTCATTTCAGTTGGCTCATCAGAGGCATTTGAAATACAAGCAAAGTGTTTCTAAGCAGAAGCATAGAAAACTATTTCAAATAAATATGTTTTCCACAAGGGTGCCTTTACTCTGCTCTTGTCAGACCCCACCTGGAGTACTGTGTGCAGTTCTGGAGCCCCCAACACAAGAAGGACATGGAACTGCTGCAGCGGGTCCAAAGGAGAGCCACGAAGATGATCAGAGGGCTGCAGCAGCTCTGCTATGAGGACAGGCTGAGAGAGTTGGGGCTCTTCAGCCTGGAGAAGAGAAGGCTTCGAGGAGACCTTAGAGTGGCTTTCCAGTATCTGAAGGGAGCCTACAGGAAGGATGGGGAGGGACTATTGACAAGGTCTGGTAATGTCAGGACGAGGGGGAATGGGTTTAAACTGGAAGAGGGGAGATTTAGACTGGATGTTAGGAGGAAGTTCTTTACAGTGAGGGTGGTAAGACACTGGAATGGGTTGCCCAGGGAGGTTGTGGCTGCTTCCTCCCTGGAGGCGTTTAAGGCCAGGCCGGATGAGGCCTTGAGCAACCTGCTCTAGTGGGAGGGGTCCCTGCCTATGGCAGGGGGTTGGAGCTGGATGATCCTTGAGGTCCCTTCCAACCTAAACCATTCTATGATTCTACATTGTATGTACAGATAGGTGGAATAGTGTAACAGCCCCAGCAGCCCAGTTGCTACAGGTTTTGTTCAGAAAAGTCATTGTGTCATTATAATTTCATTTTATCAGTGAAGATAAAATTTGTGTGATCTTTGTAAATCATTTCTACTACTGCAGCTGTTCTGTTTCGTTGTTAAACTTAAAATAAGTAGTTAAACTTTCTAAGACAACTGCCCATTTGGAAATAAAATGCAAGATTGCATCAGACTCATTGCTGATTGTTCCTCAGATTATTGTTTCTCTTACTTCTTTGTATCAGAAATAGCGTGAACAGCAGGAGCAAGGAAGTGATCACCCCCTTGTACTCAGCATTGCTGAGGCTGCACCTTGAAGGCCACGCTCAGTTTTGGGCTCCTCACTACAAGAAAGACAACTGAAGTGCTGAAGTGGGTCCAAAGAAAGTTAATAAAGCTGGTGAGGGGTCTAGAGAACGAACCCTATGAGGAGCAGCTGAGGCAACTGGAGTTGAGAAGTCTGGGAAAAAGCAGACTCAGGAGAGACCTTATGGCTCCTCTACCATTCCCTCAAAGGAGGCTGTAGCAAGTGTGTGTCAGCCAAATAGCAAGTGACAGGACAAGAGAAAATGGCCTAGGGTTGTACCAGGGGAGGTTTAGGTTGGATATTAGGAAAACTTGCTTCAGTGAAAGAGCTGTCAAACACTGGAAGAGGCTGCTCAGGAAAGTGGTTGAGTCACCATCCCTTGAGGTATTTAAGACATATAGATATGATGCTGAGAGACATGGTTTAGTGGTGCACTCAGCAGTGCTAGGTTAACAGCTGGACTCACTTTAAAGTCTTTTCCCACCTAACCAGTTCTATGATTCTTTAAACTGTTTTTTCAATATAACTCATAAATGAACTCTCACAAGAGAAGCAAAAATCTGAGATATCCTAATTTACACAGGAACTGCCAATAAAGTAGCCAACAAGATGTATTCCTAACTGTGCAGCGCAACAGGTCTTGTCTTCTCCCTACTTATCAGTAAGAAAGAAAAACAACTAATACCTTTGAAATTTTAGGTGAAAGTATACTCACAGAAATGGGCACCTACCACTGGATCTCTGGTACACTAACCAATTTCATTTCTGAACAGACATAAGGGCCCTGTGGATATTCTACTTCCAAATATCCCCTAGTGTCACATTTGAGAAGACACCCACTAACATCTGGACCTTAAAAATACTACTGCAGCTGAACCCAAGCTAGAAAACAATGGACTTGATTTAAAGAGAGCAAATAATATTCACAAAATAAGATTCTTCATTTACCATCACAACATCTATCAAAATCCAAGGAGTCTTTCCCCTTCCAGCTAGTCCAGGCTTTGTTCTGCTAGAAGTTCTAATTGTAGATGGTGAAGAATGACAGAAAACACCTAATGGTAGGTTTGAACTCAAAACTCACTTACAGCTCAAGTCACTGCTGTGATGCTTTGCAGAGCATCTTGCAGCCCTAGTAAGGAAGTGTACTAACTTCTCCAACACGTGAATGGCTATGCAAAAATTCGTGGGGTTTCTTCCTTCCCAACAAAGAGGTCTCCTAGCCTAGAAAAATGCTGCTGGCTGATCCAGTTGTATTTTGTGAAGATATATCAGTTCTGTAATGAAACAGTCACCTGCATTAGGAAAGAAATTTCATAACACAATGTAAACTAAAAGAATGACAAGCTAAATGCTCAGAATTCTTGAGCTACTCTAAAAAAAGATGATTGGTCAGTGAATCCCAGGTTTACAGGCAGAGTCATACACTACAGCTCTTAAATGCAAGAAGACTTAGAGATGCTCTTTCAGAGAAGTCTCTAAGTGATATCTACTCACAGGTCTTCAACAATTTAGGTAAGATAAACTGAAATCTAGGAAGTGCTAGCATAGGTTACAAATGCTAATTTGTATTTAGAAGTCTCCTAGCAGCAACTGGTTGACCACACACTTTAGACTCAACAAGAAGGAAAGATAACAAAAGACCCAGATGTGGTCTCCTGTAATGACAGCAGTTCTCAAGAAGAGAATGGGAATTTTCTTCAGATCACAAAAAGGAAATTAAACAGAATTAAAGGAAAAACAAACATGACAAGAATTGGACTTCTGAGATTCCCTTTAATAGACATTTCCAAGTTTGAACCAACTTCAAATGTACATAGCAAGAAACAGCCTCTGTGCCACTGAAATGATCAAGGTAATTGTCCAGGCTAGGCACTTACCTTTTCTGATAACACAAATGTATATTCTTAACACTTAAATTACAAAGAAATATCCAAACCCAAGAATTAGTCCAGAGAGGAACAGAAATTGCTAAGAAAGTCTGGGGGAAAGAACCTGCAATAATCATGACTGAAAAAGGCACAAAAACATCTAATACTTCTTTCTGAGCTAGTAGAGAAAATGGAACACAAAACTGAAGAGATGCAATGACCTTAAAATTCTAGTTCTTAATACACCACATCACCTCCATTAGCTGCAAAAGGATAACCACTATGATTCCAGAAACTCTTCATATAAACACTCTTTATTGAACACACATTGCTGCTACAAAAAAACCCTCCCAATTTCTACTATAATCAGATCAGGTGGAAATGCAAAAGTGTCTAGAAAACTTGTATGGAAAAGAAAAGTTTTCTGGAGTGAGCAGAGTATGGACTCCCAACTCAAAGTTCACCACAAAGCAAGGCTTCCAAAGCATTACAAGAGGAAACCCCTGAGTACTATGCTGAGGGGATATGGGCAGTATTTGAGGACAAAGTATTAACCTGCATAATAAATATATAACATCTGAATAACAAGCAGGCTTCACAAGCTTCAAACTCCAGAGTAACTCATTAATGTTGTTCTAAGTCTAATTTGTACATGGTGGCAATACAGTAGTCTAAGAAACACTCAAGTGAGGTTTGAAGTGAGCAGCTGTAAACTGCTTTATTTGTACTTTTAATGGACATCTTGACAGCTTAAACTATGTATTAATGTATCCTGATCACAAGCTACGCTCCAGAAGATCAAGGGGAAGAAAGAAAATCCTAAAATTAGGAGTTATAAAGCTCAGGAGTTGTTTTTAGAACTCAGTACACATCTATGCACTTCGATAACGCAGATAATACATTCACAAGCGTTTTCTGCCAGGAAGCAAAACTGCTGCTTTGTTCATTCACATACTAATGCCTAGCATGGTTTAAGCTGACAGCTGTGTTATGTCTATGTTACTGGCCGTTCATTCAGCAAATTGGAAGGTTTACCACCTCTAGAAAGGCCTTTAGATTTTGCTGTGTTGGCAAACACAAATACGTTCACATCAGAGACAGAGGACAGGTTCTGAATAACAGGTCAGAGAAAATGTTCTGCATGTTACTAAACTACTTTAGGGAAGAACAAATTACGTTCTCTGCTTCCTGCTACTTTGGGCTTCAGGAAAAAGTGTTTGCAAGATTATCTGTATTTCCCACATTATCTGCATTTCCCACAGAAGACTTTGCAAAGGTTTTTCTCCTCTTGTGACATTTTGGAAAAATAAAAAAATGAACATCTAATTACTGCTGGCTTACAGGACAAAACAAGATTTATTCTTGGGTAGTACTTTACACATGACCCTAATGGCTGGGCATGTTAGTTATAATAAATTCATTAGAAGTGAAGTTTAAATTCAGAAAATGTTCAAAACAAATAGGAAACTTCAACACACCAAAGACTAAAGAAAACGTCTGAAAGAAACAAAGTGCAACTCATGCAATATTTTTCTGCTGCCTTTAAATTAACTCAAACCCAGCATAACCTTCTTAGGTGATGTAGTAATGTAGATTGAGTCATTTTTCATGGTATGGAAGGGTAGGAAGCAATGACAGCAGCAAAGGCAGGCCTTGCAATCTATCTGCTTAAAATTCACACCCTTTCACCTTGTGTGTGTGTGGAAGAAGTAAGTGGAACAGAAAATCACTTCCACCTGGACCATTGCTTCTCTTTATCTGTTAAAGGCACATATATCACTCCCATCAGAGGCTTCATTTTGACACTGCCATCTTCTAGTTTGTCATATTGTTCAAGCATCTGGTTTCCCCCTGCAGGACCAACTGGTAATATCAATCTTCCGCCAGGTTTTAACTGATCTATAAGCTAAAACACAACACAAAAATTAGAATGTAACCAGCCACTTAGAGAAGCTGGATCCAAAGTTTGTTACATTAGATTAATAGCTTTGCCACAATTCATCTATCTACTATTACACAGCAGGTAACAATTTGCACTGAAAATGAGAGTATCACAACATGGTACAACAACTGATATTACAGAAACATTCACCATAATTCCATACAATTCCAAAAGAAGGAATTAGTAAAATAGTAATTGGATTAATTGTGTTGTTTGCAGGTTTTGTTTCTATATAAGAGGGTAAATCATTGATTATTTTTACAGGACATGCAATTATTTTAGACTGACAGTTTGAACTGTTAGATATTTCTAGTGAATCAGTACAGGCTTATTGTCTAACATTTTTCAGGTAACTGATCTCCTGCTAAGCCCTCAGAATGAGATTTGAGATTTGTGACTTCTATAACAAAAATGTCTTCCTGAAACAATAAGTGGTCTACAACACACTTACTGCCCAACAGCTCCTCCTTCATTCTGTGAGAAACCATTTGATGGAACTAGACTAAAAATATGACTGTGAGTACGATACGTGACAAGTCAAAGTAAGTTAAAGAAATACTAGTACACTTCTTGTGCCTTCATAATAAGAGGAGGATTACAAAGAATGGAAAACCTAGACCTGCTTAGTCTGAAGAAGAGAAAGCTGAGAGAGGATCTTATCAATGTCTACAAACATCTGAAGGGTGGCTGTCAGGGGAATGAAGCCAGTCTCTTTTCAGTGATACCCAGTGACATGTCCATTGTCTCTTGTCTTAAATTCAATCATAGGAAATTCCATCTCAAAATGAGAAAAAAAACTTTACTGTGAGGGTTGTGGAGTGCTGGAAGAGGCTGCCCAGAGAGGTTGTGGAGTCTCCGTCTCTAGAGATCTTCAAAACCCATCTGGACACATTCCTGTGTGACCTGCCCTAAACGGGCCTGCTTTGCAAGGGGGTTGGACTTGATTGTGGCTGGGAGTCCCTTCCAACGCCTCACATGTTATGATTCTATGATTCTAATCACAGTAGTCTCAAGGAAAATTCAGTACTTCCAAGATGCCATGCAAAAAAGATAATAAAATCTTAATCCCTGTCACTTATAAAAGCTATCCTTAAGAACTGTTTCATTCACTAATAAGCCTTAAATTCCCTTTTAAATTGTCATCTCTCAGCATTTGGCTAGGACCTTCCCCACACACACCCACTCCAAAATAAAACAAACAGAAAAATAAACCAACAGCCACTGTCTAGAAGTGTCTAACCCATCTACAGTATCTCAACTCTCCAGTCCTTCACTATCCCTCATTAAAATTTGGATTACTGGAAAAAAATACAATCCTTAACTAGAATCTAGCATTTCAAAGGCACCTGATGAAAGGAGAGAGAAAAAAAACTTAGCATATATTTCATGTATGTACAATCTAAAGTCTCTAGTTGTTCTTCAGCTTATCTAGTCAGAACTGCCCTGTATCCACAAACACATGGCCTTGTTTGCACTTGTAGCTGAGCACATTATATCTCCAGCTGCAAAATAAAATGCTGCAGTTCACTGTTGTAACAGAAGGTTGTGTAAAAAGTAATCTTAAAATGTTTATTTAGAGGGGAGTTATTGGAGTACACAGCTTCTGCAAATCTACCAGAAGCCCAATTATAACAGAAACAAAACATCCCACACCACACAATAATACCACACTGCCCACAGATACTCCCAGCAGTGCAAGTCTACCAAGAATTTTACATAGATATGTATGTGAAAGTGCTCTTTACAGATACAAGATTACTGAATCACACACATGAAACATAAAGGCTTACTGCTTGGGGCACAACAGGTGCTGCTGCTCCTACATGAATGGCATCATAAGGAGCTTCTTCTGCATATCCCATTCTTCCATCTCCCACTGCAAGAAAACACTGTTTTAAAAAAACATTTTCAAAAGGAGTGCAGAAACAGCTGATGTGCCATAACTATAGGTAGGTTAAAAAGTTATGCTCAGATTTCAACTAAAATTCAGCTAAGCAGAAATAACACCATGAAGTCAGTTTTTAAATATTAACACACTCGTAAAATGGAAGTCACAAAACATCCTTGTACATACATACACATGCTTGGCAAAGATACAAAATGCTGCTGAAGCACCTGAAATTAAAAAGCATGGATTTGTAACTAAAATTCTTGGAGACATGTGGTCCACCCAGAAAAGACACTGGTATTTATTTACGTGCCCTACCATTCCAATGCAGGTGACCTTTTTGAAAGATACTCTTTGCTTTGCCTTGTCTTCATGCACACCATTTCTAATGCCACTCATAAGACTAAAGCATTAAACCTCAGAAGCACGTTAACAGAAGACTCCAAAGGTGAGGAAAAGACAAAGAAAGTATCCCCATGGACTACGCTCCTCTAACCACTATTGGTTGGAATAAGAGTCCATATCCATATACAAATGCAGTACCACACTAATCCCCATAAGCCCCATTTGCCCAGCAGATCAGTCTCACTACTCTTCCTGCAGACAGCAGCTGGACTAACATGGATAGCCAAATGAAACCTGTGGCTAAAGCTCCAGGTGGCTGCTTAGAAAATGTTAGGAGTAATTGTGCTATTCAGAGGGCTAACGATGCAGCTTCAACTTCAGAGGAGACCTCATGGAAAAGCACCCTATCACTGATGTCTCATACCATCCCAGACACGTAGGATGAAAGGCAAACAGTATGGTGGTTTTAAGTCACCAAAATGTATCAAACTAAGCCCTGAGTTAAGCTTTGAAAGAAGATGATGTGAATGTGGCATCCACAGCATTTACAGGAAACCAACAAGAAATTCAGAGCTAGTTAGACAAGCTCTCTCTAGGGTCATTAAGTTAGTAAAGATGTAAATGAGAACATATATCTACCATTCAGTAAGTGCAGAAGTCCCAGTAATCAGTCAAGAAGAAAACTCCAGGAGGGTAATGAACATAGTCCTCTGTTCAGCACAGGTACTTGTTTGGGGTTTCCTGTCTTCAGGCCAAGTTTCAACTTCTGTGCAATCACCATTACCACAGGTCAATGAAAAGGCTGAATGACTCAAAATAAATGCTAAGGCCCTGCTAGAGGCTGAGAATCTGTCAACTTTTTGCCTTCCAACAAGTCATAAGGCAGGAAAAATACATGGTGGCCACACCAGGTCACCTGGACAATAACAACACCTTCAACTATCCAAGAGTGTACAGGAAGGTTTGGACAGCTCCAGCATTTATAATCTTTCATACTTGGTCCTGAAACAAGACCCTGCAAGGACCTTCTACACCCCAAGCTTAAGGGCTCTAAGAGAGCACATTTTCTCAGTAGCTGAGACATTTCTTCTCATCATGAATTCTGACTGGTACAAACTCCAACCAAGCACCACAAGTAGAAGTTGCCAAGCAAGAATTACCAATACTTCAAGAGAATGCATGTCTATTGATCACCAACTCCACTGAGTCAGCTCTTACTACTACTGCCAGTAACTGAAGTTCCAGTATTTTCAGGGCTTAATCTATATGACTCTATTGAAGTGGGCTCTCTTGGAACAACCACTTTAATGTGCTCAAATGTATCATTTATGTTTGTTTGTATGCAGTATTTGTATGTCAAATGTATCATTTATGTTTGTTTGTATGCAGTGGCACTGCAAACCTCTTCTAAAGAGGAAGAAGCAATGCGTTACTGTATCAAGGTGCTCTTCCATCAGAGAGGGCAATGGAGAAAGACTTCTTTGGCTCAAATACAGATAGTGCTCTGAATGGTCTTAGTTAACACTTGAAGACAGACTCTCACTCCCCAAGATGTAGCAGCAGGCATTAGAAGCAATAATCTCCAGTACTGCTGGCAGAGGAAGATTGTCAAGCTGAAGAACAGCTGTGAAAGAAACTAAGTTGTATTCTGAAGAAGAAAGCATGTAATCTGAGACTTAACCATACCCTGTGCACTGTCCACAGAAGCCAGAATGTGACTTCTGCACATCTCATCACTTCACTTGCCACTGACAAGGGTTAGAAGAACCTAAAACATCTAAACTCTTTGCTCGTTAAATCAATAGTCCAACACAAAACTGTCATCTTCAGAATCAGTGCACACTGACAAAAAAAAAGTCTCAACAGGCTTCTTTGTACACATCAAGCGTAGCATGGCTCTTCCCTCTTAACACCTACAAAAACTGTCATGGCTACAGCACTCAGGTATATAACTACCCACAGTGGGAACAGGCTTTTGGGAATATTGGCATTCGTATATCCAGTGAGACACAAATCATTATTCAATGCTCAACGGGAAACAGCAACTCAAATTTTGAGCTTTTAATTGCATACTGAGTAACATCACCTAGCCTACTCAGATCTGCAGTTACCTGCAGCTTGTTAATAAAGTAACCACAGTGGTGAGTGCTCATGAGAGGAGAAGCAGAGTTAGGATTTTCTGATACTCAAGGGTTTTGTAGTTTGCTTTTGAACCTAGACCTGATCTGCTGATCATGGTACTGAAGCCTTCAGAGTCTGTATGCAGACTTGTTTCACAGACAGAGTTGTAGCATGAGCACAGAAAGAGAAGAAAAACTACTTTACTGTGGTCAGGATACCCTCATCCCCTCTGGCTATGTCTGCATCAGCAAATGCTGCAGTACAATAGAAGCAGATCTGTACAGCAGAACAGGTTTTGCTGAGAACTTGATGTGCACTCAGCATGTGCATTTCAGAATAACTGATCTAGTTCTAGCCTTATTGACTCTAAACTAATTAACATATCAAATAGATTTCATTGTTTCTCAGAGTACATAATCCAGTCTAGTTTCACCCAAAAGAATCAAAGTTTGTGCTCTCCAGGAGTACTCTCATGTGAGTCAGTGTGGCATGTGAAAGCAATGTAGAGATTCACCTCAAAAGATATCACACTGATTTTAGGAAAACAATCCCAAAATAAACCAGACAAAAAAAGCAAAACCTCCTGCAAACACATACAAACATACCTAAGCATATCTATCGCCATGTTCTCAGTGCAGTTCCGCTACTGAGAGATCCCAAAGTAATGTGGATGCTTTTGGAATGCCGTTGTGGCACACCCAAGATGTGACAAAGAAACAGAGAATGTTTGAAGCACAGTTACAAAAAGCTAGCAACGGACACTCCCAGTCTTAGTTCATACAGGTTCCATCAATAACCAACCCAAGGTTTTCAGTTTGGGTTTTTTTGGGCATGCTGGGGAGGTGGGGGGGTTGGTGTTTGTTTGTTTGTTG
The DNA here is from genome assembly GCA_013400475.1 of Tricholaema leucomelas. Taxonomy (NCBI): domain Eukaryota; kingdom Metazoa; phylum Chordata; class Aves; order Piciformes; family Lybiidae; genus Tricholaema lacrymosa; species Tricholaema leucomelas. The sequence goes on from WAAF01006678.1 coordinate 210,682, forward strand.
GGAGTTTGGTTTGTTTTTAAAACACCAGCTGTGTCTGGATTCTAGCTCCACATTAAAGAGTTCCCAGGAACCCAATTCCAGCACAGCTGAAATAGTCTTTCTTTTTTCCACCTAACTCACAGAAGTGCTACTTGTCCATTTGTACTTTTAAAAAATGTACCTCACAACAAAATTATTCAAGACCCTCTTAGTCATGCTGCTACACAGTCAAACAAAATATAGATGATGAGTTTACTTAGAATTCTAGGCTCCCAAGAGCGGTTTGTTTCATGCATAACTAGAAGTATAAATCCAAACTACGGTGGTACAGCAACAATGGCAATTATCCCTCACCCCCTCTCTCCAGCCTCAACAGTCTCAGAATAGCTTCTTTTCCAAGAAAGTTTAAGGCATAAGTATTCTCAGTGAGGGACAGTGCATTTTATACACATGTACAAGCACATGTGTTCCTTGCCTTAAAGATGGCTTCAAAAAGTCCTTCATTTACAAAAAAAAATACCAAGAATCAAAGCGGTAACTAAGGTAACAGCCAAACATTACATAATAATCATTTTTCCAAGTTCTCTTGTAAGAAGCCTCGAAATAACCCAGAGCTTCAACTTCTATTTTAAACTGAAGAGAATTATAATGAAGCAAACATTTTCTTCCTGTCAGCTGTTCTTCTTCTAAAAAAAATTAAAAAATTTAAAAGCACATCTTTTTTAGTCAAAAAGGTACTATTTAAAACAATTCACTGTCCTTTTATACCCTTAGCATTACTTCCTCTCAGTAACTCAGACTGAATGAAATATTACTATATCAATTAATCACCTCTCTAACACACAAATACTGTTAAATTCAAAACCAAGTGAAACAAACTTCAAAGACGCATACTGCTAATCTAGTACTTTTCCCACTTGGCTCTGTGTGCAGCTTATCAGAACTATGAAGGCTCTGTTAAAATACTCAAATTTAGATGACAGCACATTTTCAGAAGTTGTCAATTCAAATCAAAGTTTAAACAGCAGATTCAACATGACAAACCTGCAGCACGTATTTTCCACAGAAAATGTTTTCCTATCAAGCTTTTCTGCTAGAAATACCAGAATTCATATCCTCAAAACTGCACAAAGGTGGTATTTTTCAAAGGTCTAAAGGTGACTCAGATTTGAAAACTTTCATTTGTCTTTCTTTGGTTTAACACGTGTTTTGGTTTAACACATGTGTTTTTATCACATCCAATTCCAGTTCTTTTCAACCAAGCTACAAAGAATATCAGTTTAATTAGTAAGTATATCAGTCTGATGCTCACCAATCAGTTTCACTCTTCCTGAAGACAGCAATGTGGGATCATCTTTTTTGACATTATTTATTGAGTCATCTACTAGTTCTTTGATATGATCAATTCCTACAACTTGTCCTTTGGGACCAACCTGGAATAAAAATGTACAGTTGAATAATTTCTGCTAGTACGGTTTCACACAATGAGTATTTCTATCTCCTGAGATCATTTTTCTGAAATGAAAACCAAACCAGTAAAGTGATAGTTTATGTTCCCAATGTTACTGAAATTATTTCTTGGAGTGACACATCGTGACTGCTAGAAGCAACTGGCAATTCAAGTTTGTCAATACAGTATTACAAATGCTTGTTATAGTAGTCATCTGGTTGAGAAAGGATTCAGTTCACTGTTAGTGGAGACTTCTGAATTTTTAGAAGATAAATTTGATCATGAGTGTTTACATTACCTGCAATAGAAAGTAACAACTTCAAGGACAAAGATTATAACTAATCTTGTTTCATGCTGAATTAACTTAAAGATTAAGGTTTTCCCAGAGAAGACCTTAATTCAAGGAAAATGCTAAGTTGTGCATTTTATTCTAAATTATGTCAAGAGTACTGCTCTTTCAGAAGCAAATGCAGCAGTTAAGGCAGGAATAAACTGCTTTCCACCTACCCTTACATTCATGAATTTACTTTTGGATTCGCAGCTCTCTCTTCCAGAGGAAGAGCAGAACTTTCGAGAGCCCATAACTCGCAAAAGATCAAAGTATACTGAAAGGAAAAAAGGCCTACTAAGAAAAGCTTTTTTATCAGATATTTCTTCTGGAATTATGTCTTTATTCCAGCAAAAAATATTTGAGTTTTGGAAAATGAGGAAAAGAATCCAAATCTTATTGAAGTCTGACCATTTTTAACAGGATCCAGCTCAAAGAACACAAATGCAGAGTAGGTTCTAACAGCCCCTGCTGTCAAACAGCTTTGTCTTCAGACACACTTGAATGCAATGATTATGCTTCTGTATCTTACATTTTAATATAAGACATAATAAGACATTTTCCTTTTAAGACAAGGGAAATTAACAACTGGTTATCAATATCATGAAGAAAAAAAGTCAAAAGAGCACTGTTATTTCTTCTTTTCCAAGGGGAAGATCACCAACCTAGCCTTTGAAGCAGTGCAAGACACACGGCAAGTTTTCAGGGTGCTATCTGGAGGAACACCTAGCAATCAGCTGTACCAGATGTTAGCAAGTGATCCATTCTATTTCAACAAAGGGTAATGTCACAGAAATTACTGTTTAGTAGAATAGTAACAGCATGAAATAGCCTGATCTGAAGTAAGAGAACTTGGGGCTTCAAGTCACGGTCCATTATGCTATTTTCTCAATTACCTGTGTCTCTTACCATCAAACTTGGAAGGGTGTGCAATTAAAACAGTAACAAAATGGCATATTTGGGGGGATCATCATGGTCTGTTCGGAATAAAAATCTCTCTCACTCTTTTTATAATTTCAGTACTTACAGGATGAAGTAAAAGAAATTCATTTAATTTGTCAGCAACCTTTAAAAGCAAATAAACTTAAGTTTTGTATACTCTAAGTTCATCACAACAGTTTAACATGAGAAACAAAACAAAAACCTTAAAGGTGCATTACTAGTCTCAAGTCAACATAAAGCTTTCCCCAAAATGCCACAAATGAAATTATCATCGTAGGAGTAAAGCTGTTGTAACATCAGTGTGCTTAAGTCACAAAGGAGACCTCAAGTAGATGGAGAAGCAACATCCACATAATGTAAGCAAGCACTTCCCCAACTGAATTTTGATAGAAAACCACTTAACCATGATCCCTGTAATACACTTCTTTCAAGCTTTGTTACTGTTAAAAGGAACTTTATAGAGAGTCAAAGCAGTATTTACTGTCTTATCCACATCCATTAAAATGGATGAAACGATCCATATGGCACAGCAGTAATGCTATCAAACTGAACAAAAGCATTTCTCCTGTGCTTCACAAAACACATTTGTAAGGCATCTCTCACAGCATACTACTGAGGAGGATTCAGAAGAGGAACATGACATTCATATGGCAATAAAAAGATAGTGAGATTAATTTTGTAGTAACTGTAGTGAGATTAATGTTGTAGTAACTGTGACTTCTCTGCAGATGTTTTCAGTTTTTCTTATGGAGCTGTTTCAACAGAAAAAAATGGCACAACCACAACTTCTCCCATCTTAACAAAAATGGCAATTCCTCATTTGTACTTCGTAGTGAGAAATGCAGGTAACAGACAAAAGTTTCAAAACCTGCAGGACTAGAACTCTCATGCATGCTGTGATGGTTTGGGTATCCCCCGCCCCCCTACACTTTAGAAATCACCCAGACTAGACTCAGTCGGCTCTGGAAATTTTGAATGAAGCTTATATTTACAGCTGGCACAATTTACAAGCAAATATTTACAGTTATAAACAGAAATATACAAGGTAAAAAGGTAATACAGACACAACTCCCCTCCCAGAAACCTGAGTCCCCAGGAGGGGCTCTCAACCACCCCCTCACCTTTCCCCTACCCCTCTAAACCTTACCCCAATCCCAAGGAAGAATGGAGGTTCAGCCAAGAGGGATTAAGAAGCAAAGGTGAATCAGCAAAGCAAATGGAGGGTGAGGTTAGAAAGCAAGATGGAATTCAGCCAGCAGCCACGAGCTCCACAGCAGGCAAAGAGCTCCCAGCGAAGAAGAGAGCAAGCAAGTGACCTAATCTTTGTTTTGCCTTTCTTCTTTGCACATCTCAGCAAGACTGTGAGGGAAGTAGACCTCACCATTGTTTTCATTTCTCAGCCTATCATCTAGTTCTTCTCACCAAAACATGCTACCTAGGCTCAAACTAGCACACATGCTACTAGCACTTGATCATTGACTACACAGTTACAACACAAAGAACAGGTACAAAGTTGAATAAGTGACTTCTAAGATTTCCTTTCAAGTGCAGTTTAGTCAGCTTGTTTCAACTACAATTACTTATTTTTCATTTTGGAGATAGCATTTAAATTATTAAATACTTCTGCTAGTGCATTTCCCAGTACTAAACATTCTTATCTAATTCCTAACATAGGAAACCAGAAGCAATTGCAGACTCCACAGATCAGTCCTTGAAAACAGAAAAGTAAGTAGAAAAATAACCACATGAGAATTCATCACATGTATCATCATATTCCAAAGGAACTTCTTAGAAAAACAAAGGAAAAAAAAGTAGTTTGCATTTTAATGAAGGTCTTTGCTTGTTACTAAGAAATTACAAATTCTGGAATGGAGAAGGAAGAACTGGTAATATTCCACAACATAAATTAGTCTCCTAGTACTGTAGTTACAACCTTCAGAAACCAATATTTTGCATCTCTTTCCCCCTAATGTAAGATAGGGTGGAACTACCGAGCATTCCTTACATACAGCTTAAACAACCTCCAGAGGTTAAGTTATTCAGAGAAGGTGTAAAAGGATATAAATTAATATATGTTACAAAAGATTAACCATATACTTGTAGTGATGCTCATGCAATACAGTAACAAGAAACAAGTTAAATTCAAAGACAATTTACATACACACAATATACTTTTGTGTGGAAACAGGATTCTTTCAGGTCTCTCTAAGCTCTCACCATAGCTGTAAGACATGACAATTTATCACAGTGAGAACATTCATAGCCACACAGGATAATGTAAGAATCAGGGTGGACAAGACAAACACCTTCTTCCTTCAAGCTACTAAACCACTAAACGTAATCCAGAAAAACTACTTCCCCTCTAGGAAGCTTCTTCATCATCACCTGATTTACTTGACCCTTTAACTCATGTATCTAATACCAGCTAGGGTGAGAAATGGGTGCTAATGATAACCAGGAGCACAGCAGGAAGGCTGCTTTTCACCTCCACCCTAATTTTAGTTGAGAGTTATGCTGCAGTTCAAGCAGTTCTGATGCTCAAGTTATTAAGTATCTCACCATTCGTGAAAAACATGCTGTAAGGATTCCACTTCCAGATCCTACATCAAGTGCTTTGGCTCCTTCGTGTAACTGATCAGACAGAAGTTCAAGAGCATATGCATGCTGAAAAAAAGAACACAGAGACAGAAATGTTCAAAATATTTTAAGTGTCTGTTTTACCCAGTGTATGTTCCTTTCCTCAGTGATTCTGGGTAATACACTGAGGATCCATCTAAGAAATTGTAGAATTATTTTCCATTACAAATAAGCAGAGAGAGTGTTAGCTACATGATATAATCATTGTTACTTCATTGACTTGAACAAACTGTGTGTGGTTTAGTTTTTTCCTTTTAGTGTTTATAGACACAAACTTATCAGACCATTCGAGATTCTAGCACATACTCAATTTATGTATAGTTATGGAGATACACCATGAATCAGTGTAAATCTCTTCAGGACTGGTAGCTCTTACTATTCCAGCAGTATATAACCTATAAAGAACTCGGTTGATTATGATGCCATGCACATTGAACAAGCTGTGGCAGAAGTAAACAAGGAAGACAGCAGCTCTGGAGGATCAAGGAAAGTGGCTATTAAAACTACTTTTTGTACCACCTGCACACTTGTGAACCAAAGAGCGGTAAAGAGAAGGTGTCTTTTACAAAGGCAGGCTCATAGATGAAATGCAGTGGTCTACTGACACACTGCCCAAGTTTTGCTTTCCTATGCAGTGGACAAGTACCTAAACTAAGCTTAGGTCACACACTAAAAAAAAACAATTTCTGCTTCAATGTTTGAGACATAGCCATTACCACACTCCTACAGCTTAGTTCATCACACATGGAAAATGTAAGTGACAATATTATGGTTAACATTTACTTAGAGAATGAATTTCCTTTTTGCTCTAACACTTCATATGCTGCTAGTCCTAAGCACAGGATAATTAAAAGATGACTTAAGTAAAAGTGTTGAAAACATGATTAATGTATACTTTGTCCTTTAGGTACAGTACTTCTTTCTCTGGTTTTCCTTGAATAAAATGGCCAACATTTCCATATTAAATTCTTTTTTTTTTGTACAGATTAAGTAAATTCTATCCCAACTAGGTAAGTTTTTAGTCAAGAGAAGCAGTTTTGACATTTTCCAAACACTCAAAGAACAAAATATATGCATCTACTCATCCTTCATCTTGCACAAAGAAACATAAAACTTATGTCTGTACTACATCTACGTACAGAAATCCTTTCTTAACACTCAGTCATGAATAACCTAGTTTCAAACTGCTTGGAAAAAAACTTGCATCTCAGTGTGTTGGGGTTTGGGTTGTTGTTTGTTTGTTTTTCCTGTCCCAGGAATTAAAAGCATTACAGCAATACCACACCATAGAAATCACACTTATCCAGTCCTCAATTCTTATCTTTTTATAAATTATAGAGTAATTCAGGTTGGAAAGGATCTCTGGAAATTGTGGTCTAACCCTCTTTCACCATAAGGGCAATTTAAATTAGGCTGCCAAGAGCCCTGTCCAATCAGCTTCATTGTGTATCAATGAACAGGTGAGGTGATCTGCTGGAGAGCAGCGCTGTGGA
>WAAF01006679.1:1304-41637 GCA_013400475.1 Tricholaema leucomelas
TGGGATTGTTTAGCCTGGAGAAGAGGAGGCTCAGGGGTGACCTTATTGCTGTCTACAACTACCTGAGGGGTGGTTGTAGCCAGGGGGAGGTTGCTCTCTTCTCTCAGGTGGCCAGCTCCAGAATGAGGGGACACAGCCTCAGGCTGCACCGGGGCAAGTTTAGGCTTGAGGTGAGGAGAAAGTTCTTCACTGAGAGAGTCATTGGACACTGGAATGGGCTGCCCAGGGAGGTGGTGGAGTCGCTGTCCCTGGAGCTGTTCAAGGCATGATTGGATGTGGCACTTGGTGCCATGGTCTAGCCTTGAGCTCTGTGGTAACGGGTTGGAGTTGATGATCTGTGAGGTCTCTTCCAACCCTGACGATACTGTGATACTGTGATATTTAAATTTAAAAAGCAGTTCATAGTCCCTACAGAATTAAAAACTCAAAGTATAGATAATGTATTGAAGGGAACAAAAGTATTGATACCTTTATAGTCTGTACATTGGCATTTTCATCAGCTGCACTGATGCTATTACTTTTCAACTTTGAAATCAGTACTTAGATTGTATGACATTGCTTAATCAGAATTTTGTGATTCTATTGCACTTAGAGAGATACTCTGAATATAGGTTAAGTAATCACAGGTAATACTTATACTGGCAAAGAAGGGGGAGGAAATAAAAGACTTCCTTATATCTCTGATGTAACTTGTAGTGGTGCCTGACTGCAGTTGTCTTACTATTGTGACCATACACACACCTATTACATCGCTAGAGGTACTGTTTTGGTATTTGAATCACTTAACAAAAGAATGACTAAGTTGAATGGTAATTTAGGCTAAAGCTCTCACAATATCAACAGCTAGAAGAAGGGACAGAGAAGGGTACATTATAGGAGAGGAAAATATCCTAGGGACATCCCTAGGTAGTAGAGTATTAGAGAAGAATGAAAAAAGAAGCTGAGTGAATGGGGAGTCAGCTTGGCCACAGTAGAGTTTGTATGACAGTTGTGTAGAAAACCAAGCTGTGGTTTTGTTCTCTGAGCTCAAGTTGTTGCAGTCCGTTGTGCCTGCAATACCTTTGTCCTAAGCAAATTTACAAAACATTAAGTGTAGACTTTCTCCACTATTCCTTTGTAACCTGTTCTTTCAAATTGAAGATTTTTTAAATTATTTTTTTTAAGGACCAGAGCCCCCTTTGTTTAGGACCAGATGACTTACGTCAGAAATGTACAACAGTTCCTGGACGGAACATACTGAAAAGTGCAAGGCAGTTTTTCTACTTTCACTCAGTTGGAAGTAGAAAACTCTTTAAGATTTTGTTGTTGTTTTTGCTATGCTACCCTCAGTGGCTTGGGTACCCTCTGTGGCAAACACGATCTTGAACAACCCGCTCATTGACACCTACTTTGCATTGTATCATTCTGTATTCGAAAAATGGACTGCCTACGTTTAGATAGCTATTATGCTTTTGAATTGGTCTTGATGTTGGGAATGAGTTTGTGAAGAGGACTGTTTCTGTTGCTGATTTTGACAGCGTTTTGTTGGAATATAAAATGAAGGTATTGTTCAGGGCTTTTTATTTCACTGCTTAGTCGTGACATTTTTAAACTTTTTTTTTTATTTTTATTATTTTAGCTTTAGGTTATTCATTTAATCAAAGTATCTCAGAATTATGGTAGATGTAAAAATACATATTATTTTGGAGATAAGGAAGAAATGTCTCATAATGTCTCAATTCTTCATGTGGCATGTTAATAAATAATTTCTAATTTATTAGAAAATACTTCACATACTGAGCAAACTCTTGCTAGGTGCTTCTTGATAGATCTAGACCTTTGTTTCAAACAGGTTTTGAGTGACCGAATTTGTTGAACACTCAGATCATTCTGTTTTCAACAGGTGGAAGGCAGAAGCTTTGAGTGGGGAGGTTGGGTTGTACTATTTCCAGAGGTCCTATCCATCTTCACACAGTCTGTTATTGGGGTTTGAGCAGAATTGAGCAGTCTGAAATAAAGGAGAGTAGGCAGAGTAATGCTAGGTCATTCTGAGAGGGAGCACAGCTGCAGGGAAGTGGCCTTGGGAAGACTAGCAGAGAAGCTGTGAAAGTTAGCCTCTCTCTTTAGCTAGCTGCGTGAGGGGGCCTTGGAGGGGGCAGGTTGGTCAGCTCTGTCTCTATGTGTGTGGACAGCCCATATTCTGCTATGTAACCTATCAGAATTATACACGTCGTATTGAATCATTATATAAGCATCACTCTTAGCTTCAATAAACAGAATCGACTTTATCCACCATATTGGTGAGACTGTGTCATTCTGGGTCCCTGCATGGATCCTGAAGAGAGGAACACATGCAGCAGTCTGTGACTCTCTGAAGCTTGTTTTATTGCCTGTGTAGACGAAAAAGCATAAGAATGTGCAAAATGGGATCCTGATCAATATTACTGGATTTGCATTGCTGCAGAAAGTCTTTTGATGATTTTTTTCTCTAGATAAAAGTGTAGGTGGCTGCACACATTTTGGGGTGCAAGGTGTAGTGGGCTGGCCTGACTTATGAAGACTCCACAAGCTGCAAGGTAGAGGCTTTGAGATGCATAGAACTTTTAGTCTGCAAAACACCTCTGCTAACTGTCCCAGTCGTGCTTGAAGTTGGTTGTGATATTCTTCATTCTGCAACTGTAATCAGTGTGAATAGAAAGGTGACCTGTAGGAAGGAGCCTCACTGTCTCTGGTCTCACTGTCTGTGAACTTACAATGTAAGTGACAGGAGGGAAAGCAAAAGCAAATTGATGCAAAGATTCACTTTCCGTAAGCCTTCCACAGGAGACAGTTTTTAACTGTTATTTATAATTTCCTAGCCACAGATACTCTTTAAGTTTCTTGGGCACTTTCTACTGGAGGAAATAATCCATATAGATGAAAACAAAATTATTTACAGCTATAAAGATTTTGACAGTAAATCTCTCTTACTGCAAATTGTTCTCTTCACTAGCTTGCACCATGTGAGAACATGGAGACCAGTTTAACAGTCTTCCTGAATATATCAAGATGCAAAGTGTATGCCCTTGATCATCTCTTTTATTCTAAGCAAATTATTTTTTTCCAATTTTTTAGTAAATCATTTTCTCTAAATGTTACTTCATGCTCCTTGCTTTTGCCTGACCTCTTTTCATTTTGTCTACATTTGAAGTAAAGTAACTGAAATTTGCCACAGGTGATGCCTCACTTCTACAAAAAAAAACAGCCAACCGGCCAGAAACAGACTCCCTCCATTTGTCAGGCATGCAGCACTCCTGTTAATGCACTAGAGAGGGCAGCATCATCCCACTGTTGATTCAACTTATGGTCTGCAGTGGTTTGAGAAACCTCTTCTACAGGTTCAGAGGGGTCATCTCAAGTGAACTTTTCAGGATTGAATTTCTCTCACTACAGTGGAAGGCATGATGGCATGGTTCCTTTGTTAGTGATGATTTTGGTTTCATTTCCTCAAACTCTGGAACCATTTTTCACACTGTAGCAAAGGAAAGGGAGAGAGAAACTGCATTTGAAATGCTTGATCACAGAGTTCTGAGAGGTTGATAGTTTTCTTTGTTTTCCTTTTTATTTCCTCTCCTCTCCATACCACCATCCCAAATCTGTGACACTGAAAAAGAGGAGATTAAATAACAGCATGAAGAGCTCTGCAGAGACTGTCTGCAGAGGTCAGTCTTCTATAGAGAAAAAAAATTCAAAGACATGGTTTTTTTTCCAAGGAGAAAATAAAATAAAGGAGTTTCAGAAAGAGTGCCATAATGCAAATCTTTCTATTGGAAAGTCTCTAAAAAGAACAAAACCCGGCTTAGAAAGATCAGAGAATCCTCCGTTCGTTTCATGAGAGCAGGGATGACTCTTTAGTCTTGGGGTCAGAGCTTATGGAGGAGAATACAGCTGGTTTGTTTTAGTTTGTTTTTTTTTTCCTAGAGTACATTTAAATCTATTCTTTGGATTCTGTTTCAGACCACATTTCCCAAGGAATCATGTGAAAGGAAATGAATACATCTACATGTAAATCTACCATACTTATAAGACATTGTCATTAAAAAAAATAAATGGAGCTAACCTGACATTTTACTAAGCATCTTTTCTGTGCCTTGTGCAGATTTTGTCTGCTGTGTGTAAATGATCCCCTGTGTCAGGAAGCTTAGAAAAATAAAAGTGATAAAGTGTGTGTGTGTTATATGGATACTACACAGCAAAGGAAAAAAAGCAGAGAAGGTGGAAATTGGTAGCATAATGTCTTGTCTAGATTGTGCTTCAAATGTGATGTAACTCAACAGAAAAAAACAGCGATAGCGATACAGATTTGTTAGCCCCAGTAAAAGCCATGTGTAATTGACTTCACTGGTGTACACTGTATTAACTGTTGAGGATGCTTTTCCACAGAGGACTGATATTCATGAAACTGTGGCTACAAGGCATATGTTGTTTTAGCCGCTTGCATTGTACCAATCAAATGACTGAGACATGTCGATATTATTGTGAGTTCTCATCAGAAGCTTCTGATGAAAGAGGTCACTTTAGAACCCAGACTGGATGAGTAACACACAACAGTGTCTTGTGGTTAGATTACTCTGGATAAAAATGAAATGTAAATGTTTTTGTAGTTTTTATTAAACTCATAGTACACTTCCTGGTATTTAGGTAGCTGCCTTCTCTGTGGTCAGAAGTGTAGAGTTGTGTGAAGACGTGAAACTACTCATCTTTTTACATAGAAAAGGTCTCTGAATGCAGGCCATTTACTGAACACCCAAGTAGCCTTTTATTTGTTTCCCTCTTACAAACACTTTGAAATTCCTGTCCTTTAAAGCTTGCTATTTATAATCACTGTAGAGACTAGCATTTCAGGGTGGATAAGAAAACAATGCCATTGCTGTAAGAGTAAAACTGTGCTAGTAATCAACAAGGTTTTTATTACAAACTTAAACTTGGTTACAGGAAATTTGCCCCCACCTCCAGCTTTTGCTCACATGCAAAAGAGCTTTACAATAAGTAATTCAATTAATTAAAATACAAAGCATGCAAACAAAATGATGTATGCTTCTGGCACACTTCTGGTTTTAGGTGAGATCTGAAATTCCAGACTGAATTAATCTTCTTTTCCAGAAAATCTCTCTAACTATGCTGACATGTAACTCATAATTTATCATTAGTAGCAGCTGCCAGGATCTGAATTTTCATATTCCCTGAAAGGTACATTTTAGGTTTTTTTGAAGGTTAATAAGAGGTATTTTTCTCTTCAATCTTCGTGCTCTTTCATTAAGAGCTATGAAAACATTCTGGTCTGAAAGACCATATGGAACATATTTTAAACAATGGTCAACAGACTCTTTCTTGTGCTACTGCTCTGCATTATTAATTTGCAAAATGGAGTCTTACTAGTCTGCCTCTCTGAAAGCGGTAGCTATTTAAAAATCAGATCTTTGCCTTTGTCGTCTTGTGCTCTCTTTGTTGATGCATTGCTGTTGGGCATCTCATCAGGATGGAGTTAAAATGTTTTTCATGCAAAGTGCAAAGAAATACTGTCTTTCTTTACTTAAGCAGATATAATGGAGAATATTCATTGATCCATCTTGTTTGTCAGGGTAGGCCAATTCAGAATCAGACTGGAAATTTCACTTTTGGAATGGGAAATACTTTTCTTTTTTTTTTTTTCCTGTTTTCTATGATTCTTTGGATTCTAGGTACTAGTCATCGAAATTATTTGTTCAAAGAGCAGTGGTGTCTTTAATTCCTCTTTCAGACTGAGTTCATTGCCTGGTCTTAGCCTTCAACTCCACTGTCACAAGAGCTTGTATTACTGTATCTGAAAGCATGGTGTTCTTGTACTGAATTGTCAATGCACAGGTTCGTGCCTCAGGAGGGTCTGATTCACCCGGTGCCACTGCCTGAGACAGTCGGTTGTTGTGGACAGTGATGTTACCATGAACTTGCTTTGTACCTTGCCAAGACGAGCCATCTGAGTGCTACCACTGGCTGGTGAGTAGGTTTCTGCTGGCAAGCAGGAATATTTGCTCTCATCTGCAATAGCAGCTGTCATGGTTCCTTACATTGCTTCCAGTGGCACGTCGATTAAATACTTATAATGAAAACATGGAAAATAGAAAAGCTGTTTGTGTTTCTGTTGTTTCCTAGCAATTATGTTGCAAAGTTTTTTCACCTCTTTCAATAGCAACTTGAAATAAGTTGTTTTTTATGAGATGCTGAATGTGTGTAATGGTCCCTGTGATGGAATGATTTAGGTCACAACTCCAACACCTGGTTTATGGAAGTTATTTGTGTTACTGGACAGCTTGCACAGAATCTTCTGAGGTTAAATAAGGCAAAGTGCAAGATCCTGCACCCAGGTTGGGACAATCCTAGGTATCAGTACAGGTTGGGGATGGTGAAATTCAGACCAGCTCTGCAGAAAAGGACTTGGGAGCGCTGGTGGATGACAAGCTGGATGTGAGCCAGCAGTGTTCTCTTGAAGTCATGCCAGTCTCATCCTGGGCTGCATCAAAAGCAGTGTGGCCAGCAGGCAAAGAGAGATGATTCTCTCACTTTGCTCTGGTTAGACCTCACTTGGAGTGCATTTGTCTCTGGAGCTCCCCACACAGGAAGGACATGGACCTTATGGATTGGGTCTAGAGGGGGGCCATGAAAATGGTCGGGGGCTAGGAAACCTGTCTTGTGAGGACAGGCTGTGACAGAAGGGGTTATTCAGCCTGGAGAAGAGAAGGCTTCAGGGAGACTTAGTAGTGGCCTTCCAATACTTGAAGGGACCTGCAAACAGGCTGGAGAGGAACTTGTTTACAGAGACCTGTTGTAATAGGATAAGGAGCAATGATTTTAAATTAGAGAAGAATAGATTTGGATTGGATATTAGGAACAAGTTCTTTACCTTGAAGGTGGTAGAAGACTGGACCAGGTTGACTCAACTGGGGTAGTTGAGGCCCCATTCCTGGAGGTGTTCAAGGTGAGGCTCAACAGGGCTTTGGGCAACTTGATCTGACTGCAGAGGGGCTTGGACTAGATGACCTTTGGAAGTCCCTTCCAACCCAAACTACTCTATGATTCTAGAAAGAATACCTTCATTATGGAGCAGACACAGAAATTTGGCAAGACAAGAATATCTAAGACAGTCTACAAGGTTGCTATCCAAATCCTGGCCTCAAAAGTGTTTATTTCTCCACAGAAACTGACAGCAAAGACATTTCATAGGAGTTTCTATTAGGACAGCTGCTATGCTTGTGGTTTCATTTGTGAAGCCTTGCCATTTTGAACAGTAACTTATTTTTCAGTTCTCAAAGTTTTGCTCGGCAGTGGATGTTTAAAGAGTTGGTCTTTATATGAACTGTGCCGTTCCCAGAGGAGCAGAGTTGGCTGGTACATCAATACTATATGTATTAGTTCTGCTGATTCATTAGATCTAAAATAGTTCAGATGTTGGAGTAACACTTCTCGTTCATACTGAGTGTGTTTCCAGAACCTAATCTGAAAAGAAATAATCTGGAAAGTTTGATAGATATTTTGGGAATTTCTTAGTGGAGTCTTCTAAGTTTTTACCATTCTCTGTGTCTTAAAATCAAGCCACACGCTTCTTAAAATTCATTAGCAAAGTCATATTTCTTTGCCTCTGCTTATTGGATGTCTGTTGTTTTTTTTTTACTGTTATTCTGGTTAAGTAAGCGGATTCAAGAGTTGCTAAATCATGGATTGAAATAAATTGTTTTCTTTTCATCTTGGGGACTAGTGGCATAGTGTTTAATTGTTTTCAAAGCAGAATAATAAACTGTAGAAACCATGGTACTTCAGTGTATTTACTACTGCAACTTTTCTGACTGTGTGTTTAACATTTATGATAATTATATAATGTGTTTTGGCATAATTGAAAACAAACTATCACCTAAGGGGGAAAAAAATTGCTGTAGAATGTATCTGAAAGACAACTCCTAGCTGTGTGATACAGTTATATGCATCTTTAGTTAGATGGTTTACTTTTGCTAGTAGATACTTGATGAGAATCTATACTTTGAGGACAACAAATCTTCTAATATTTGGTGTCTTTTCAAAGTCTACCCTCTTACATACACACACAAAGGTATTTTTAAGAACAAAGTGATCTTTCATCCTAGGAGTTTTTTATGACACTTCCTCTGACATTTAAAGAGCAATCTTATTCCGTAATTGTCATTGTATCACAATTCTTATGTAAGCCAAGCTGGTTTTGTTGGTAATATAAAAATGCTTTCCACTCTCTGAAATTCTAAGCATCCTTTTCCTGTTCTTATGTCAACTTGAATCACACTTCTTGCAAACAGATCACCACATTTGCATGTAACAGTTCTAGTGACGTTTTACCAGTAATCAGTGCAGTTAATAACTAGGTTCCTGTTCTTGTCCTGATAAGCCCTTTTCTGTAAAGTAGTAATATCTGCATCACCTGCATAGTCAGTGCTTGTCTTTCCATCCTCTAACAATTTGAACTTATTATTTGTTTTCCTGTAAGTTTGGAAAAAAATAGGAGACGTGTCAAAGATATTTTTTTGCTGCTAATTTCAAGCACAGTATGTACTGCTTCTTATAAATCCTTGACTAAATGAAAAGCTACAGAAGGAACTAACATAGTATCAAATAGAAGATGTCCATATAAGAAAGAGAAGTCATAAATGCCTCAGTCTTACATGTATCACGTGTTTGCACACACGTGCACAATCCATGAAGAACCCTACTTAATTATTACTAGTTCATTTTTTCTCCTAAGTTTTAGTTTCTCTGCTTCTTCAAGAAAGTTATTCACTCATCAGCACGAAAGATCTGATTTTGTCCCTTCATTGTCATACAAGTTCTCAAATGTTTTGACTGCTTTTCTGACCTGTCCTAAAGGAATGCCAAGTTTTTGCTGTTTAAGTCTCAAACTCTCTAGTAAGATTGTTTATATCTTGGATGTTAGCTTGTGGGATCTCTGGTCCGACAGATCATTTACATGTACCTGACTTTGCATCTGTGATACTTCTGTTGTCTTCTGTAGGACTGCTTACTTAGTTAATCACTCAAGATTGAATTTGTATACTCCTGGTGCAGCCAGGATCAGATGATAACAAGGATTGCATCTGCCTCAAAATTGCTTGGGGATTTGTGTTCACATTTTACACTTTCTTCAGTGGACAAAAGTTGATCCACTGATCACTTTAGTGGACTGATGAGAATGACATAGGCTTTCTGGATTTTTTGTGTGGTTGGTTTGATAATTTCTTTCTTTTTTTTTCTGTTTGGGATTTGATACTTTTGTTGGTACTTAGGAAAGTAATACTACTTCTATGCTCAAGAGCAAGAGAGACTTGGGTGCTAAATGCATATGTGCTTCAAAGCAGTTTAGGGTCAGCCAGATCTAAACAAATCAATACTAAAACAGATACAGTCTTTGATAGAAGTAGTTTACTAGCTGTTCTGCTAGAAGTTACGGGGTGTAGAATCTACTGTTAATATACAGCATTGCTGCAACAAAACCTACATCTGTTTATTCCTTGCATGTTTTGAAACTTTTCAAGAAGATCTTCTGAAAGTATGCAAAGCATTTGCTGTCGTTCAAAAACACACTGTCTTTGAGTTACATCTGTCTTGACAGATTTGCAGATTTGCAGTTGTGTGTGAGACTCACCACCCCAAAAGAGACTCAGTTTTCCCCCCCAAAACTTACAAATGAATGAGCAGTACAGGTGACCTTTTTTGTTTGTTTGTGTTTTCTTTAATCTTTTGGTCAAATAAATAGACCAGCATGTGAAGTCCACTTCAAATATATTGGGAAAGCAGTCTAATTAAAGAAGTCAAGCTATTTACTGAAATGTGATTGAAGCTGTTTCCTTGAAAAATAGGCAGAAGAAGTTATTTTTGATCTTAGGAAAACAAATGTGTGAAGCTGGCCACTTCATAGAAGTGAAGTTCATGAGCAGCAGTGGTACAAGAATTCCTCTCAGAAGACAAGCTCTGAGGTGTGTTAGCGCATCTGTCTTTCATGTATATCATAATGCTTAGGTAACGTTTACGTGTAAATGTAAAACCAATGTTCTAGATTTGCTATGGTGATAACAGTATAAAAAGGTCTGTGCCTTACTGTGAGGGGAAAGTGAGTTATATCCCAGTTTCTGAATTATTTAAGATTTTGAACTCCTTGTGATGTCCTCTAAATAGTTTGGGTTTTTATTCTCAGCATTTCTTTGTATTATTTATTCCTAGCATTTTGTATATTTAAATGATACTAAACATGTTGAAAACTGTTGAAAACATAAATTAACTTGTAGAGCCTTTGCTTAATAACCATACAAATCAAGATCACCTTTTGCCTAATTCCTAACACTTAAATTATTTCTCTCTGCTCTTCACCATGTTGTAGGTCCCATGATTATCATGAGATTTTTTTTTTTTCATTTAAATCTGAACTGAGGCAAGCAGACAAAACTAAAAATTAGTTTTATTGTTCATTACAGAAAGATGAAGCAAACTGAGTAGATAATGTACCATCTCTACTTGTTCCCAAATAAGATACTTTGGTTCTGAAGAGAAAGATAGAAGGGGTTGCAGATCCAAAGATGTTCACCCCTGTGGAAGGAATTCTGTGAATGCTTGGTAATTTAACATTTCCCTAGACATTGACTGCTTTTCTAAAGATGTTTTATGTAAAGGGCCATAAATACTGCGATAGCAAAATGAAAATGGAGGAGAGCCAAGAATTCCCACTAGAAATATCCCCTGTTCAAGCATGAAAATAGTTGTTTCTGTTCAGCTTGAATTCCTCAAGAATCCTATTTGCAATTCTCCTGATCAAGCTAGGCAAGTGTGTGGCTGATGGCAGCAGCCTTTGGCTGCAGTCCTGCTGCCTACATCCGAATCCATGGGAGGAAATAGGAGGGGCAGTATACCATAAATACTATGCTTTTCCTGTATCAGCAAGCCTGATGTCCTCTGTATAATTCCTTACTCTTCCTTGCCCACTCAGCAACTCCCAAGCCCCTGCCAACTAAACACACAGACCAGGATTTTCATCTTTCTCCAAGCTACATGGTGCCCTACATTGCTACAGTGGAGTAATAAATGATCATTCAAATTCTTTTGCATGGAAGATGTTTAATACAGTTTAGTTTTGGACTATGACTATCATACAGGAGTAGAATCATTGAATCTTCTGCAGATCACGTGAGATTCAGTGATGTAGAAATCTAGAGAGGACAGTGGGGATGGCTGTAAATAGACAACTTTAGTTATATCTTAGGAAGATAATATCATGCAAGTATAAGAGAAGTACTGTGAGAGCAAAAATATTTCCCCAAACTGGACGAAAGAACAAGAGAGTGAGAAAAATCATCAGCATTTCCTTAATTACATTTTTTTAATGAGAAATTGGGGTTTTTAGTAGTGTGGCTTGTATGGCTTGCAAAAGGGATGTAATTTTTATGAGAAATGAGCTTCATAGACACCATTATGTGTAATTTTTTTCTAGAACTGTGGCCCTTGTGCTGGCCAAGTGTAATACTGCTTTCCCTAATGCTATTTTATAATGTTAATTACAAAAGTTTTCTGGAAGCTCTGCAGAAGTTATAGTTCGGGTGAAAGCGCCAGATCTTACAGGAATTATTCCTTCTTACAAATCTCATTTGAAAGTTCAAGGATGCTGCATCCTGCTGAGCCATTGGGTGTTTCTATTTTCAGTACTTTGTGTGCTACTTGACTCGTATTGATTTGCAAATACTATAAAACTGTAGAAAACAGGAAGGCTGTAAGAGCCTTATACAGTAGCTGAGATTTTTGTATTCCCTAATTGAGGTATTTATTAAAATTGAACAGGAATAGCTCATAGTAATAGCAAGCTGTATTTTCTCTGTTGGCAATCCAAGCTACTCTTTGAACTGATTCCAGTTGTTTCTTGTTATTGTTCAAGCGTTAAGGTTTGTCTGCTGTGGAAGAAATAAAGGGAGAAACTTTGTTTTCAAGTTCTCTCAAAAGGTAGTAACACACAATTTGTGTAGATTGTAAGAGGTAAAGGTTAACAATGAATTGTTAAAGAAAAAAGAATTTCCCCTGTGCCTAGGTTATCACTGTTTGAGATATTTGTCTGAATTTCATTACAATAATCAATGTTCTGGAACACTAACTTACTATTGTTAAACTACTTTTTCTTTCAGTTACCCTAAATGTTCTAAAATTCAAAGTTTGCACAAATTTAGGATTGTGAGGTCGTGCAGGCAGTTCACATTTACTTTCGTGTGAGAGTGAGAATACCTTTAATATTTTAACTTTTAAAGTAAGTTGAGAAATGTGGCCACAGAATTTTCTGCTTCTAATACTTCCCCTTTTCCTCTGAAAAAAAAACCCAAACAAACAACAACAACAAAAACCCCAGAGTACCTGTTGGGTTCCTCTCTAGAGGTTTTAAGTTCTGGGATTTGATGGTTCCACATAGCTTGTCATTTCCTAAAAGTGATCAACAGTCTGCCAGATTTCCTGCACAGACATTAACTAGTCTGGTGGAAATTGTCCAGTAGGATTTATTTTTGTGCTCTTAAGAGACTTTATTCATTTCTTCCCTTCATACACGCCTGTGCCTTTCTCAGAAGGACAGGGACAAATGTCAGAGGCTCAAACCAGCACCAGCAATGTTCATCTCCCTCCTGCAGTTCAGAAGGCCTTACTTCTGCTTGTTGCATGACCCCTGCACTGGGAGGGAAAGCTCTCTGGTGCTCTGTGTTTTGTCTAACGGCATTTCACAAATGTGCACTCAGCCTCTGGTGTTCATGTACAGCTCATACACTGAGTCACAGTGTGATTAGACCAGCCTTTGGATGCAAAATTGTGCACCTCAAAGCACTGGCTGTTAGCAGTTTAGGTCCCACATGCATATGTTTTTTACTGGTGGTCTAGAGACCTCAATACAGGGGGCACATGGACCTGGTGGAGTGAGTTCAGAGGAATGCCATGAAAGTGGTCAGGGGGTTGGAGCACCTCTGCTACAAACGCAGGCTGAGCTGGGGTTGTTCGGCCTGGAAAAGGTGATGCTCCGGGGATACCTAATAGCGTCCTTCCACTATTTGAAGGAGGCCTATGAGAAGGATGAAGAGAGACTGTTTACAAAAGCCTGCAGTGAAAGGAGGAGGGGCAATGTCTTCAAACTAGAGAAGAGCAGAGCTAGGTTGAATGTTAGGATCAAGTTATTTACCATGAGGGTGGTGGAACATTGGAACAGGTTGCCCAAGGAGGTGGTTGGATTCCCATCCCTGGAGATATTCAAAGTGAGGCTTGTCAGGGCTCTGGGTAACCTGATCTAGTTGAGGATGTCCCTGGTGACTGCAGAGGGAGTTGGACTAGATGACCTTCGGAGGTGCCTTCCAGCCCAGACTATTCTATGATTCTATGAAATTCTAGGTTTAAAGAAGGAAAGTATCATCCAGAAAGTCATAGTTTTCAGTATAAAGGCTTTATTAATCTGGGTGGTGCAGGGTGGTGCAGGATGGTTTGGAACTTGTCCAAGCCTTGATTGTATGACTGGGTTATTTCTGTACTTCCTTGTGAGCTTTAACAGTAGCGGCATATATACAGACAAATCTCAATATAACTTCTACCACGAGTAAATTGTTAAGCAGTTTGCCCCAAACTATGTAATAAATTGTAACTGCACAATATGAAGTCAGAATTTCTCAAGACTAAGCCCTGCCTCTCTCTATCTTCCTCTCCTACTGCTTTTTGTAACCTTTTAAAGACAACCTTGTTCCAAATAAGTGCTTTGCTGTTCTTGCATCCTCTGCTCTTCCATACCCCTGCCTTTTTCTAGGAAGATACCTTGGTAGTGTGAACTAGGCAGTGCTGATCAACAAATATGAAGATGATGCAAGGGTAATGAAAGGAGTAATTAGAACATTCTGTATTCAGAAGTGCCTCCTCAAAGAATTCACATAAATAGATAGAAGGATTAGGCCTGTGAATTAAGGGCCTGCCAGTAAATGTGTTGCTTTGAAGACCATGGAAATAAATTAATAAAAGCCTCACGAACATGGGATTAAGGTTGTTCACTGGTGCTCTGTAGTTTTTGAGGATGTAGAGAATAGCTAATACAAAGCCTCTTGAAACCAGAAAATGCGTGATTTAATGTGTTCAGCTTCCACTGCAGGATTTTAATTCTGGTTTTCTGGAACAGTGCCTTGCTGTATCATCACATACTTGTGCACAGTCTCTGCAGGTGCCCCGACAGCTCCTGGGCACAGAACACCTAGGGCTTTGTAGGGCAAAGCCCTAACACATCCTTCTATCCCTGGCAAAATTTGAGTTTTTTAATAGGTATGGCAAGTACCGACTTTTCCCAGCACTGAGCTTGCTCTTCACAAATTACAGCAGACTTGCCTGGGGTTTCATTCTGAGATGCTCCTTTCACTTACCCCTCGCTATACTTTCAGGATTCATTGTCATATATGCCAGTAGGCTATTAGTAATTCCATGACACGAAGGCATTTTTGTTCATCTCTAGGGAACCTTTGTAGCTGAATCATTCCCACACAATCAATTCAGTTGAGCCCTGAAAGGAGGCATTCTTGATTCCTTGGGATAAATATATACTCTTTTCAAATCACAAGATACAGCTCTTCCAGGCTGCCCTCACTAATAACTCCACTGGTTGCCACACTGAGTGTTAACATAGTGAATGCAGCTGGAGTGTTTGCAAATATGTGCCGGAATGTAAGTGTGTGAATGCAGCATAAACAATAACACATTGTTCTAGTTCATTCACATATCTATTCATGTATCTTGTAGCAATTTTCAGACCCCTGAGAACCATCATCTAGTCCAGCCTCTTGGCTGTCCTTCCTGTATGGGTTTCTCAGACGGTAGCTCTCTTCAGGAGTTATCTCTGAGCTCCAAAGAAATCAAAAGATGGACAACCTCTACTAATAGCAGAGATTTTCCTATCTGTGAACTCTTGTCACTGAGCCATTCCCAGGAACTGTTGACTGTTCCCTGGCTTCATAACCAAATTCGTGTTGCAGAGGTGGCAGGTACATTAGTTTTTGTTGCCCAATGCGTAGTCTCAATGCATCTAAAAACACCACTTGCACACTTGAACTGCACTAACTAATCTCTCAGACATTAAAACATAGAAAGCGTGGGAGGTTTCCATATTATTTTCTATCTTGATTTTTCTTAGGAAAACCTGAATTTGCTCACAGGCTGTGATACCATAGTATCAAGGGGATAATAATAGAGATGGGGAGAAAGCTTAATATAAGCGAGTTCCCAGTCCGGATCCGTTTCCAAATCTGAATCCCTTTATTGCACCCCAAGCATGGGTTATATACTTTTTTATCAGAAGGCTACATAGGAAGGTTACAAATCGTCTCAGACTCTGATTGGTTACATGCACCTGAGTTAGAACTATGCTAGGATTACACACCACTTGGCACAGACATTCTTCATGTCTCTCAACAACACTTATATTGTGTCTGGCAATTCTAAGTCAGCAGAGATAGGCGAAAACCACAGACTGCAGCCTTACACTTGTTTACATTTGCTACACCATTCCCTAAGGTCAATAGTTCAGTACTTCTGAACTCGTGCACTCTCACTTGTCCATGGCTTGTTTTTCACTGTGTAATATTCCAATGGCTGTACCACAGACAATTCTAGAAAATCACTACATTCAATATTACTGTATCCAACATCAGGGTGCTAGGATTCTTTGAATAAAACTTCCAGGTCCAGGTATAACATTGCTAAAGTTTTCTTGATTCATTCCTATGCACATGGCTTAGCAAGTCCTTACAGGCAGTAATTCAGATGGAGAAGCATCTAGGAAGAAGTTAGCACATGAGATGTCTTAAGGAGAAATCATAAGAGCAGCCGATTAAGGAGGAATAAGCTTCTGTTGAACTTGAGTTTTGAGTACTCAGCATTGCCAAAAAAAAAAAATAAAATAAAAGGACTGAAGATTAACTTCTGGGCTGTGTTGTTTTTCCAGATTCTTAGATGACACCTTCCTCTGTTCATTGTGTGTGATTGAGTTGTGTTTTGGGAGAGCTATGGTCTCTAAAAGTTTAATATTTTCTATTACTTTCGCTGTGTTACTTTGCCAGCTTATTATGGGAACAACACTTGCCGGTGCGTCCTGTTGTCTTTCTTGGTTATCCTTACAAACATTAACTGATCTTTTGGTGAATTTCAATGTCCTTCTTCAGTGCTATGATCGGAATCTTTTTTTACTGTTGATGAGTGATAATCTTCTTTATTATGTTTACAACTTCTAACAATGCTCTGGTTTCTTAGCTAATTAAATTGTGGGTGGTGTGGGAGGATTTTTGTTTGGTTGGTTTGGGTTTTTGATATAATATTTATTTTTTAGTGCATGTTCACCTTTTGAGATGTATTGAAATTAAAGAATGATAATACAAAAAAAGCCACATAGAATCGTGGAATGGTTTAGGTTGGAAGGGACCTCAAGGGTCATCCAGCTCCAACCCCCTGCCATAGGCAGGGACACCTCCCACTAGAGCAGGCTGCTCAAGGCCTCATCCAGCCTGGCCTTAAACGCCTCCAGGGAGGAAGCATCCACAACCTCCCTGGGCAACCTGTTCCAGTGTCTTACCACCCTCACTGTAAAGAACTTCCTCCTAACATCCAGTCTAAATCTCCCCTCTTCCAGCTTAAACCCATTCCCCCTCGTCCTGATATTACTAGACCTTGTCAATAGTCCCTCCCCAGCCTTCCTGTAGGCTCCCTTCAGATACTGGAAAGCCACTATAATGTCTCCTCGAAGCCTTTTCTTCTCCAGGCTGAAGAGCCCCAACTCCCTCAGCCTGTCCTCATAGCAGAGGTGCTGCAGCCCTCTGATCATCTTCGTGGCTCTGCTCTGGACTCGCTCCAGCAGTTCCATGTCCTTCTTGTGTTGGGGGCTCCAGAACTGCACACAGTACTCCATATGCCATCCATTCTTGGTTTAGACATTTGTAGTGGATTCGTGAGCCTCAAGTTGAGACTACATCAAGAAAAGTTTAATTTACTTAGCCAGAATGACAAAGGAAGTTTGTTAAAGTTTATACTTCATTTTGACACAATTCTATTTACATTTTAATAGAATTAACTAATAACCTATGTACTTGTAAGTTATTTCATTTGCTTCATTATTCCATTTTGCTTCATTTAAATATGGTTTTGTAGCAGCAGTTGAGGGCTTCTACATCACCTGTTATTCCCTGAATGCTGCAATATAGATTGCATTACCTGAAGGTATTTGAAACAGTGTCTGAATATATTATTTTTAGTAGCATATATGTGTTTCAGAATATATAATAATTATACATAATTTTTAATTATTGCTGTGATCTGTACTGTCAAGCCAGGTCAAGTTGGCATAAGTTTTTCTGAAGTTCTTCTAGGATTTTAGTCTGGATATTAGGAAATTTTTTTTCACAGCAAGAGCAATCAGGCATTGGAATGGGCTGCCCAGGGAGGTAGTTGAATCACCAACCTTGGATGTGTTCAGAAGTCATTTGGAGGTGCTTGGGGATATGGTTATGGGTGTTAGAGTAGGGTTATCAGTTAGACTTAGTGATCCTGGGGGTCTTTTCCAACCGGAACATTTCTACGATTCTGTGATTTATAAAGAAATCTGTATTGTATTTTCTTCTTTAGCACACAGATCTTGTTTTCCATCTGCATACGAAACAAAACAAAAATACAGAAGAGACACTTTTTCCTAGTGTAAATGTGAGTTCGGTCTCAGTGACTTCAGCATTATTATAATAACGATCATCTGCGTGGATTCTCTAATGCTAACTCTTTCTTCAACAAAATGAATCCAAAAGAATCTTACTTAATAGGCCTTAGGACCCTTTTTGTATTCTGTCCTCAGAGCTGTAAAGTGGCATGGTTTTGTTGTCTTCTTCATAAGTGGAAAAACGTTTTTTTTTTTCCTGTAACACATTTCTTCTATGAGATATTGTGCACCGTCGTTTTGTTCTGCTGATACATGAAATTTGCTAGAAATTTGTTAGACGGGAGTAATTTGGCTTTGTCAAGCTAAACACTTTGAATGTGTCAGTATGCTCTTTTTTTTTTTTTTTTTTTCTGATGTTCAGTATTATAAAGAGAGGCAACTAAGGCATTCTTGAGCTTCACAAAGTATGACTTTGGTGCGGGGCAGTTTCTATTTTGGGCAAGGTATTAAGGTTTTGGTTTAAGCAAGTTCAGTAACTGAGTTTTAAGGCCTGAATCATTGGGTTTTGTGAATTTTTATAAGCTAAACAGTAAAGGGATGAAGGGATTAATTTCTGGAAGCTGTGTTAAAAAGAGTGGAAGATGGGAGATTTAAAAGTTGGAGCTATCTCTGTTTTTGTTGGAACTAGGGGAATACATTTTTTTTGTGAGGGGCATAGAATCATAGAATTGTTTCAGTTGGAAAAGACCTTTAAGACCATCTAGTCCAATCATTATCTAGCTCTTGTCACTTTGCACCACATCTTGACATCTTTTAAACACTTCCAGGGATGGTGATTTAGATGTGTTGCTGGGGACCCTGTTCCAGTATTTGAGAACCCTTTTGGTTAAGTTTCTTCTGCTGTCTAACCTAAACCTCCCCTGGAGCATTATGGTAAAAAGTTACACTTTATTAGAGGCAGGGTCTTAGAAAGTGGACTTTTTTGTATATGGGCAAAAACATTTTCATGAAGACTAAACCATGACAGGACTGTATTTGAGGTTAGTATACTTGCCAAGGACAATAATCTCCATGGTATATGTAAAAGTGTGTTGTAATTAGAGGCAGGGGCACTGTAGTGGCACTGGATGCTATAGTTCATAGAATCAACCAGGTTGGAAGAGACCTTCAAGATCATCCAGTCCAACCTAGCACCCAGCCCTAGCCAGTCATCCAGACCATGGCACTAAATGCCTCATCCAGTCTTTTCTTGAACACCTCCAGGGACAGCAACTCCACCACTTCCCTGGGCAGCCCATTCCAATGGCAAATCACTCTGTGAAGAACTTCTTCCTAACATCCAGCCTATACTTCCCCCTGGCACAAGTTCATAGTAGCACACATTTTTCCTGACCATAGAACAGTGATTTCGTGCAGAGGTTTTTCAGACCTGTCAGAGAGAGACTTCTGTTGCAACTACTTAGTATTTTTTGTTCTTCTGCAACGCTTTTACTCTCCAGTGAGCCTAAGATTGCAAATATTCAACTGTCAGGCCCCCCCCAAAAAAATTAGTCTGAATAATAGTATGTGAGTTCTTTCCTCCATGATCCTGAATATTAGTTTTCAGGGTCTGAAGAGAGGGCATTGAGTTTGCAGATGACACCAAGCTGGGGGCAGATGTGGCTGGGTTGGAGGGCAGAAGGGCTCTGCAGCGCAACCTTGACCTCCTGAACAGATGGGCAGAGTCCAATGGGATGGCGTTCAATAAGTCCAGGTGCCGAGTGCTGCACTTTGGCCACAACAACCCCATGCAGAGATACAGGCTGGGGTCGGAGTGGCTGGAGAGCAGCCAGACAGAGAGGGATCTGGGGGTGCTGATCTATACCTGCCTGAACATGAGCCAGCAGTGTGCCCAGGTGGCCAAGAGAGCCAATGGCATCCTGGCCTGCATCAGGAATGGTGTGGCCAGCAGGAGCAGGGAGGTCATTCTGCCCCTGTACTCTGCACTGGTTAGACCACACCTNGGCACTTGGTGCCATGGTCTAGCCTTGAGCTCTGTGGTAATGGGTTGGACTTGATGATCTATGAGGTCTCTTCCAACCTTGGTAATACTGTGATACTGTGATAGGATAGGACAAGCTGTGAAGAGAATACTATTCCTGTTGCACTGAGTAGTTAGTATAAGAAGAATGTGTTATGATACACTTTGTGCATAGGCTGCTGAGAGCAGGAGACTCTGTGGCTTGTGGAATAAGCCTGAGTCTTAGGCACTGGTTGTAGACCATGTAGAAATCTGCTGATGGAGAGCAAGCTGTGTCAATGTGAATGTGTGCAATGTTTTAGTCATTGTAGTTTTCCTCTTTTCTCCAAGAAAGAAGCAAGACTTTGTCCATTTTTGCAGTTTTTATTCCTGAATATTTTTAGGAAAAGTAAACTGATCAGCTGTCACCTAGGGCAGCATACAGAAGTTTTCTCATCCTTTTTAGGGATTTACAGGAAGGGAAACTGAAACTAAAGGAGACTGAATTTTAACACAGCAGTGTTTAGCCAGTCTGTGCCTTTGAGCTGCTTTACTCAGTTTGATAAATTATTCACAGATGACTGCAAATTCTAGCCAAATCACTTATTTAAATGCATCATTACTGGACACCTCACCAGCTTCTCATCCATTTCAGCACGGGGTACTTCTACTTCATTTCAAAGGTTACTTTACTTCAGAATTTTCTCCTGGCTTAGTAACTGTGCTCAGAAAATGGTGATTTTACTACTTTTTAAAACCCATTTTTATTTATTGCTCGAATTGCAACAGATATGATGTTTGACTAAAATGCTTTTTTCCTGCTTATCTGATTAATTTTATATGATAATGCCTAAAGTAACCTGTTATGTAATTGATTCTTAGCTTTTACCTTTCAGATTTGGTTGCTGGATGTTTCACAAAGAATGGCTTGGCATCTCTGGCTACAAGGTGTCATAGTATACATAACACCTTTTGCTGTTCAAGTGTTTTAACCACAGTGTAAGATTGCTTTGATACATCTCCCTTTGTAT
Organism: Tricholaema leucomelas; assembly: GCA_013400475.1. NCBI lineage: Eukaryota > Metazoa > Chordata > Aves > Piciformes > Lybiidae > Tricholaema lacrymosa > Tricholaema leucomelas. The sequence goes on from WAAF01006679.1 coordinate 22,024, forward strand.
TGTTTTGTGTACTTAGAAAACCCACCAGCAACCCTACTGAAAACAGGTACTTACCGTGCTTTGTCCTTTGCAATGAAAGACTGAGTCCTTTGTCGACCACACTGAGGACCATAATAACTACAAAGCCTTGTTAAGGTCTAACAGAAGGTGTGGGAAAATCACATACCAGCAGTGATCTTGGATTCTTGCCAAGGAGGAGCATATCAGTCTCCAGGATAACTTGGATGACTTTCTATACCAACCTGAATGACAGGGTAGCAGGTTTTTGGCCAGCTGCCAGATCTGTGGTATTGGTGGCCTTGAGGGTCTGGATGGCCACCAGACAGCCTGTTGGCAAGGTCTTGGAGGCCAGAGTTTCCATCAGCTCCTAATGGTGCTACTGTTAGAGCTGAAGCTCAGAAACCCAAATATCTATGTTGTTGATCAGGCAGGGATGGCAGCAGTTTGAAAACCTCAAACTGTTGAGAGTCATATTACTTTTGTTCTGCAGCAGTCCTCTGGAAAGACTATTAGAAAATGTGAGACCCTCACATAGGCAACCTGAGGAGGGCCAGAAAAGCAGACAAGTTTCTAGCTAAGCTTTATTAGAGTTAAAATTTCTGCAGGAACATGTCAAATTCAGAGTTTTCTAGCAGAATGTTGCTGTGTTGGAGCAATCTGAACCAGCCTTATTAAAAGCTTAAATTCTTTCAGCTTGAAGAAGAAAATTGAGGAGGTTGGAAGTTGGTGAGACCTCCTTCGCATCTGTGTGGTTGCAGTACATTTCAGGTGAAGTCTGCAATAGGGCAGAAACCGAAACAACCAGAATATCTTTAAAAAAAAAAATCAGGATCCAGGTGTTTGGTTCCCAAAAAGGAGCTTCAAACGTTGTAAGGTTTTGCAGCTTGTTTAGGATTCTTTTGAAAATTGGAGTGATAAGAAAGATATTGACATTGTAATCTTGATTTACCCTGTGGCAGCGGTTCTCAAGGTGATGTGCCACCTAAGATGTTTTGCCCATGTTTAGTAGTTGAAACCAGAAGCACTTTTCATTCTTACATTTTTATCTCTGGATACTTGTTCAACTTACAAGCTCCTAGTTTAAAGTGTTGGAGTTTTTTTTTAGTAACTGTGCTAAATAATAAGAACTTGATCTCAATTAATTATTTGTGGGTTAATGACTAACATACCAGAGAAAGGGAGAATAATTTGTGCTCTTGTAAATCTTGATGAGACCTGCTTGCAATTGAAGCATGATCACTGTGCTTGTTCCTGACTGAATTTGTACAAGAATTACCTTGAGCAACTATTATCTTTGTGTAACATTAATTAAACAATATATCCCAAAGCACATCAACAATGAACAAACACAAGCCCAAGTGGATTGCTATTCTCATTAGATTACCTCCCTTTCTTTCACCTCTCCTGTCTACCTAGAACTTTATTTCTATTTGGAAATGCCAGATCGCAAAGTAGATGTTTTGAAAGGTGAATGCTGTAATATGGCAAAGTACACTTAGTCTTCAAGATAGCTGAAGAGGAGGAGGAGGAGGAGGAAGAGGAACAGTCAGGTGGTCAGAGATCAGAGGCCTGTTCTGCTTCATCCTTTCTCTGCATCTCTGCAAGTCCAGGAACTTTTTAGTACTAAGTACAGGTGGGAGTCTAATAATACATGATTGTCTTATGAGTTGAGGTGACTATGTAAGCATCCACACATAGAGATGAAGACTACAGTGAGTTTTGATCTGAAATGTCAGTTGTATAAAAGAAAAAAAAAGTAATAATTGAAAGCTTGTACAAGCAACTGTAAGCGGTACACAGCACAGAATTAGACATTGTGATGATTTCAAGATACTATCATATTTTTTTAAACTCTTGAATCATTGTCACATGTTTGTACTGTTCCTTTCTTCTGTAACAAATCTGTAATGTATGTTTTACACGTGTTGCATCCCTTACGTCTCTTATTCTCAAGAGAGAGTTCCTTGTAAGTAGCATTTCTTTTCGTGATTCCGTACAGTGTTAACTCTTTGCCTGTGCTGAGAAACACTACTCCATTCTAAGTATTTTTGGAAGCACAATGTCTATTTCATTTTTCATCTTTTAAAATGTGTTACTCAGGTTCAATCTTAAGATGTGGCTTCTATGAGCCACTTATCTTGAATTTACATAATACTTTCTATTTAATGTTCTTATTGCCCATGCCCCTTTGGTATGTAGATTTAGTACTGCATGTTCGTTCCTACCAGCATGTACCTGACAAGAGACCATCAGCAGGTTTTGTTATTGTTTTGTTTATGAATTCTCTTTTCTCTGAGCAACACCACGACACCCACCCCTCCCCCCCCAAAAAAACCCAAACCAACAACCAAAAAAAAACAACCAAACAAAAAACACCCCACCCCAAAAAACCAAACAAAACTACCAACACAACTACAACAACAACCTGCCCAATATACACATCAGGTTTTTAAAAGTTTGCTTTTTAGAAATACAATTCATAGATGATCTGGACGAGGGCATTGAGTCAGTCATCAGCAAGTTTGCAGATGACACCAAGCTGAGGGCAGATGTGACTGAGTTGGAGGGCAGAAGGGCTCTGCAGCAGGACCTTGACTGCCTGGACAGATGGGCAGAGTCCAAGGGGATGGCGTTCAATGGCTCCAAGTGCAGGATGCTGCACTTTGGCCACAACAACCCCATGCAGAGATACAGGCTGGGGTTGGAGTGGCTGGAGAGCAGCCAGACAGAGAGGGATCTGGGGGTGCTGATTGATACCCGCCTGAACATGAGCCAGCAGTGTGCCCAGGTGGCCAAGAGAGCCAGTGGCATCCTGGCCTGCATCAGGAATGGTGTGGCCAGCAGGAGCAGGGAGGTCATTCTGCCCCTGTACTCTGCACTGGTTAGACCACACCTTGAGTACTGTGTCCAGTTCTGGGCCCCCCAGTTTAAGAGGGACATTGAGATGCTTGAGCGTGTCCAGAGAAGGGCAACGAGGCTGGTGAGAGGCCTCGAGCACAGCCCTACGAGGAGAGGCTGAGGGAGCTGGGATTGTTTAGCCTGGAGAAGAGGAGGCTCAGGGGTGACCTTATTGCTGTCTACAACTACCTGAGGGGTGGTTGTGGCCAGGAGGAGGTTGCTCTCTTCTCTCAGGTGGCCAGCGCCAGAACAAGAAGACACAGCCTCAGGCTGCGCCAGGGGAAGTTTAGGCTCGAGGTGAGGAGAAAGTTCTTCACTGAGAGAGTCATTGGCTACTGGAATGGGCTGCCCGGGGAGGTGGTGGAGTCGCCGTCCCTGGAGCTGTTCAAGGCAAGATTGGATGTGGCACTTGGTGCCATGGTCTAGCCTTGAGCTCTGTGATGACGGGTTGGAGTTGATGATCTGTGAGGTCTCTTCCAACCCTGATGATACTATGATACTATGATACAAATGTGCCTCAGCCAGCTTCTCAGTTTGGAAAGGAATTTTTGAAGAATGGAAAACTTTACTTAGTACTTGAGGAAACTCTAACTAAAACTAATGAAACTTGTTTTCAAACAAGTACAAGTCGTTTATTTCTGTACAATTACTGAAAGGTGAAAAGATCCTCTACAAAATCTCCTAAATTCTGCAGTCCTTTCTGTATATCAGTTAGCAGAATGAAGGCACAAGAAGAAAATTTAAATTAGTTTCTGTTGTGTATCTGGAATAAGCATCAGAAGACTGCATTTAAAGAAAAATTTGAATAAAGAAAGCTCCGGGGGTTTTGATACAGAAGCTGTAAGAGATGAGATATTATGGAAACAGATACAAGGATTGGGGATTTTTAATTTGGACAAGAGCTGACTGAGGATGTTTTCTTCCTGTTGTATGGAAATCAGTCCTATGATGGTAGCAAAATTAAATATTCTGCCTGTTTGTTTAGCTTCAGGTTGGCCCTTCAGGGAGTCAGCTCAAATGCAGCAATAAAACTGAAACTACTTCTCAGAGTTTTGAAGACTTTGTCTTTCCTCTGCACCCAAGATAATTCAAGGGGAAAAAGAAGTAAAACATGGATCAATGAACTCTTTTTTTCAATTATTTTATGAAACAGTACAGATTGCTGGGAATGAATCATCTAATGATATTTCACTTCTTAAAAATTTAATGAAAGAGATTATTCTCTGAAGTAACCTGCTGTGCGTGTTTCACAGTGACAATATACAATATTCCCTGAAGCTATTTCTGACATCACTGAGTCTAACGTGGTTTAGAATGTTTGATGGAAATTAGGTGTAAGAGAGATGCTGGCTAGAGTGCCAAATAATCTTGGGGATACTAAACAAAACTGGGAGATTGGGCAAGAGTAGGTTTTTATCTTACCAGCTGTCACAAACACTAAAGCAAAATGAAAGCATAGACTGTGTGAGACAGTCTGATGTGTTTTCTGTTCCTGCACAGTAGTACAGAGCCGCATCAGAGATTTTATAGGTTTGATAAAGTTAAGGTACGTTACTATTTATGATGTGAGTTGATGTAGAGCTGAAAGCTTTATGTAATATTGTGACATATTAGCAGCAACACTGCAGACAGTGGGCAGAGGTCAAGATAAATGGGAGACTTCTTGCTTCTTCAGTCTTGAGCATTGTGATTTTAAGATTCAAGGGAGGTTTGTGGCACTTTGCTGACCCTAGCTGTCTATATGCAGTGAATTTTCATCTTCTTTTTAATGTATGCTTTGAGAAACTAATATTCTTTAATATTTCTGAAAGTGAACTCGTTCCGAAATATCTAATGAGTTAATGTTCAGAAGTGATTTATGATTTGGGGACCATCGCTCTTTGGATGAGAATTTAAGATTCTGGAACTACAAATAATACCTTGTGCTATTATTTCCTTACTTTCATTAGATTCTTATGTCCTATATCTCTGTCATATAGTCAGTGATCGTTATTATAAAAGTAGTTTGGATTTTTGGCCTCGTTAATTTGATTGGAAAACTCTTTCACATTTCTCTGTCACAGTGTTTAGGAACATTCATTTGAATTCGAGCTGCATATTTGGCGAATTTGCCTCCATTTGTTTTCTTTGCAGTGTTCTTTTAACCTGACAACTTCCTCTCTCAATAGTATTTAAATTCCTCTTGTGTTTATGCTCTGTAATAAACTTAAAGAATCATGCAGTGTAGAAGAATGTGGAGGGCTGATATAAACCATCTTCAAGCATTTCAATAATTCCTTACTCTTGCTTTCTCCCTACCTTTATACTTGTCACTTCTCTGTACATTTGATGAATAGAGAATGCAGGTTTTGATGATACAGGATTATAGCAGTGACGTAGTATTGAATACACCTTAGTTTTCTCTTTCTCTTTCTGGATGCCCAAGCTTCATGCTTGATGATGTAGAAGACTGAATACAGTATTTGTCTGCATATATGGGCACTAGATTTGCAAAGAACCATCTATGAGAACTGGACTTTATAAATATTCAAACTAGTTCTTGCTCTACAATTCTGAAGTGATATTCAATGCAGTGGTGAAATTGCTTATTTTACTTTTGAGGAAGCACTAAATTTTCCAACAAAAATGACGTCCATGTCATCATCACAGATTGCTGTTTGTTAAATTCCTTTTCTTTGGATGAATCTCAGAAAGATATGTATTATGCATGAACTCTGCAGATGCACTCTGAAATCGTAAGTCGTATATATTACAGAAATGCCAGTAAATTTGCAGTTACCAAATACTAAAATACTTCTGCATGCTAGGGCTAAGGCTGTATGTGCGTTCAGCAAGTTCTTTGTTTTCTTTATTACTGCAGAGACAAAAAGGGAAAAACAAAGCTGACAATAACAAAAAGTTTGCTAAGTGAAGAGCAAAGATTGTCTCTGCAGCCTTTGTTTGATACTGTTGCATAGGTAGCTGAGGAGAATGCAGTGAGATCTTCAACTAAAGCTGTGCTGCTGTTGTGTTGAATTTTAGAAGTTTAGCAGGCATGGGCCAGAATAAATTTATGAAACTGTTATACTAACATTGACAACTGCATAATACAGATACAGTTTCTGAAAACACTGTCACATACACTCAGGGAGAGGAAATAACTTACAACATCTTTAAGTATTTCCCTTGGTGTAGCATATGTATCTTGCAGACTTCTTCTCCTTTCATGTCTGTTTTTTTTCGCTGCCACACACAGTTTGCTTTCCTGCAGACTATTGAATGTTAGTTTATGACTCAAGATTCACCAAGCCATGAGAGACAATTATGGTTTTATAGTATTCTTGTCTTTGTTTTGGGGGTTTGGGCTTTTTTTTGTTTGGTTTGTTATGAGTTTAATTTTTAGGTTTTGGTGGTGGTTTGTTTGTTTTGTTTTGTTTTTTGTTCATTTTTATTTTTTTTACAATCTTGCCTGTTACTGCTTTTAATAAAAAAGCTATGAACATAAGTGTAAACCTTTAGTTTAGTTGAAGTGGTGTTAGTTGGAGTGACATAGATATGACTGCAGACTAAAATCGTGGAAATCTGCTAAAGGCAATAAAAATACTTCATTTGTTCTTAATTGGACTTTTTACATGGTGTTAATGATACACATTGCTTTGCTCATGATGGGGATAGAGACTCAATAAGTAAATAAATCTAGATGTAAGAATATACATGTAGGAATGATTAAATATTATTCTTCTTTAGCTTACAGTAAGCTCCAATTAAAATACAGAAATTTAAGTAGGTTACTCATCCTTCAGGTAAAATTTTAGGCACACAGATCCTAAAAAAAAACAAACTGAAACAAACCCCAGTATAATAAAAGCTACCATACTCCCTGCCAAGCCAGCAGTAAAATGTCCCAAATTGCATTAAAAGCCCATAGGACAATGGGCTTCAATGCTACATGTGCTATAAACGGTAGTTTGGATTAAATACTTCTATTTTTTCTTTCAATAAATATGAATTTATCTGCTAAATTCAGAGACGCTGCCGGTCCATTACTGAGAAAATTGGCTCTGAAACTTTGGTAAAGAAAAACAATCTGTGGTACACATTCAGTTTTGGGATGGCTCAGTGACAATACATCCTACCACTTGGTAGTGTGTCAGTTGGTAATGACGAGGCAAAACTAGCTGTTAAAAGAGAACGTAACATCTGCGTTCTACCAAGACCTGCATTCTTCATGAATTTGAGACATTTACTTACATTACCAAGTTTGCTCTCGTATATACACGGAAATCAGCAGTTCTTTTAGCATCAGGTGACAGGGAATTGGCAGCTATTGTGAGTCATTACCAGATTTGGCTGGTTGGATGGCTAAATCTAATAAATCTAATATACTGTCATGTAAAGGTATAGGAACTTCTAAAGTGTATTTAGACATGTTTAAGCAGAGTCATTTTTTGTAGCAAGTTGCTGGGAGGTTTCTACAGTAGAGCAGCAAGGTGCTTTTATGTGAAATTAGAGACTAAGCAAATGTGTCGAAGTCATAACCTTGCATAGGAATTCTGCACAAGGAAGGAAGAGTATTTCATTATCTGGAGATGGACTATGTGCTTCGGCAGCAGAAATAATCGATTACATCCATTTTGCATTCTGACTGATTTTTAGAAATTAGTTTAAATGTATTATTTTTTTCCATAAATTTAATAACTAATAACTTTATTAATAGTTAGCAAACTTACTAGCCATTATTCGATAGAAAAAGGATTCATTTGGTTCCTACATTTGCAAAGCCTAATTGTGAAATAAGCAATATGTACTTAATCTGAACAAACTGCAACTGAATCAGTTATTGTACTTTATAATTGTGTTTATTTTTAAAAGATGTAATGTTTTGAAATTTCTAACTACAAAGGGCAACAAGCTTGTTTTAAAAATAGAGGAAAGGTTCAGCTTTTGGAATGGGAATGCAAAATTGAAGGAAATAAGAGGTGTTGAAGAAATCAAGAAAAAAATGGATGTTTGCAGAATGATTGATGTTGAGTATCAATTATGTTCCATTACTGATGTAGTTTCATAATAATAAATAGTATTTTTTCTTTTCATAATCAACATGTGATTCTTACTTAACAATTGCATATTGATTACAACTAAAAAGCAGGGAATCATGTGTTTCTAAAGTTCATTTCTAAAGTCATATTTTTGCTGTTCCTGGAGTTGAACATCTTCTATTTTCTGAAAGGAAGTGAAGGGCTCCCAAATTATGAGCTGTGTGTGTAGAGAGAAAACTGGGTCCTTCCATGAGGAGAAGTTGGACTAAAGGTGGAGAAAATCTGAACTAATGGATAAGGCACTTTTGGAGTTTAAGCAAATCTCTTTTTTGCATTATGAAATACATTTTTCTGAAGCTGAGTGTATAAAATGTAATATAATCTTTAAGTAGCATCTTAATATACTTCCCTCAATTTGACAGTGGCATGACAATTAACAGATGGAGGGAAGGCATTTACCGAGATTAGCAATAGTACTGTCATTGACTCATACTAACTTCGTAAAGGGAACTGATCTGCCAGGATATGTTTTTTTAATTAAAGCTGAAGTGTTGATACGTCAGATAAGAATTAATAGTCTTCTAGAAAGCCTTGCCCAACACTGCAGATGCAAACATTTCACATGGGTTGAGGGGAAGATGGGACAAGCTTGTGAATAGAGGTCTGTTGAGGCTTTTTTGACAGATAAACTCACATAAGCCTCAAGAAATCCATTTGGAGTCTGAGAGTGTGTCTGATGAGGATACACACTATTACCTGTTGAAGTCATTAGTTTCAGAGTATGAAGGAGAAGAAATCTGAAATTTGTATTTATTTATTTTTTAGCTGGAAAGCTAATTAGCTTTTAAGTGAAGCTTTGCCTACTCATTTTCACTACCTTTCTCGTTCCAGATCTTCCTTCAATAATGACTGGTGGTTTTGCATCCATTGTGTGACTTACTTGAGAGTCTGTCAGGTTTCACGTTTTGTGGCACAATTAAGCTGAAGGACCAGTTGTATCTATTACTTTTAATGCTAACCAAGAACTATAACGACAAGGTGTGTGCTTCCAAGTTTGTTTGTCAGTTAACAGACATGCACGCTGGGGTTCTTTCCATACTCTAATTAAGTTTCTTAAAAATATATTCATGGTTGATGACTTCTGAAGATCATACACCCTGTTATGAGGGGCAGTTTCATGCAACAACAATCCTAAAGTGTTTGAAATACCTGCAAACAGATAAAGGGAGAAGAGAAAGTCTGAAGAGAGGCTAATAATTGAAATCAATGGAACGTAAATAGAGTTGAAGTTATGGAGAGCAGAATGTAACAAGAGGTGCTTCTTTCTGGAGTGCTGAGATGTGGCTTTCTGGAGTGCTGTGGAGTGGCAACTTTCCGGTTGGAGAAGGGATTATCACTGTGACTTTGGGACTTGTTGGTTACAAGTGGGTTCTAGGGTTAATATGCCTGTGTTTTCTGGGTCGTGTGATTTTGTGATACTGAAAATGGAAATAGTGTCCTTCTCCAAGGCTGTATCTCTCAATTCCGTGGCAATACTAGGTATTCCAATGGCATGCTCTAAAGTCTCTTGTGAAGTAATCTGCAACACAGGAAAAGGAATTACATTTTTTGTCTTGAATTTCTTTAATCATAGTTTTTTCCCTTTGTTTATTTTTATATTCTCTGCCAGTACTATTTCTTCTTTGGAAAAATGAAATACAAGTATATGCTTTAAAAAAATAATGCTATTTACTTGTTTTCTCATGGCTGCATAATGTACACGCATCACAACTGTCACAGAAGTAGTTTGAGACAAAAGATTTGCATATTGAGAAAATTTGTATTGTCAGTCAGCTCACCGTACAGACGTGTGACCTGCTCATATTAAGACAGGCATTCTGATTCCATGCTAATAACCCCATTGTTATTAATATATGCTGCCTGGTTCTGACCTGCTTTGTTTAGAATGCATGTTGGTTTTCAATGTGTGTGACATTTAAGGGGTATGGATTAAAAAATTAAATTTTCCTAAATAAAAAAAAACCTCATACATTTTTAATAGGGTTTACAAAAGAGCTACTCTACGTTTTCCCTCTAGCAAGATGATACAGTATTGCATTAAGTGTCAGTACTTCTGTGGCCATGTAAGATTTAATATTCTGGGCAAAGATATTAATTGTCTTTTGGAATAGACAGATGGACTTCCTAAAACCTTCTTGTTAATTAATTGGATTTTTTTTTTTCCTAAGTGAGTAATTTTCAAATGAGATTTCAGATTTTAATTCATTGTTAGAAACACTTCTATATTGTTGGCTTGTTCCTTCAGCAGTCTTTATAGAGGGCTAAAAAAAACATTAGTGTGTGCTATTTATGTATTTTCTACTGCAGCGTAAGTGCAGAACCCAGGTAGTGTAGAAATTCACTTATTCTGTCATGCAAAACATGTCCAAGCTTGGATTGAAAGTAAATAAAAATATCTCAAGAGTTAGGCTGTTACGGCTCTTCACTGAAACAGGAGGGATCTGAATTTACCACTCATTTATACAAAACTACACTTTGCTGGTAATAAAAAAAATATGAATTGCCACTATGAAATTATATATGAGGGAAGCTACCACTCTGACAGCCTCCTAAGATTTTTCAGAAGTGCCACTTTTAAAACTTCGGCTTTGAAAGGTAAGGATCAAGAGGAAAACGAAGTCAGCAGAAGTGTTTGCAAGCTATTTCATCTTTCAGCAAACAGTAAAAGGGAGAGCTGAACACTGGAGCTGAGACCAGGTAAACTATCAAGAAAGCATTAGGCTGTGTCACCAGTCTAACCTCATGCTGTGCTGTAGCTGATGCACAGACCTTCAAGCAAAGGTAGTAGGTATTTGGTAAATTCTCTGGGATAGTGGAAAACTCAAATATATATATTTTTATAAACTTCTGTTTACCACTGTAGCTCTTCTAATGTACACTGAACTCTAATTTTTTGTGTGTGTGCTAAGCATTTACATAAATGCCCATTTGCCCAGGTGGCCAAGAGAGCCAGTGGCATTCTGGCCTGCAATCAAGAATGGTGTGGCCAGCAGGAGCAGGGAGGTCATTCTGCCCCTGGACTCTGCACTGGTTAGACCACACCTTGAGTACTGTGTTCAGTTCTGGGCCCCCCAGTTTAGAAGGGACATTGAAATCCTTGAGCGTGTCCAGAGAAGGGCGATGAGGCTGGTGAGAGGCCTCGAGCACAAGCCCTACGAGGAGAGGCTGAGGGAGCTGGGATTGTTTAGCCTGGAGAAGAGGAGGCTCAGGGGAGACCTTATTGCTGTCTACAACTACCTGAGGGGTGGTTGTGGCCAGGGGGAGGTTGCTCTCTTCTCTCAGGTGGCCAGTGCCAGAACGAGAGGACACAGCCTCTGGCTGCGCCGGGGGAAGTTTAGGCTCGAGGTGAGGAGAAAGTTCTTCACTGAGAGAGTCATTGGACACTGGAATGGGCTGCCCAGGGAGGTGGTGGAGTCACCGTCCCTGGAGCTGTTCAAGGCAAGATTGGACGTGGCTCTTGGTGCCATGGTCTAGCCTTGAGCTCTGTGGTGAAGGGTTGGAGTTGATGATCTGTGAGGTCTCTTCCAACCCTGATGATACTGTGATACTATGATAAAGTGTGTATCCCCATAAGCCCATTGCATTTTTACTAAAAATCTCTAAGGTCAGTTTACTTACTTTAGGTACCTTTTTCCTCCCTGTTGTTTAGAAGAGCTTGAGATTTAGTGGAGAAAAGAAGTTTAAAGGGGCAGAATATAAGATTTTAAATAATGAGTTCTTCATATGTGCCTCTAGTATTTAGACACTTGTTTTAAGACAAGTGTTTTTCCTCCAACATTAGATTGTCTGTGTTGTGGTAGCATGGAAGAAACTTGTTTTTTCTTACAGCACAAATAGGCCGCCTAATAGTGGGTCCAAAAGGAAAGAAATGCAGAAGCTGAAATAAAAATATGATCATTGCAATTCACTGAAGAGCAGCACAAAAAGCCTCAACAATAAAGTATGCACTGCAGTTCACTGAAAAGTATCTGTACTGGCAAAAATGTTTGGCATTCTTAAAAGTCTTTTGGAGTCATCAAGTGAATGAGAGATCTGTAGATCTTAACGTTACTTAATTGAAAGCACTGAATTTATTGCATGGATTGAGCGGACTTTATGTTGGTCTGTGACCATAATCCATCAAAAACTCACTTTAAATGGAAGAAAAAAAATCTTCTGGTGATATCTGCTGGGGTCAAGCTATTGCATTAAGGAAAGCGACAAGCTTTTCTTGCTGTTGAAAGGGTCTCTGCTCTGCCTTCTCTGCACCATACATTGTCATTTTGCATTTCTGTTGTTCCTAATACATAGCAAGACTACCCTTCTCTTCATGGGTTACTCTTCAGACATGCATATAGAGGAACAGTGCTTGTTTCCTGTACTAAGACACTGTCTTGGCTACCTATCTGAATGAGTGGGTAGTTTTATATCTCATCTATTAAGTGTTTAGACCAATACAACATTCAGAGTTCAGTTGCTTTTGTTCTGCACGCTTTAGCCTGTGACATTTCACACAACTGCCAACAGAGCAGTTTAGAAACACAGAGACAGGCTGTTGCCAAAGCTCAGGTTTCACCTAACTGGGAATTAGAGGGATGGTGAAGGAAGGACTAGCTTTTTCTCCTGACTCCTAGAACACAGAGTGATGGCAGGGCTGGGTAGCAGCCACTGTTGCAGGCTCTTGACTCTGAGGTTGTTCTTTTCCAGAGTCTTTTCTGGTTTCAGGATTGGTCTTTGTAATGCTCAGCCAGGTGTTGATCACATGTTTTCTAAGGTATGAAAGCACTGCATACTTAAACCACTGTGGTCAGGATAAAAATAGTATTTGTGACATAACTATTCAACTGTAGTCATTCATCTGGAGAGTATGTAGGATCTTTTGATAGTCTGCCAACTAGAAGCAGTGGGATGCTGAGATTTTATGAAGTAAGCAATGTGATTTGTCCTAAAATCTCATTAATTTGTGTAGGTTTTGAATGTGACTCTCAGTGTTTAAAATTTCTCAGTTTCTGTAAATAACGGTGTTTACAAAATATGTTGTTGAGCAAAATGCAACTACATTGATGCCATGCTGCATTAAACAGAAGTGCAAAAAATGCAGCATCTTCTAGCAACCATTATTGTTATCATCTGAATAATGCCCTGTCAGCTTCCTTGTGGTATGACTTAGAGCAGTGAAATATTCCAGGGAGTTTTTTGAGTAAGAGCTTTCAGCAAGGTAATTTACAGCCCCATTTTGATATCCATCTTCACCTCTTCAGTCTCTTGTTTGCCTGGAAATACTGCCACATACTAGCCTGTAAATAGTGTTTTCCACTCAATTCACAGTACTTGGAGAAGAAATTAAGTCTGATGCCATGCTTTCACAGTTAAGTTTACACCATGGATGCTGGGCATGATTTCACAATCATTAATACTTTATTTCTACCCCACTGGATTGCTCACAGAATAATTGTAATGTTTGGTACATGATTGGCATTCTGTCAGATTGTCTAGAATATATGCTGCTATTTATTTATGCCAGCCTAATTTATTTATGCCAGCCTTGCCTTTTCCTGATGTCTTTATTCTGAGAGAATGGGCTGTGCAGCCACTAATGCAAAATTAACCTATTGACTTTCAATTAAACACATTTTAACAGCCGCAGTGGATCTAGCACCTTATATTTTCTGAGCTTAGCATCATGATTCCACACCAAGAGCCCTGTGGCTCTGAACGATCACGTCTAGAGGTGTAACTGACTAATTAATTGTAGCCATTTTTAATCCAAGTGCACCAGACCCTTTGGGAATTCAGCCCTGTCGTTCTCTTTCTACTTGTGCATCCAGTTCCATGTCTTTTGAGAGTGAAGAATGTGGCCATCTAAAAAGTGGGATTGCCATCTTCTAGGGGTTTCATTTGGGTTGATTCACTGCAAAAACTATTCAAAGAAATCAAATGTACGTGGATGGACTGCAGCTGTATGCCTTTAACAAGATAAACTGAAATCACCTGTCATAGAGGTACAGATTAGTGCTAAAATTGTTACAGGTAGGATGCAGTTAGATTTACCATTCTTAACCATGTTTCAAACTAAGCAAGCCGACTTCTTTCTGGTATCTCTTCACATGTGGTGCATTCATACATTCCCACCAATTCCTTAATATCTGTCCTGACAGTGTGCAGGACTAGGTGCATTGTCTTAGATGAAGCTTCATGAGTGCTAAGCAGAGTCACTGCAATCTGCCTGATGGCTGTGTTCTTGCTGACAGAGTTAAATGCTCTCTTCTCTTCCTATTACAATGAGGTATGTTTTATGACATACGTGCAAGACATACGTGTGAGAACTATTGCACATAGAACTATTGAAGGATGCTTTTCAGAAGGAAAAGTTTTAGTTTCCAGTATTAAAAAGAATGGAAGGCCTTTCCTGGATCTTCAGTATCCTAAAGCTTTCATTCATTGCTGTGCCGAACATAGTTATTGTTGAATGGCCTGCAGCTTTTGACTTCCCATATATTTACTGTCACATTTCAGTACTCTGAACATTCAGAAAACATGAACAATTCCTGGAGAAATGTTTCAGTTCCAATACAAATACTCTCTTTGTGTATTTACCAAAGGTCTTGCTGATAGGGAGATGTGGTTTATTTGCCGAGTCCTTCCTCTGACAGACTCAGGATGTGCTCTGATGTTTTAGATCACTTACCTCTGTAGGCTTCAGCTTTAGCAATGCCAATGACACAAAAACCTTAAGTACTGCATTTTATCATTTTGAGAGCCAGATTGTCACCTGTCAGATTAGCTGTTGGATCTGTGTATTCCTTAGACACACTCTGATCCCACACTTCATTTGCCTGACCACTAGAGTTATGGGTAGTTTGTGGTTGCAGACAAGTTAATCTGTTTGTCTTGTAGATAAGCAAGCAATCCATGTAGAATTGATTCTCCTACACAATAGTACTTTAATCCCTTAGAATAATGATCCCAAACCTATTGGACTATTTGTGTGGGTTTAGGCTTGACCTGGTGGAGAGCAGCTCTGCAGAGAAGTACCTGGGACTTCTGGTGGACAGGAAGTTGACTATGAGTCAGCAATGTGCCCTCTTGGCCAAGAAAGCCAACAATATTCTGGAGTCCTTTAAGGGTGTGGTTGAGGGAGATTCTCCTCTACTTTGTGCTGGCAAGACCATATCTAGAGTAGAGCATTGTGTCCAGTTCTGGGCTTCCAGTTCAAGAGGTATAGGGAACTGCTGGAGAGAGTGTAACAGAGGGCCATGAGGTTGATTAGGGGGCTGAAGCATCTCTCTTATGAGGTAGAGGCTGATGCAGAAGCAGGAGCTTGCCCTTCACCTTGTGGAACTTCATGAGGTTCACATAGGCTGATTGCTTAAGGTTGTCAAGGTCCCTCTGGATGGCATCTCATCTCTCCATTATGTCAGCTGCACCCCTCTCCTTGCTGTCATCCACAAACTTGTTGAGGGTGCACATGATCCCACTATTTGTGTCATTTGGGAAGACAGTAAGGAAGATGCTAATACTGCTCCCAGTGTAGGCCCTTGAGAGGCACCACTCGTTACTGGTTTCCACTTGGGCATTGAGCTATTGATTACATTTCTTTGAACGCTGCCATCCAGCCAATTCTGTTGCCATTTACCAGCCTATCCATCAAATCCATATCTCTCCATCTCAGAGTTAAGAATATTGTGTGGAGAAATATGCACATTTAAAACGTTGTCATGACTAAAATAAAGAGAAAAGCTACGTAAAATGCTTTTCCATGGTAGCACATAAATATTATTCCAAGAAAACATAGTCTTAAAACATTTCCATTTTTTGTTCATTTGGTTTGGGGTTTTATGTTTACTCATTCGTTTATTGGGGTTTTTTTGTGGTGTTTTAGTGTGGGTTTTTTTTAGTTTGGTTTTGGTGGTTTTTTTTTTTCTTACTGGGCTTTTGATAGGTTGGTTGGTTGGGTTTTTTTTAATTTAAAACTTCTGGTAGTCAGCAAACATATTTTTAGCATTCTTTCCACGTATAGGAGGACATGTAAGCAAAGTCTGAAAGAAACCAAAAGATTATTTAAACCTTTTTTTAGGTTTAAACCTTTTTTAGGTTTATTTGGTTATTTAAAAATGACCAATGTTATTTTTAAAATTACATAGCTTCTTAGACTGCAAATCTAATTATCAGTAACTAATCAGTATGTTACACTTCTAACCTGTGTTGTAATCATTGTAGACAAGACATTGAATTTTATGCTCCCAGTATTTAAGAAGTAACTTATTATCTTAAACATAGGTTTAAACATCAGTTTATAAAGTCATTCATGCAGATAAAATAGCATTCACAAGCTGATCTGTAACACCTTAATTTTTCCATTTTTCTCTTTGAGGAACATGCATGTTCAAAAGGTAAAAGTCTGAAAAGCATTAAGCATAGTTTAACTATTAATGTGTATCTCTGTGAAAAGATTACAGCACAGAACACCATTTTTATTCATTGTTTTACATTTTGGTTTTACATTATGGACTGCTGGCTTGGAAAAGAGTTTGGTAGTTTGGTTAAGTGGATTTATTTTGACAGAAAAACATTAAAAGTGTCTTGGTTTTGATACTCTTTGGAACCATTGCAGCCAGCTTGAGCACTGCATTGTACTGCAGCCATCTGCAGAAAAATCCAAATCTAGCCCTGTGTTCTTCCTTGATCTTGGAAGTCTCTTCCAACCTGGTTGATTCTATGATTCTCTCTTTAAGCAACCTGTAAGACTGTAACTCAGTAGCATAACGACTTGAAGATAATACAAAGAGATTTGAAAGCCTCTTTCAAATTGCTTACCTTAGCCAAACAATGAGGTCTTGTTATCTGAGCAGGTATTACCTGTTGTAGTGGTTTGGGTGTTACCTGCCCCCTCACGCTTTGGAAACCACTCAGACTAGACTCAGCTGGCTCTGGAAATTTGAATGAAGCTTATATTTACAGCTTAGCACAATATACAAGCAGATATTTACAGTATATGCAGTTATATACAGAAATCTACAAGGTAAAAGGTAATACAGAAACACAACAGCCCTCCCAGAAACCTGAGTCCTCAGGAGGGGCTCCCAAACACCCTTCCACCTTCTCCCACCCCTCTCTACCTTACCCCAGACATTGTCTTGTGCCCAAGGAAGAATGGAGGGTCAGCCAGGGGAGTTAGGAAGTAAGTGGAGTAATCAGAGAGACGGCAGGTTAGGTTAGAGAGAAAAATGCAGCCCAAAGCTCAGGCAGAGAGCGACTCCCTTATTTGTGTTTGGATTCTTGTTCTTATACATCTCAGCAAGCCTATGAGTGAAGTAGACATCACCATTTGTTTCACTTTCACAGCCTGTGATATAATCCTTCCCACTAAAACATTCTAGCTTGCTTCAAACTAGCACACCTGTGTACTTATATTCATATTTTGGCTTTGAAGGAAACTGTGGGTGGGTGGCTTGATTTCATCTTTACTGTATGTGAAAACACTTACACGGCCCTTGTAGTTCTTTCTGTCCTTAGCATTCTGTCCACTGTTCTTCAGAAGCAGTGAAAATTCACACCACTACTTCAAGCTTTAAATAACTTTTCAGCAAAAGTAACAAAGCAAGAATATCACTGAAATTACATTGTCTAAACCCCAAAATAGCATCTTTACAGCACGTGTAACCTTCAGCAACAAAACGAGAAAGAAAAGTTATTGCAGGATTGCTTCCTAATAAGTTGTTGTTGCTATATTCCTCTTCATTCTGCAGACTCATAATCAGGAAAGACCATTCAGTCTTTATTTTAATCCTTGTGAAGAGGAGAAGCTTTTTTGTCTAGTTTGAGAAACTTTGTGTTCAAAGATCTCTTCCAGTTTTGCTCTGTGCCATGTTGCCTGAGAAATGTTGATTTTTGTTTGCCTCAGAGTGGAAAATGTCTTTTTCATCACACTCCAACATTTGTTTGTCCACGATCCAAACGGGTAGCCCAGGTTCAAGTCCTTTCTTGGTTGTTTCCATCAGGGAGCGGATACTGGCTAGGAGTCTGACATGTATTTGTAAATTGTGGCTGTTGTCGCAGAAGCTGTACATATGCTCTGCTTCTTAGAATGCAATAAAAATAGTAGGTGAATTCCTAATAAAATATATTTTTAAAAAAAGGAAAGAAAACATATATTAATTTACAAACAATTTCATTCCCTGTGAGCTCTGTCTTTGATCCTGCTGGAGACTAGACTGCTGGTTGACATACCTCGCTCCCACATGGTTTTTGAGTCTCTTTCAGCAGCTGAGACTTCTGTGCAGACACCCAGTTGCCAGCTGCCGGTATGATATGCCTGCTACAGATCAGAGATATGCTTGCTGACAGCCACTAACACCCTTTTAACAAAAAGAGGGAAAAAAACACCGAAACAAACAAACAAAAATGTTTTATCTTTGCTTATCTGCCTAACAAAATCCAATTTGGTGATACTCTGAGTGACCCAAACAAAAGACTTAATCTACAATTATCTAATCTTGACATTTTGTAAATATTTAAGCAGATTTTTTTCAGAGGGTGTTTTCACATCAGTTATGTTGATTTCATTTGGGTCCGTGCGTCCTCAGATCTTTCTTCTTACTGCTGGCATCTTTTATCTAGCCTCCTTTCTTGTGCCTGAGTAGAAACAATAGGTACTCTCAGGTTTTATGGTGGTGAAGGAAGGCCTCTCAAGGTAAAACGGTGCAGTGTTGCAGCATTATATTGAATCAGGTAGGCTCGGAAGTTAATGCGCAAAAAGATGTCAGGTTCCTGTTAAGAGTTACTCCTCTGAGTGACTACATCATGCAAAATTCCTGTTGGGGAAGTGGCACTAAATGTTGATATAGGTGACTGTAATTTATATTTCTTCCCCTGGGCACAGGAGATTCTGTCTTGCTTTTATCAGAGACTGGAAGGATTGCTTTTTGATCCAGTTTGTATCAGAGTCTGAGCTTTCTTCAGACCCACTGTTTGATGGGCATCCAATTTGAACATGGAGGATTTGGAATTCCACAGTAATCATGTTACTACAAGCAAGTTTCATGAGAAGCTCTCTAAAACACTCTGTGTCTGGTATTGAGCTGCTCTTCTTGTCCTGTAAGGTTCTGACTGTTCTGTATCTATGTGCAAATCTATCTGAGTCTCCCTTCAGTGCTGTAGAGCTCAGCTTCACTGTCCTAAGATCTTAGAATCATATAATGGCATGGCTTGGAATGAACCTCCAAAGATCATCTAGTCCAACCTTCTCTGCAGTCAGCAGGGGCATCCTCAATTAGACCAGAGCCCTGTTGAGCCTCACCTTGAGTATTTCGAGGGATGGTGCCTCAACCACTTCCTTGGGCAACCTGTTCCAGTGTTCCACTACCCTTATGGTAAGGAACTTATTCCTAACATCCAACCTAAATCTGCTCTTCTCTAATTTGAAGCTATTGCCTCTTGTCCTGTCACTACAGACCTTTGTAAACAGTCGTTCTCTATCCTTCTCTTAGGCCCCCTTCAGGTTCTGCAAGGTCAGTATTAGGTCTTTCTGGAGCCTTCTGTTATCCAGGCTGAACAACCCCAGCTCCCTCAGTCTGTGTTTGTAGCAGAGGTGCTCCAACCCTCTGATAGCTTTTGTGGCCCTCCTATTCCATCATGTCCATGTCCTTCCTGTGTTGAG
>WAAF01006682.1:8144-61461 GCA_013400475.1 Tricholaema leucomelas
TCTGTTAATAGTTGAATGCTAGTCATTGTAATAGAGTTCTTAGTAAGCCATTCATTGTGATATATTTCCCATAAGGTCTTTCATAACTGTGAATGAACAATATTAAATAGTGGTTGGGGGGTGTTGAGAGTTAAGACTATTGAGTTTAATAAATATATATTTTTATATAAAATTACCTCGCACCGATTGATTTCTCCCCTTCGCCACGAACGGGCGATAAGGGCAGAAACCCCCTCCGCGACACCTCCTGAGTCCTTTCAGCAAACTTTTGCATATTTTCAGTGTGAGTAGCATTTTTGAAATCTGATAGCTGCTAGGAAAAAGGAGGGACTTTTTTAAATCTGAAGATTCAGAAAATAATTTCTCCTTCTTGGCAGTAAGATTTAATCATATTCAGCAGTGGTTTCCTCCTCTTTAGACTTCAGGTAAATTAATAGGTTTGAGATGTCAGGGGCATTCTTTCAGGTATCTAAGGTGCAGCGATTACATTAATGAATTTACAGTATGCCATGATCAGTTTTTGGTTGGCATTCAGCAGGAAGTAGTGTTGGGCCAGCTTGTGATTCCCAGCAGACAAATTCCCTTGTGCTCTACCTGCAGAAAGCCATACTTTAAACAAAGAGAAAATTTTACTGGGATTTTTATTGTCTACATTCCCATTGCCATCATCTTTATTAGGTTTTCTAGAATACCATTTATTTCTACTGGTGAAAAGGTAACCTAGTTCACATTACTGTGCCATTTTACAGTTCCCTATTGGGAGAACACCGTTCCAGAGAAAAATATTACAATTATTTATGCAGGAAATTGATATTTTGAGCAGGGCCTTTATAACATGGTAAAAGTTATAGGCTTTGGCAAATTAAATTTATAGAGAAAACTACTTTCTACTTACAAAAAAACCTGTATTTTATGTTGTTGCAATTATATATTGTAGAATCATAGAATCATAGAATGGTTTAGGTTGGAAGGGACCTCAAGGATCATCCAGCTCCCACTAGAGCAGCTTGCTCAAGGCCTCATCTAGCCTGACCTTAAACACCTCCAGGGAGGAAGCATCCACAACCTCCCTGGGCAACCCGTTCCAGTGCCTTACCACCCTCACTGTAAAGAACTTCCTCCTAACATCCAGTCTAGCATTATGTCTATTAATAACTCCGTTTTGGCAATGTACTGTGATTTATCTTTAAAGCTGTTTCTAAACACTGATCTAACAAAAGTTTAAGATTAAAAAAAAAAGAAAAGAAAAAGTTATGAGATTGGTATAAATGAGCCAGAGAAATATGCACTAGAATAACTATGAAACTAATTTTTAGAATATCTTGAAGCTCAAAATAATTCCATGTTCTTATTTGCCACAGGAGATATAAAGCATGTTGTTGCCAGAAAAGCTTTGCCTACCTTTGGTGGTTTTCTACCTTTTTTTTTTTTTAGTGTTCTCTAAAAATAAAGTAAAAAAAATAACAGCTCTATTTAGTAGCTTCATTTTCTGTAAGGGCTACAATTAAAGACTGAGCTTCATTACAAGTTTAATTCTAGAGTGTAATTGTGAGCTGTTTATTCAAATATTCTATGATATTTTGAAATTATACAGCCAGTTACAGCTATGATATTTTAGAACCAGGGGCCCCTTTCTTCCTCCAGCTGAATCCATGAAGCACACCCTGCTTCTTAAATTCAAAGGCAAGGCTAGCCAAGGGGCTAGAACTCTTGAAAACAACATTCCTGCTGCATTTTGCTTCACTCTCAATTCCCCTAGGCTTCATGATCCTTTCCTCAATTGCTACTGTGGGCAATTAGAACAATCTTAATTCAGTGTAGATAAAACACTTCCTGCCCTACCATTTGCCCCTTTCAAGCACAAACATTCATTATACTTTGGATATATGGAGAGTAGTTCCAATGTAATACTGTAATCTCTACTGAGAATCTTCAGTGCTAAGTAGTTCAGGATTATAAAATGGCCTGGCTGTAGCTCTCCAGTCTAACTGGCTGACCTCCAACCACTTCAATTAGCTGTAAAAATGAAATAGAGTAGCGCTGTACTCAGGGGAAATACTGCAAAGAAATAATAGAGACAGAGAGTTGTTTCAGGAAAGCTTAAAGAATCACAATAGGCCCAGTACAGAGTACACCAGTCAAAAGCCAATGTTGAGCAATCTGAGTTTTCCAAGTATATTTTTTGGGGTACTATTGCTACTGTCCTCAGCACTAAGATTGTTTTCAAAGACCAAACTAATCAGCAACCCAGAGCTAACTTGGACATGGTTTCTTATTAGCCAGCCTTACTGGAAAAGCAAAGACTTGACACAAATCCTTGACACCTGGAAAGAACTCCAAATGTTATTTGGGAGGATCTCTGTATGCTTTGTAGCAGACTCTGCCAGCAGTCACTAAGACAATGCACTTATGTTTCCTGTGTAAATCTATATTGGAGAGGCTGCACGTTCCATGTGACAATCCCAAAATGTATGTCCTCTTCAAGGAGATATTACTGGAGAGTTTAAATTTGGGAAATGTAAACTGTGATTACATTATAGCCAGCAATAGGCTAATGGGAGATAGTCAATGTAAAGACTGTCAAGAGTCAGATTAAGTCACAAAAGAGCACAAGACAAGAGCTCTTTCCAAAAATTGTTTTGAGTGCTAGGAATGTCTCATATGACCATGACCATACTCCTGTGATGTTTCTTATGATGCAAGCTACAGGGCTGAATTATATTACCTATAGCATTTTCAAAGCCCACTCACAAGTAGGCTGTCAAATACATGATGCCCAAGGAGGAAAATTGAGTGATTCTTAGAATGTTTAGCAGAATAAACTCAAATTTTCTCCAAAGCAGCTGTGGGGAAATGTAGAGGCAGCATGTCTATGTCTACTACCTGCCTAGCTGAAAGCTCCATACAGATAAGTCTGCTATATTGTAATGGGGATCATACACTCAGTCATATCATCCACGTGGGACATGGGGGTAGGGAATGTCAGTAGCTAAATTTTACTGGGGTTTAAGTACACTTAAAAGCCAAAAAATGGGCTTTAATTTTCCTATGGTCACAGTTCGAGCATATGGGCCAAAAGGAACCATCACACCATTGTGAAAGCCCCACTCCACTGATAATGTAGTGTGCCTTTCTGAACTGAAGACCCATTCACTGAATTACTTAAGACTGTACTGAAGAGCTGAAGAGCTTCACTGAGCCAAGTGTGTAGAGCTTGAATATTATTAGCTCTCATATACTAATTTAGAAGCAGTTCTCTCACAGACACCCACTGAGCTAAGTCTGCAGACCCTGCACAGGCCTCATGGGCTCAGCATTTTCAGCGTCTAAATTGTCTTACTTTAAAGAATAATCCAATATCCATGGTGTAAAAGCTTCTACTTCTGATTTGCCATTTCTTTAATACTAGCCTGAGTCAAACAATATTCTGAGAAGTAAATGAAGCAGTGGCACAGTGCCTGTCATAGGGAACAAGGGAAGGCAAATTACAGAATCCACCTTTGTAGGCCACACTGTACAAGTAAGGCTGGTACAGTTCTACAGATTCCAGGTGGTATGTGCAGTGCCCAGGTATTTGTGTGTAATCTGTTGCACTGATTAATCAGGCCTTCTTTAGCATATAATACTTGACAAAGATGCAATACCTTATAAAATACAAAACCACTTTTGAGGCTTTCTCAGTGTATAATTCCATGTGTGCTTCATTTTCAGGAAATGTAGGGAGGGTGGAATTCCACAAATGAGAAGAGCCCAATTACTGTAGTATTCATTGATGTTCTTTAGAGAGAACAAACATACTTAATTTCTTACTCCTAATCATAATACAAATAAGTAACACAACATACAGTTTGAAACACAGTGTTTCCAAATGCATTTGGAGACAAAAATGCCCACTCTAATTACAATGCAGATTCAACCCACCTCATCACGTAACTCGTTAAATTTTTGTCTGGTGAACCAGTTCTGTACTAGAAAACCTCTCACATTTTCATTTGCCAACATGCATGGATTTTTACTATCAAGATTGCTCTTAGTCAACAAACAAGTAATTACTTTAATGATTATTCTACTAATTGCTCAACTACTCCAGACAGAGGGAAGTAATTGCTAAACTAATTCAACCATCACCAAAGAACTGTGGGACATATATAGGTTAGAGATCCAAAATATTATTTGTAAAACTTATTTAACTAAATAACGACTATTTCAGAATGGGCTTCAAATTCCATGTTATTTAGTTCCACCTGGTTGCTCTCAAAAATGCAACAGTAGCTTCAACACAAAAGAAAAGGCAATACAATTTAACAGTGGACCCTCATATTTATTCTCACTGTAGAAAGTACTAGCAATTTCATGTCAAAAATAATTGCATTGATTGAAATTTTGACAGATAAAGCACACTACCGAGGCACTTTGAAGATCAGTGTCTATCATCTAATTGAGAAAAAGAAAATCAGCCAAGAAAAAGAAGCATTTCCAACATTAGCCCAAAAAACCCCAAGCACCAAAAATGAAAAAAAAAAACAAGTACCTTTTTCCTGGGTGTGGCCAGTTGAATTTCTTTACTCTCCCTGAACACACTGGAGCCTGAAACAAAGAATGAAAACCCCAATTCACAATGATGTTCTATGGAGAGCTATTGTAACAGCTGATTTGTAGTAGTTAAGGATTATTTCTGTTCTTCGAGTTTTTGTCTTTTTAAATCATAGTATTAGTGTTCTTTCAATACAGCAATTATATATTTTAGGTGAAGTGGACAGGTTTCAGGACACCAAAAACACAGACAAGGATCACAATGAGTTTCTGATTTATTATATTATGGAAATACATACTGGTCAACATGAAGTTTTCTATAAACTTCCTCTGACAAAAATATAATTACAACTGGCAGATAAAATGATAAATACAAAAAGAACATGCAATAATAATACTTCACTCAGCAAGTAAATAAACCTATTTAAAATGTCATGTATTATTATAATTCCCTGCATAAATTGTTTCTGACTAAAACAAATCCAATCATTTTAGATTATAAAAACACACTTTTATTTTCAAGATAAAGAAGGCCATAAAAGGAACACTGACCGGATGTTAGATGATTTATCTGGTGAGGTCTAGAAAAGTAAAAGACTAAAAAAGTACAATTTGTGAATGATTCACAGGCTTTTTGGCTTTCTACCAAAAGTATTTGCTTACATAATTCAATATAGAGGGGTTTTTGCTGGTAGATCATAGTAAACGTTCAAAGAAAACTTCCCAGAGAGAAAGGAAAAAGACCACAAAAATGCAGGAGTGGGTAATGTAGAATGTAAGCATACACAGACAATCTGGAAATGAATATGTTAATGTCAGTGCCTTTTCTAAGATTTGTTTCTTCAAATAAAAAGAAGGAAAAAATCCCTCAAGTATCCCCTGTTGATTTAAGATGCGACTTTACCATCTGCAGAGTCTTAAATCCTTTCTTCAGTGTAAGATACTCATGAAAACAATTGCAGGCAAAACAACTGTTTCTCCCAATTATGCCCATCAAAACTAAAGCTGTATTTTAGGGATTATGTTTCTAAGTCTAATTGCCTAGTTAATGTATACACAACATCTGCATCTGAGTAGGCTTGCAGAAATCACTCTGATACTAGAAACTTTGGCCTCTGAAAAATTTAAACAGGCAATCTTTTCAGTTTACATGATATTTGATGCTTTTTTTTTTCATCACTTGCTATGTGCTATGTTTTACATCGAGCCTTTGGAGCAATTTCAGAATTTTTTTTTCAAGGACTTACCCACATCCATGAGAAAAAAACAAAACTGTAACTCTGCCACTCACCTACATTCAGCACAAAGCTGACCAAAGAAGGTAGAGGAATATTATTTGGAAACCTGCTCTGGGACAAAGATTTTAAAGAGTTCCCTTCCTCTTCTTGACTTCTCTTTCTTTTTAACATATTAGGTCAGAAGCAGAGTCCTCCTTAAGCAGCCTGCACTTGTACCTTTGCCCTTCTCACTGTTGGCCTTTCATGGTTTCCTCAACTGTGGAGATGCCAGCTTTCAAGGAGGCAACCTCAGGTAAGTTTTTTATCTAAGAGTTCCTCAAAATTCAAACCTTAATTGATTTCCTCTTTTCTGATGATATATTTAAAGGCATCTGCATACAAGTATGAAATGCATTTGAGGCACTAATGTCTGTGAAAAAGAGCACAAGGCCAAAAGCCTAGTTCTGCTATCTCATCTGCAAATCCCTATCCTATCCCTGACATCTTCCTGAAAAGACTTCAAAGCCATTTCGGCCAGAGCTCCATCTGACTTGGAGTTAAATTGAGAAAGCAAAATGGATTATGAAAAAAGAAGAGTAACTAACTAGAATCAGCACATTACCAATTATTTTTGGCAAGTTCTAACATTAAAAAAGAAAAGTAACAGCACTTCTGTTTATCCAACAGAGGCAGTTACATAACCATTAGATTTTAATTTTCTGGTCTGCACATTGTATATGGAGACTTAAAACAAGATCTGAAAGCTGGATTGGGTTCCCTCTATTCACTGTGTTTGGGAATAGGATACTGTAAAACTGGGCTATCATCAAGCTTCCTATTTTTTTCCTTTTTATTACTGTTCCTGAAGATTGTTTCTCATTCCCATTCTAGCCAGCTGCTGCCCTCTGCCCTTCCCTTTATCTTCTCCTTATGCCTAAACATCTAAACATTTGTTCAGCTGTAGCACCTCTGAGAACAGCTCATGAATCTCTGTCCATCAGCATCCTTCTGGCCAAACTAAAATGTCACTGCCTCTCCTTGGCATCTGCTTGAGCAAATTTTGATGCCTAACTTTGCTTAGTGTGGTAAACCAACACCTCTTAGTCTCTCCGTGCAAGGCTTTCCGTTCTACCACCTCTTCAACGTGTCTAAAAACACATCCAAGCCTTCTGGTCATTTCAACGTGTAGCTAGCAAAAGCCGTGTTACAATACATAACAACACATGCAATCACAGCAGTACAGAGGTGCCACTATATTCTCTAACAAATAAGGTTTTCAACACAAACAAGTCCTTATATATATATATGTAGCCACTATTCTTGAAAACATTAATTTTGGGGGGTTTGTTTCCTAAACTGGCAAATTGACTGTGTGGTGCTTCCATCAATCCCTAGCAATTCATGATTCATTAATGGGTTCATCTCCATCTGTAAAATTTTAAGGCAATTAAATAGAAATTGTCATTTCTTCAGAGAGGCTTATGCAGCTAAAAATAAAACAAATAGAAGTAAGACAGTGATTGGCATTATTTATATCAACAGTTGTACCAGAATGATAATACAGCAGCTTTCACATGCAAATATACATACATTTAAATGATTTAGGGTGGATTAAAATAAGGAGCTTAATAAATTTCTTTGCTTATGCTTAATCTTTTCTTTAGCTTAAAAATCTCCCAAAGCAATTCCTTTGGACTGTGAAGAAATGTCTATACACTACACTAAAAATATTCTTGCCACATACAAAAGAAGTAGTAAGTGGTTATGAAGATATATAAATAGCTTGCTATAAAAAAGTTTATTCATATCAGCATTCAACAACACACTAAATGTGAAGGAATACAGTGTGTTTGTTTGAATGTGTAAATATCATTGAGATACTAAAACTAACAAATGGGGGATAGCAACATTTCTGCAAGATTTATCATTAAAACATTAACCTCACAAATAGATTTGAATTTGTGTCTCAGCACACTTCAAATAATAAAGCAACAGCAAAATGGGGCTGCGAGCCTTATTGTTGTGTTGGTTGTCTCAGCAGATGCACTAAATGTTCCTTTTCAGGGTTAAACAAAAATAAGGTCATGTCTGAAAACTTAGATTTGTATTTTCTATGTAGTATTTAGTCATTGGTGGGATACTGGGAAAAATAAATTTACATAGAATTTTCACAAGCATATTTTCTGGTTATTCCAAGTTTAATGTTGTTTAGTAACTGTATCACACTGAATATTAGGGGTTGGAAGGGGCCTCAAAAGATCATTGAGCCCAACCTCCCCTGCCAGAAAGGGATCACCTAGAGCAGGTCACACAAGAATGCACCCAGGTGAGTTTTGAATGTCTCCACAGAAGGAGACTCCACAATCTCTCTGGGCAGCCTGTTCCAGTGTTCCATCACCTTAGCAAAAAAGTATTTCCTTATGTCCACATGGAACCTCCTATGCTTCACTTTGCACCCGATGACCATTGTCCTGTCATTGGGCATCACTGAAAAGAGCCTGTCTCTGTCCTCCTAACACTCGCCCTTCACATCTTTATAGACATGAATGAGGTCATTCCTCGATCTCCTCCAAGCTAAAGAGACCCAGCTGCCTCAGCCTTTCCTTATAAGGGAGATGTTTCACTTCCTTCAGTATCTTTGTGGCTCAGCACTGGACTCTTTCAAGCAGCTTCCTGAGGTCTTTCTTGAACTGAGGGGCCTAGAACTGGACACAGTATTCCAGATGTGGTCTCACTAGGGCAGAGTACAGGTGAAGGAGAACTTCTCTCGACCTATTAACCACAGCCCTTCTAATCCCCCCCAGGTTGCCACATTGATGGCCCATAGTCGTCCTGTTTTCCACCAGGACCCCCAGGTGCTTTTCCCCAAAAACAGATCAGCCCCACAACTTACATTGGTACTGGTACTCTAGCATGAAGCTACACAGAAACAAAGAGTAAAATTGAGTTCAGATGTTAATATTTCATTATGGTAAAATATCTACCTTGTTTGCAAGGGCCACAGAGATTAGCATCCCATGACACAGCACTAGAAATACCACGACATATTTCACAAAACTGTGACCAGCACATTTTACGTTTTCTCACCTTTCTTGTTTCTGCTGTATTCACTTTTAGCCTCTCAGCATTGCCAAGAAACAGGCAATTGCACATGACTTCGTTTTTTTCTTTTCAAATATCTTATCCTAATATATGTGTGATTGATAATGAATTAGCAGAGACACTGCGGTGTAATTTCCTTTCCACAAGGCTAGAAAAGGAAAGTTGAGTAAACCACAAAATGCCCACATAGAGATGGAAAATATGCTATTTTTAAATAAGAAAACCCTCATCCCTTCAAACCAAGTGATTTTTAACACTCCAGACTGGCAATGGTGGGATCCAAAGTATGATTTTTAGTGTTATCTGTAAAAAACTAATGCGTTGTTAATTATCATTCTTTTTCAGGTCAAAATTTTGCCTGATGTTACACAGTGTCTGTTATGTTTGGGTAAGCTTTTCTCCTCAAGTTCTACACTGTCTGCAGTGCTCAGCTGAGCTGAAAGGGTGACAGTATTTGTACCATCAAAATTTTAAGCATTTTTAAGCTTTTTTTCTTCTATAAACATACCAAACAATTGTCCACATGAACAGAATTTACACATGCAGTGAAATGTCTTAATTCTATTTTAAAAAGCAGGCTGCTCTTGTGGACAGCAAAAATACAAGTCTTCAAAAGTTTGACTTCTTTCTGACCTGCTTATCAGATTCTTCCTATGTCCTCATGAATACTTTCTCTCCTCTTACTTAAACTGTAACTAGTATAACAGATTACTGTTACAAAATCACTGATGCTGCATTTTGGGCTTCCCTGTGAACAGGGCCAGTAGTCTCAAACTAACCCTGCTGCTGAAAACTGGCTGGCCTCAAAGGTTTTATCTGCCAGATTATGGAGGTCTGACAGTGGCTGGCTCTACAGGCAACTCCCTTAGCTGAGGAGCTGTTATTCAAAATCTTACTCCACTGCTGCACAGTCAAGGCTGCTTGCTGGCAGCCGCAGCAGACTTCCAAACTGTGATGCTATGTGTATATGCCGCGAATAAGAACCATTTCCAGAGTAGCAAGAAAAAGAGGTTCTTTTGATACCTGCAAAAGATCAAAGGACAAGAGCTGGAGTAGCTCATTCATTAGGAACTATATTCTACTTGTAACTCTGATATACCGTGGCACAAGAAAAAAAAAGCAATTTGTGCCCAACTAGCTACTCCATCTCCTTGTTCTCTTTTGAAAAAGTGTATCCTCTCCTACTTGAAGAACAACAAATTGTGATGGCAAGAGTCAGAATCCACATCTGTTCTTCAAAAGCAAATGCAAATAAAAGGGAATTCAGTCTGCATGGTATCTTTTTATACCAAAGAGATTAAATATATTAACCTGACTGCTTTCTTGTTTTCATTCTTCTGGGTTTCACCCCATAGACTATATATAGATTAGAATGACCTCTTCATGTCCAAAAGCACCTGATGCTCGTAAACCTAAAACAAACCACCCAAATACCTTCTGCACAAACAAGGGGCAAACCTTATGTAGGTTTTCTTTCCAAAAATGCTGATAGTCTACGGCACTATCTCTAAGTTAAAACAGAGCATGGTGACTTTGTTGCTCCTACTAGCAATGAAGAAATATGATCTGGACTGATTCTCGTGAGTGTATCCACACTGACGACTGCAGTCAGATAGACTGGGATAAAACAAAAGTCATAGACAACAAATCTCCCTGAATATACAAAGTGTTTCATTTGAGATCTTTACTAAAGAGCTGCAGAGACCAAGCAGGTCTGTTTTACTACTGCCCAAAACCAAGTATGTTGTGTATGTTGCATAAATATGTTGTAAATCAGAAGTAAGAAAAACTGGCAGATATTTGCAAATTAGTGTCTACATCTAGATGCACTTTAGCTTGTTTCACTGAATTGAAGAGCACTATATTCTGGGTTCTGAGTAATAGGAAAAAAACTGACTAGGGTCATCAGATTTTGAACTGCAAATGTGAACTCTTTATACCATCTTAGACTACAGTTTTCATTGAGTCTAACTGAATTCTGTTTCTGTTATATCAGCTACAGTCATGTGCACTGAGCAGCTATGTTTTGTAAAACTGTTATTTTAAAGCAAAGTTGCATATGATTCTATCTTTACAACTAATACCTCCTGGAAACTTTCCAGTATCAAAATTTTCTGAGTATTTTTAAAAAATAAAATGCATGTCTAAATATCATGAGTATATGAAACAAGTTCCTCATCCAGTTATATGGAAGCTTCCAACATTAATCTTTAAATTATTTGCATATAAATTTCAGGAATATAACGTGGTCTGATTATTTTAGATTGGAAACCTTCTGCTTTTAGGTACATTTTGTTGATTTTATGGGTCTACCCTAAGTACAGAATACATGCCAGTAAGAGACTCCTACATACTATGCTGATAATACAACCTAACATATTAAGATGATACATGATGACAGTCTGTCAGAACATAAAGCCACAGTGGTCTTGCAAGAGGATGCAATGACTTGACACAGACAGAAATGTTTCCATGCATTACAACTTGTCTGCTTTGGCCTGAAGGATAAAGGAAAGGAATTCTACTACCACTTGCCATCAAAGTTTCAGTATGAAACTTTAAAGTTTTTGTTTGGTTGGTTTTGGACGGTCACAATAAAGTTTACATTTCATAGGGAAAAAAACCCAACCAACAAAACAAGCAAAACCACAAACTGGCACAACTCCAAGTACTTCTACCACAACCATTTCTGAAGCATCAGGTCTCTTAGCCATATCTAGACACAACTCCTGATTTGAATACTTTAGGTAGCTGTACTGAGTTCCTGATAACTTAAATGAGGATGCCATTCTCCTGAGGAAAAAAGTCAGCTGTTTCTGAAACGCTCAGTTCACTTTATCCTCTGAGGACTCCCCTCACTTGCCCTCTGCAGTGCAGAAAGATACACAATTCAGGGCTGTGGAAACCATGAACGTGAAGGCCAAATGCTGCAGTGCCCACAATCTTGGTCTAAAGGATGTAGGCAACTACATGGAACTGGAAAATAACTAATACAGTTAAATTTAACAATATCATTTTAACAATTAAAATTACATTCAGAACTACTTTTCCAGTTTTATGTTGTCTGATTGATTTAAAATTATCAATGAAAAATACAATTTGGCTTTTTCTGGTAGTAAAACAGATCTCAGTTCAAATATGACAGAGAAGGTGAGTCTATATTCCAGGTGGAACCATAGATATGAAGCCAGGACTAAGCTAGCTTGAGGCAGCACAGCTGAGCTGCTTATGTAGTGTGCACACACAGACAAGTCTGTCTCACACCTAAGCTAGCAGGCCCACCAATGCCTGAGAGCATCATGCAAGTCACAGAATCACAGAATGTCAGGGGCTGGAAGTGACCTCAAAAGATCATCAGTCCAACCCCCCTGCCAGAGCAAAATCACCTATACCAGATCACACAGGAATGCACCCAGGCACGTTTTGAATATCTCCAGAGAGGGAGACTCCACAACCCCCCGGGCAGCCTGTTCCAGTGCTCTGTCATCCTCACAGTGAAAAAAATTCCTCATCATGTGTACATGAAAATTCCTATGCCTCAGCTTCCACCCACTGCCCCTTGTCCTGTCATCAGCCGTCACCAAGAAGAGTCTGGCTTCATCCTCCTGGCACTCACCCTTTATATATTTATAAACATTGATGTCTCCTCCAAGCTAGAGCCCCAGCCCCCTCAGTCTCTTCTTGTAAGAGAGATGTTCCATTCCTTTAATTCTCTTCGTGGCTCTGCACTGGGCTCTCTCAAGCACTTCTATGTCCCTCTTGAACTGGGAGGCCCAGAACTGGACACAGTACTCCACATGCAGCCTCACCAGGGTAGAGTAGAGGTGCAGGAGAATCTCTCTTGACCTACTAGCTACACCTCTTTTAATACACCCCAGAATGGCATTGGCCCTCCTAGCCACCAAGAGCACATTGCTGGCTCATGGGCAACCTCCCATCAACCAGGACTCCCAGACCCTTCTCCCCTTCACTGCCTTCCAACAGGTCAGTCCCCAACCTATACTGATAGCTGGGGTTGTTCTTTCCCAGGTGCAAGCCTTCTGGTGTGTCAGCCACTCCACCCAGTTTGGTGTCATCAGCAAATTTGCTGACAGTGCACTCTGTGCCCTCATCCAGGTCGCTAATGAATATATTGTACGTAACTGGTCCTAGTACCGACCCCCCCGGGGGAGGGGGGTGGGGGAGCACTGGCTACAGGCCTCCAGCAAGACTCCATCCCATTGACCACAATTCTCTGACTTCTTTCCTGCAACCAGTTCCCAGTCCACCTCACTACCTGATCACCCAGACCACACTGCCTTCGTTTGGCCAGAAGGATGGTGTGGGAGACGGTGTCAAATGCTTTACTGAAAGCACATCCACTGCTCTACCATTATCAGTCCACCTGGTTATGTCCTCATAAAAGGCTATATTAGGTTGGTCAAACATAACTTCCTCCTGGTAAAACCATGTTGGCTGCTCCTAATGACCCCACTGTTCTTGATAGGCTTAAGGACAGTGCCAAGGATAAGTTGTCACAACAACTTGTGTGATCAAAATAACTATGTGCACTACCCCTCTCTGCTTGGTCTAGATAAAGCCAGCTCATAACTTCACATTCTATTAGTAGTAGTAGTTTGTTACATTTACTTAGCACTGATCGCCAACATTTCACGCTGTCTTTTCTAATTAAGAATGCTGAAGTTACCTCTGCCAGTTTGGGATTTTTTTTTTCCTGAAGTATTTCCTGAGTTATTCCTCACTTAATATCTTCTTGTTGAATACATCTGAAATCTGCTCAAAGTGAATCTCTGAGTTTCCTCCCAGAAAATGTGGTATTTTTAGATGATTCTCTTCATGCTAAGGTAAAGCCAAGCTAACAGCCAGGTAACAGATTTCTGTAGCTCAATTTCACTTCACTTTCTAGGATTCTAATGGAAAAGGCACGAATCTGTGTAACAGATAACAAGGGCTGAATCTCTAGACTAATATATGTTTGTATTTCCTACAAAAAAAAGTAAAATGTGAGATGAAGACTGGAAAAACTTTATTCCAGAGTAAGTAACCACATCTTTGTGAACCTTTTTAGCCTTAACTGGACAAAGTTAATGCAGTTGGACTTGATGATCTGTGAGGTCTCTTCCAACCCTGATGATACTATACTATGATACTTCATAGCAGCAGTACTGAGTGTGCTGGCATTTCTTTCTCCTTCTGGCTACAATCTATCCTGAACCTAATAAACTGTTGGTTCAGTTTGGTTGAAATCAGTAGATTTTTGGCAAAATTAATTGTGTTGGGTTTTGTTGGATTCTTTTTTTTTTTTTTACTATTTTCTAACCAAAACTTGCCTTGACAGAAAATACACAATTAGGTCCCTAATGAAATTAATCCTTTCCTTAGGAAAAAACCTGTGAAAGTGTGGCAAGTTCTCAATTTTCCATTTGATACTTGAAATAACTTGTAAATTTCAGGCAGATTTGAGTGTTTCTAGAGAATGAGAAGAGACATCAAATTATTCTTACTATCAGAAAGATGATTTCTCCAACAGAAGACATATTCAAGGGGAAACATTATTTAGGAGACAAATTTTCATTTAGGTCATTATAGCAACTATAAGAAGCATCTGAAATAAATGGTGTAAGACTTGGCACCAAATACAAACACTTACTAACAAAACTGTGAAAAGTCTTTGGAAGCTTTTTGGGTTGTTTTTGGGGGAGGTGTTTACTTTTTGGTTGGTTGGCTGTTTTTTTTTATGCTAGATCTTCCAAGCTTTCAGATGTATACTTAACTCATTCATTGCTCAGAGAAAAATGATCTATTGGGCTTTCTGGGCTGATGGAAGTGTTCACATCTACTTTTAACTATTCCAGTTAACTCTCTTCTCAAATTTGCAAGGCTTCCAGCTGACAGTTCTATTATATGAAGAACAGAAACATCAGCTGTGTGTGACTTTGAATGATGCTGCTGTTCGGTGCCCTCAAGAAATCAGATGTGTAAGACTCAGGTGGCCAGATTTGTAATACAAATGGAGCCAGGTGTTAAACTGCTTTTTTCAGTAATGAGACACTAATTCGTCCTCCAAAGAACTTGTGAAAATTGGAGAGACACAAACTCAAATTTAGTGCCAAGATCACTGAGTCCCAGCTGCCCAGAGTTCACAGGAGGGCTAGTATCTTCAAAACCTGCAACAGTAGCATCTTCACTTTGCCAATGAGAGTTAATCTTTAAGACAGATATTTTAAATGGCAATAGGCTGAGCTCAGCTTCCTAATGAGTGAATGAAATGATCCCTGTGTATAATCTTACAAAGCTGCTGCAGTGCTGTTTATCTAATACGGCTGGCACACTTTGCACAGCTTAAACAACATACTCTAGAGAAGAGCAAAATAAAAAATGAGTTCTGCAGTACTAGAAAGTGTGGAACTGTACATCAAGTGCAATATAATTCCAGGTAATCTTCTTAATGTATTTAACAAAAAAATCCAAAACAAACAAACAAAACAAAAATCCAGTACTTTTAATGAAAATACACGAGGGAAATAGCTAACTACAGCTCTCAGGAAAGATCTAAACCTGGAGGTATTTTGGACACTTGGTACAAAATGCTAGAGGCCAAAGATCTAATTCAGTCCAGGCCTCCTTTTCTGCAAAGGGGAACGTAACCAGAGAACAACATAAACTTTGTTTCTATTAGCTTTGTATTGAAAAGTAGCACTCCAAAAGCCTCTGAAATGCCTCAATAGAACAACACTTCAGTAAAACCAGAAGAGCAGCAAACTCAAAGGCCCTAGGCTCAGAGGGAAGGCAGAGTTGACCAGAAGACC
Organism: Tricholaema leucomelas; assembly: GCA_013400475.1. NCBI lineage: Eukaryota > Metazoa > Chordata > Aves > Piciformes > Lybiidae > Tricholaema lacrymosa > Tricholaema leucomelas. The sequence continues at coordinate 23,806 of WAAF01006682.1, forward strand.
ACGTTTAATAGTGTTTGGTTTTACTGTGGCTCTTCACATTTTTCTTCCAAAACCTGCAACCTACAGAGCTTGAGTTGAGGCAAAGTCCTTCTCTGTCCTCTCTCTAGATTCACCTTCCTGGCCCAGCAGTTCTGGTTCCTTGAAAAGATGCCTTCCATTTCCTGAACTTTGAATTTTGGCCCAGGTCTCACATAGGCACAGGCTACCTGCTTTTCCTGGGCATCTGCCAGTCAAGTTGCAAGATTCTTTTCACTACCCTCCTCAGACACACATTGATGCTTCAAACCTCTGAACATAAGAGCTAAGGTGAAAAGGAACCTTCCCTTTTAGTGTTCATCCACTCAGTTTCTTACTTAGAGCATCCAAATAGAGAACTTGCTTATCAAACTAATTCAGTGAGCCTGCCATTTGCAGCACATATACTTTGGATGTGATACTGTGCATCAAAGTCAGGACCCTAAGGATACATTTAATCACCTCCTCCACATGGCCTCACCCACCTGAAGCTAGGAGTTCTACTCCCTGCCTGTCAGCCAATCTAAATATAAGGTAGCTGCATCACATGCTGAATTACTCACATCATCTGCTAGAAAACATCTGGCTTTTTGAGGGAATGTGGGCTTGATCAGTGAAACGATCCAACTCCCAAACTGCTGAATCACTATGCATTGGTGAGAGCACAAAACACAAGCTTAATCCTAGAGATTTCTGCAAAAGCCCTCAATGAGGCTGCAACAGGTATGAAAACATGCAGATGTTCCCTAAGTACTGAAGAGAGAGAAGCACTTTCAAAAGACCCACTTGGAGCATTTCAGAAGGAAGGATACGGTGCTTAAAGACCTACAGTCTGACAGGAAGGAAGACCCCATCAGGACTGTGATTCATCCCATTTTGCTTGAATACACAACCCTCATCACTGTCCAGAAGTATATGACTGGCACACACCCACCTATTCATGCTCTGAATGTCTGAAGGTAGGTAGGATGGATCTGCCAACTAAGATGTTTAACCATATTCAAAAGGGCTGATCGAGTGGAATTGTCTCCAGTGTCTGCAAAGCACACAGAGTGAGTATATGAGGGATCTAGAAGCTGTATGACAGTCTGACAAGCTCCAAAGTAAGCCAGTGGGTTTTTAATATTCTGCTCTATTGCACAAAGATTTACAAGTCATACAGCACATTAGCTTTATACTTCCCAAAGCGGAGCAAAAAAATGCAGTATTTTAAAGTACCGAACCAGTATACTGAGCACAGCACTAGCTCTGATACCTATGACCAATAATAGAAGTTTCTGGAGTTTTGTTGGGTTTGGGGTCATTTGTTGTTTTGGGTGGTGTCTTTTAAGAGCCAGACCAGTCTACATGGAACCTTCAATGTGTAAAAGAGACTGCCTAGGAGGGCTCCCAACCAACCCTCCTCCTTTCCCCCGTCACCCCTTATCTCAGAACTAACCGGATAAAGCTCCATATCGCTCGTGTGATAAATTTGCAGAGATCTGTGGTAAGATGGCAAAAGCTGACAGGGAGCTATAAGGAAATGGTTACATAGGTTTGATGCAGAGCAGTTAAGGCAAGATGCAACCAGACACACAGTCCAAAGAAGAAGTGAGAAGTGAGTGGCTTATCTTACATTTTGACTATATATGTCCCTCAGCAGAACAAGAGTGATGTAGACATCGTTGTTATTTTCATAGCCAATGATCTAATCTCTCTCATTAAAATATTCCAATTAGCCTCAAACCAACACAAACATTAAAATGTAGGCAATTAGGCACTTTTCCAACCACAAAACTGGGTTAATCATATGGTTTTTTTCTAACTGGCAACAGAAATTTTATCAGGCTATGTGGGGGGATTTTCACATACTTGCTCAACCACTGAAGATCCCAACAAATTGTTATTTGAAAGCTGAAGTTCATTTCAATATTTGAAGTTATATAAATGAAGAGTCAATAGACTTTTTGAAGTGAAATATAAATTACTTCAAACAGGAATTATTTTTAAAATACATTATGAACTAAACCATGCAATTTCCACTGCAAATGTCAAGAACTAAATTTGGGAGAGGGGCTTAGACTGAAGAGAAAACTGAACTGTGCATAGTAGGCCAAACATGTCACTTAAATCCTGACAGAGGAAAAAAGCTATCTGTAGCAACAATGCAAGTACATGAGGACTGCCCAAGCAATCTGTCTTTTCTCTGAGCCTGTTAACACCCAGAAGTAACCACCAGCTAAACCCTGATTTGCAGTGCTACTCAGCAATTTGAGAGTTGTTGCTTTAAAATTACACTTGGGCTGTGTTCAGGCATCCTGGCTGACTCCACATGCAAATATTTTTGGGAAGATACCACATTAAATGCTGTTTGAAAGCTAGAATGGTTGTATGTAATTAAAGCTTAACAGAGACTGAAATGTTTCTTTGCAAAAGAGCCTGAATAATCAATCATATACAGCAACAAATTATATTTTTGCATTGGAAAATTACACAGAATTCAGATGAGTGAGAAGTGGGACTGGGTATTTCATCTGCTGACTAATAGTGGACTACCCTATTTTGGATGTGCAAACCATTAATAAGCAATGCCGAGCTACTTTTTTAACCAACTAAGCAACACTTTACAGTAGCTCTTGGATGGCACTAAGACATGATTGGCAAACCACAGGCTACATAAATAACTGTTCTCCCTTTCCCACCCATGTTACACTTCATTTGACAGAAGGACTGTCAAGTAGGCAGGATCCTGAAAACAAAGATTTCTGCAGTCTTTTAACAATATGACAGCTCCCTTCCATCCTGCCAGAGAAGAAAGCATCAAATAATTGCATTATAAATAAATTACTTAATTTGAAACACCTTAATTGTGAAATCTCTACAGCTGCTCTGTTTACTGCTGCATGCCAAGGATCAATGAACTTTGGATATGTCAGTTATGGAGATACAATCTATCCAGAGCAACTGAAAAAGATTAAGACTATAGCTTCTAGACAGTGTCTTTGGAGCTGGAAAATATCAAATATTTCTATTCTCTAATTTGGTCATGTCTCCTATATTGAAGTTTCCTATATTCCAGTATTTTTGAATTTCAAACAAGTTACAATCACAAACACAAACATGTTCTCCACTGCCATTCAGGTATTAGGACAACAATGAATATGCACTGGAACCAATGACTTTTATGTGCAAATATGCATACAAAAAAAATTACAATTAAATAAAAGTCGGGTACCACCAAAACACTAAAAGTGAAAGCTAAAACAGTTTAGAGAACTTTAAGCACTCTAGAACTACTTAAGAGACAGAGACTTCTGCTTTTTATGCATACCAAAGATGACATCTGATAAGAAAACCATCTTAGTCATTAGAAGATGCAAATGAGAACTCAATGACAGCTGTTTCTGTTGATATCCCATGTGAATGCATTTTTTATTTCAGTTCATTAAAGTCAACTGAGCAATGAGTGGGGATAAGGAACCTTTTTATGGTAGGAGACTAATACTGAAACATTTAGCCATTAAATCATATCATTAGGGGAAATAATTAGCCACTTCACACAGGCAGGCTGCATATCAAAATGCAGTCTATGAATTATTATAAAATCACAGAATCATGTTTTGTTTGAATGAACAAGCTGAACCAGAATAAAGACAGACATCATATTTTATTCCCATGCACAGGAAAAGTTTAAAAGGATCATGAAATAAGGCCCCATAGTAAGACAGAAGCCATCACTGTAAGTGTCCAGAAACTTCCATTATCAACAGCAATAAGAACCTGGTATTCATTCCCCCGTCAGTGACTTTAAATGTTGCAGCAACTAATTTGCTTATTGCAAGCCAGGGCCTGTAAAAGGTGGACAAAGAGCAATGGGTATAAACTAGAACACATGAGGTTTCATTTGAGCTTTACTAGAAGCTTCTTTACTGTGAGGGTCCTGGAGCACTGGAGCAGTCTGCCCATAGAGGTTATGGAGTCTTCTCTGGAGACTTAAAACCTGCCTTGACATGCTCATGTGTAACCTGATCTCGGCATACCTGTGTTAGCAGAGGCTGGATTAAATAATTTCTGGAGGTCCCTCCCAACCCCTAGATTCTGTAATTCTAAGTTTCATTAAATGCACCAAGCACTGCCTTCATTTAATACTTCCTAAAACATTAAAAGTAATAATAAAGCCTTGGAAACTAATTATGTATCAGAGGAACAATGCTGTAAATGAGAAGATTTGAGATTTAATCTTGATTTTTGTAGCACACCTCTCTGGTTTCAGAATGAGAACTGATCCTCTTGCTTATTATCTTATCATGTAAAACTGCGGAGCGGAAAGAAAGCAGAACACTTAGTCTGTTCTACTGCTTTTACATCCTACTGCACTAAACGCGTACATTACAGAGTATTCAGTCCATGCTTGAACAGCACAGTTTTGAGAGTGTGGTTATACCGCATGGGCACATGCTAAAAGATTTTTTTCTTTAACGACTGTGCTGTGCAATTCTCTGGCAACAGAAAGATGAGAATACTTACCACCTAATCTCTACATTCCAATCTATGGCTCCTGGCAGATCTCAGGCAAAACAGCCCAATTTAAATTTTGAGAACCCATTTAACAGCAGTAAAAACACTCTCCCATGAAAAGTTCATTAAGTGAAGTTTAAAAGGTCAAGATTTGAAATTAATAGCACACCTTCTGTTAAAGCACAGAATTTAGGACACGTGGGCATGACCAGAAGTCCTTTGAGGAGAGACACATTACACAGCCTTCATTTATATCAGAACTCCAGAACAAATATTACTTTCTTAAAATATGCCAAAGTAGAATAAAATCATTTCAGTTACTACGAAATTATCTTTCCTGTGCATGTATTCAGTTGCAGATATCCTACAACACTACCTTCTGCAAAGTCCTATGCTTGTTAGTTATTCCATAATAGAGTAAAATTGTGACAAACACAAAAGGTGCACAGGCACACACACATGGGTAGTCTCCAGTACTATATAACCAGCACTGAAACACCAGAGAGCAATCATCTACCATCTGTGATGGTTTGGGTATCCCCCGCCCCGCCACACTTTTAGAAATCACCCAGACTAGACTCAGTCGGCTCTGGAAATTTGAATGAAGCTTATATTTACAGCTGGCACAATTTACAAGCAGATATTTACAGTATATACAGTTATAGACAGAAATATACAAGGGAAAAAAAAGTAATACAAACACAACTCCCCTCCCAGAAACCTGAGTCCCCAGGAGGGGCTCTCAACCACCCCTCACCTTCCCCCTACCCCTTTCAACCTTACCCCAGTCCTAAGGAAGAATGGAGGTTCGGCCAAGAGGGTTAAAAAGCAAGGTGAAGCAGCCAAGCAAAAGGAGGGTGAGGTTAGAAAGCAAGATGGAGTCCAGCCAGCAGCTTCAGCTTCTCCCCAGCAGGCAAAGCTCCCCAGCGAAGAGAAGAAGCAAGTGCACTAATCTTTGTTTTGCTTTTCTTTTATATACATCTCAGCAAGACTGTGAGGGAAGTAGACCTCACCACTGTTTTCATTTTACAGCCTATCATCTAGTTCTTCTCACCAAAACATGCTAGCTAGGCTCAAACTAGCACATTAATAGAAACACTGTTTACACATAAACATAGCACTAATTTAGTAGATTCTACTACATTCCTTTCAATGTTTCTAATGCACATTTAATAATGTATAAAATCAACTGTGTACAACCAACAATGCACTTTCATTACAGCAAAGAAAGAAGGGAGAAAGGAAGGGCTGACTGGTTATGCCAAAGCTTGGGACAATGGATTTTTAAAACACCTGGATAATCGAAATACTTGTTACTCAGAGTTTAAAAAAAGAGATTCTGTATTCTCTCACAGGGAAGGCACTTTCAATGTGCAGTTTTAGGAAAAATGAGTGAATTGCAAGTATTAAGTAAACCTGATATTTACGCAATCATATGGATTCATGTTCCCTGCAGAGAAATCACCTCAGCAATTACACAAAGTTAAATCAGCATGACTGAACAGAAACCTAGTGCTGTGGAATGTGGTCTGTACTTGTCTTCAGGCATGAAGGTGAGTAATGTCTTAAGAAGTGGCCTTCTACCTCCTCTAAGAACGTATCGGTCAATAAATAGGCTCCTGGACTAATGTTGTCGTCACCTGATAGCATCAGTTCACAATGCTGTCAAGACAAAACTTTCAAGCAAGATTTCTGATCTTGTTATTAAAAATAAGACATATTTCCAGTAGGAGGAAAGCTAACATTAAAATCTGAGGTGCTGTTATACGACCCAACCTCCAAAATAATATTTTAGTGGAATGTCGTATGCCAAAACCTGTCAGTTGGAGATTTTTCCTGTTCTGTACTAATGCCAGAAATGTACTTCTGCTTGTGAAGGACACAGAAGTTCCTATGAAGGACCTGCCAAAGATTAAGATCTTGCTTTAAATCTTGATGTAAGTCCTTATGTGGGTCAACTTCAGAGAGTAATCACCAAAGCTTTGAACTGAGAACACAGGTGGAGTAAGAGAATAAAGCCCAAAAGCAACAGGCTCATGAAAATCAGTAGCTTATGCTACACCTCTGTTTGGAGGCTCTGCATTGTTCATATCACTGCTATTGGGTTTTGTTATGTTCTATACTAGGAACATAATAGTAAACCTTTGTACTGCCCATTTCACAGCTGGCAGCTTGTGGTCAGTCAATAAATGGCTTTATAAATCTAAATTCACACAGTAACGCTCTTAGTTGAATCTAATCTGTTAAAAACTAAGTTACAACTAAACTTACGCTAGTAAATCCACAGGTAGCTCTCAAAGCACTGCAAATCCTGACTTTCTAATTTAGAATGACAGCTACTGGGTGCTTGCAGTGGTAACAGACTGCTCACTACTTCTCCAAATACTCATTCAAGGTATCTAAACAAGCACCTAGAGATAGGCCTTTCAGATGCATTTCAACTTCTTTGCCTTTTCTCACTTCCATCTTAGCTGCTTTATAATATAACCACAGTGGAGTTTCCACAGGTACTTTCTTCACTCACTCCATTCAAGTAACAGGAGTCTGTCACCCTCCCTCACAGCAAGATGTCTGCCCTGTAAAAAGCTCACTTCTTCCTTCCTAAATCCTGATGCAATTTGTGATTAGAATCCAAGCTCTGCAAAGCACTTGAATCTCCAAGTGCAAGTTACAATGGCCTCAATTCTTATCCTTTATTCCTTCAGGTAACATACCAGAAGTCATTCGCTGATGATCACAAAAAAGCTCAAAGCTAAGTATTTGCCCAGGGCAAACTCCCAGTACAGAGACAACAAAAGATCAGATTCAAAGCATCTCTGATGAGTAGGTTTTAACAATACAGGATACTTTGTCATTTAATTTAGAGCCATTATTCCGTCTGAAGGGATCAAAAATGCATAGTATATTTGGAACTGTCAAAAACGTTCAATTGTAATTTAAAGAAGTATTTTATTATTATTGATTCGGCCAGCTCTCAGGAGCACTATATTACTGAAGTACTGGTGCTTTTCAGACATTCACTCAATGAGGATGACCAAGATTAATGGAGACATTTTCATGTTTCCTTTATGCCTGGGTAGAGAAAAGAGAAATCAGGATGCTGGGCAGGTACAGTGATGGTATTAGGCAACATCACAGACAAGGGCCAAGCCAACACGTTTGCTCCATTTTAATGTTTGCTTGTCTTTGTTACCAGATCAGCAAAGCCCCACTGTAAGTTAGACACCTTGTTTCTCATTTTAAGCTTTACAACTAAACATCACACAGCACAAACCACCTTTCCATAGAGTTAATTAAAAAAAAAAACAAACAACAAACAACAGAAAAAAAGTGTGCTAGTTTGAGCCTAGCTAGCATGTTTTGGTGAGAAGAACTAGATGATAGGCTGTAAAATGAAAACAATGGTGAGGTCTACTTCCCTCACAGTCTTGCTGGGATGTGTAAAGAAGAAAGGCAAAACAAAGATTACGGCACTTGCTTCTTCTCTTTGCTGGGGAGCTTTGCCTGCTGGGGAGAAGCTGAAGCTGCTGGCTGGACTCCATCTTGCTTTCTAACCTCACCCTCCTTTTGCTTGGCTGCTTCACCTTGCTTTTAACCCTTTTGGCCGAACCTCCATTCTTCCTTAGGACTGGGGTAAGGTTGAGAGGGGTAGGGGGAAGGTGAGGGGTGGTTGAGAGCCCCTCCTGAGGACTCAGGTTTCTGGGAGGGGAGTTGTGTTTGTATTACTTTTTTTTCCCTTGTATATTTCTGTCTATAACTGTATATACTGTAAATATCTGCTTGTAAATTGTGCCAGCTGTAAATATAAGCTTCATTCAAATTTCCAGAGCCGACTGAGTCTAGTCTGGGTGATTTCCAAAAGTGTGGCGGGGCGGGGGATACCCAAACCATCACAAAAAGGCATTGCATAATTCTGCCAAATGACTTTTCTTGCTTTTTTCTTGTATGCTAAAAATGTTGTCTTTCTCGTTTGTTAAGCAGATGGATGCACAGGGACTCAGAGAAGCCTCCTTTCAAATTTTTAAAGGCAGGAAGAAAGTATAGCATTAAAGAGGGGAGAAGGAATATTTTCATTTGGAAAAAATGTTTAAATTGTATGTCACAAAAAATAGTTCAGAGTTCAATGCTCCTACTATGCTCTTGGAGCCAAGCTCCTTGGAAAAATCCTGTCTCCCATTATGAAAATAGTTGTACATGTTTGCTATTTAACCAGGACCCAGCCAGACACTGACTTGAATGCCTCAATTATTATTTTATTATTCCCATCATCCTTTCCACAATACATCAATCCTGCAATAAGACCATCTATTTGGAACCTTTACCCCAGATTCCCACTAACCACCCCTCCAAACGTGTTTTTGAGTATACGTATCACTTAAAATACCTTGCTAAACTAGAGCACTGGGCATTTTGCAGATAAAGCTCAGGGAGAATAGGAAGAAGGGAGATTTTTTTCTTTAGAGAGGTTAACTGACCTGTTTTCTTGTGCATAAGACGAAAACAACGTTACAATTTTATCTATATCCATCAGCCAAGTTATAACCACCTTCAAGAAACATTCTGTTGAACTGGCTTCCTTTGAAGTAATCACTATTCTGAAAACACTGCACTGGGATCCACCAGCGTGAAACTGCACAGTGCTGTGGAAGTGAGTTTTATGCCTGAGTATTGATGTACGTTATGGAATCATCTGGCTGTCTTTGGACTGTGTGGAAAGAAGCAGTTTAAGCTAGTGGACAGAAACATCAATGCAGAATACTGGAATGCTTTGGAGATGGAAGCATTTGGTAACCTAACCATGAGAGACCGAGCTTGCACACAGGAGGAATAAAAGAACAAATATGAATCGAGATGTTATGCTCTGAATTAGTTTCCCCCTAAGGCAGAGCAGCACCAAAACTTTTTACTATAAATAAATATTTATCCTGAACTGTATTATTTGATATTCAAATAATTCAGTGTTACAGTATTTTAACAACTAGACTACATCAGATTTCTGAAATGCCAGTTCACGTTTTACAAGTAGATCTTACAGCCAGCACTGCCAAAGGCATGTACTCAGGAACCAGAAGCAGAAGATCCTTGGATGCCTAGTGCTACTACACTTTTCCAAAGATGATTTGGAATGAAGCATATTGGGTTATACTGGAAATTAAGGATATGTATACTGGAGTCTTTTATGAGGGAGAAGTTTGAAGATTAGCATTTTTATACATCCTAATAGAGCAGGCTTTCTTCAGCATGCAACACCAGCGTATGTCATGGTGCTTTGCTATTTCTCACAGTACAAACATGTAGGTATCTCCCAGTACAGGCAAATCATTCAATTTAAAAAAAAAAAAAAAAAAAAGAAAAATTGAGCTGTTCCCATTTCAGTTCACTTGCCTTCCTTCTCTAGGACAGGCTTGTAGAGCACTTATGCATGTTGAATTAGAGTTGCTCAGATATTTCCATTATCTGATTGGCATTCTCTTTCAGCTGAAACTTGGGCAGTATGTGATTTTCAATGTACCCCTACACATTCATATGAGATTCTCTATTACAAGACCCCACAGGGTGATTCTTTTTCACTACATTTTTTTTTTCTAAGACTTGTATTTTTATTGTTCTGTTTATCAATGACTTTTTGAAATAGTGGGGATTCTTTGAAAGATGCTGTGATCTTACAGTTAAGATTAAAACTAATAAAGATTAAAATGAAAAGAACTGCTGACCAAACACATACATGTTAAGAGAGTTCAGATCTATATCCAAGTTTTCTTACTAGTCATCTAGCCTTAAGAGAAATTCCATCGAAATTTGCAAATTTGTACATTTCCTCCTTCTGGCACAGGTCCAAAATTTTGTCTTGCCCCTCTATCGCTTATTTTTAGTCATGTCAAGCCACCAGTCTGGGTGAAAGAGAACCACAGAAGCACCTTAACATGCTTAACCTTTTCCTCTGGTTTTAAGATTTCAATGAAATGCCTTGCAAGCTGTCTGTAAAAACAGATTATTTCTGTTTATTTTGATCTGTTAAGGCTTTAGAGGGGAGTGTATCAAATGCTTTGTTGACCCAGATTCAGTTGCTCCAAATAATGCGTTATAGAATGTGTGTAGTCATATGCCATGTAACAGATTACAAGATAACTGGCAGTCAGTTCAGTTTTAAAAAGCAGCCTGGGAAAGTGTAGAGAATGCCATTTTAAAGGTTAAATGTTCATCTCAACTGAATGAATGAAGACTTTTATCTACTGAGGTACCCAGCGAACCTCCCTGATTTGGGACAGTGTCAGCGTATTTCTTCCTCAGGCCATCCTCCTGATGAATATTTGTCTAGCACAACTAAGGTTAATTCCACAAAATTTCTTCAACTGTACAGCAGACAGGCACAATCAGGAATTGTGGAGTTATCCTTCAACAGGTTGGAAGATGACCAGATACTGAACTTTGACACATGCTCTCAGTATCTTCATGCAGAACTTGCATAGCAAATGTTCTCTTACCCACCAAATAAGATGGGGAGGGAGAAAATATTACATTGTCTAGGTGAAGCAATACATTTAAGTTAGCTTCTTTTCTGAGGTCTATGAAGCAACTACCCTAAGGTAGACTTGTCTGCTGGTGCAGTAGTGCAATTTCCAAAACACAAGGCCAGCAGATTGCATTTGCTTTTACTCAGCAGATTCAATTAAATGCTTTCCCCATAGTCCTATGCATTGACACGCTGCGACAAGAAATCTTTTTCCAAGCCAACATAATGCTAATTTTGTAGTGGAAGCAAAGCCTTCTTGCCTAAGTACAGACTCTTTTCTTTCAGGTAAAGCATTGACTACAGGTGTCTTATTTCCAGGGAATACCATAGACATGTCAGAAAACATCTGCAGTCTGCTGAAACTTCCACATCCAGGAGAAACTCCTCAAAGCTTTGCAGTCTGTCATGTTTTCAGGCAATTTGTTGTATCAGTGTCTATTAGCAATACTCAGGATTTACCTAGAGAGCTACTTACACTGAACAACCTTATCTCCTCCAGCCTTATTTTGTACCTAACTGCCAACAAGTAAAATTAATACCAATGAAGTAAACTAGGACAGGACAGAATTTTCTTCAGTTATAAAATGCTTCCACTACTTCTGTGTATTTGAGATCTTGTACTGAGCAGGGTATACAATAAAAACCGCATGCATACACAGATTAGGCTGCAGAAAGGATGGTGAACCACAAAAACAGTTCAGTAACAGGAATGTACTCCACTGAATAAACAGGCCTGTATTGAAAATAATAATTTAACACTGTATTGCTAGCCTAAAATAACTACTGTATTAGAGAAATCAGAGTCTTAAGAGCATTCACATGACAAATACAGAGAGGTCTTTGATACCCTGGACACTTCCATTTTTTCAAAATACTGAGCATAGGAAGGATGACAAACATCTGTACTTGTGCTCAAAGTTAATTCTTTGTGGAAGCTGGAGTCTGAAGGGGAAAAGAGAATTTAATTAATACAAATTACAGAAGCAAGTGGCAGGGCTGTTGAATTCTTACCCTTGCAAAGGGAAAAAACAAATCCTGAAACAAAGTCAATTAAACCAACGACTTAATGGACACCCCTGCTGCAGATGCTTGCTGATTCAAAACAAAACAAAACCAAACAAAACCAAAACCAAACCCAGGACAAATTGATAAACTTGGCCAAGCAAGGGTAAAGGTCCAGTCCAAGAGTAACTGTGAGAACTGTCTCATACCATCCCCGCCACGCTGGATATATTCATTCAGCTGCTGTCCCCAACAACTTTTTTTTCACCTTGGAGCAGGCAGAGAATAAGCTTTCATTTGTCGCAGTGCATCACCAACACACATGCACATAACAGAACCATGAAGGTAGTGGCCAGCACGTGTGAACTGCTTAGTGACTCAACATTCACATTCTCTATATCACTTCTTACCCTAAATCAATACCACATCTTGTGAAGGGGGGCTGGCTGACTTTGTCATTATCACCAAGTGATAGCAGAACTGAAGATACTGACTAAATCTGTACCAAAGCTATTACTTGACTGCAAAAGGACATAAAGACAACATTCACAGTGGGAAAATACAGGGATATAGGCTCTTCTCCCCAGAGGAAGGAAATCCTGTAAACCATCACTCAGTTCATAAGTGCCCTTGCAATGCTGCTCACAGTAGAAGTGACCATTTGCACTCCTGTGTAGTTCATTGATTAATTTAGACATAGCTGACACTTGAAAAGTAAAGGAGAGTGTCGCCTGCAGCAAGATCACTTCTCTTAATCACCAGGTATCCCCAGAAGTATTCTGGACTTTTTCCTAGGTATGCCCATGTATGCCACAATAAAAACAGTTTTCTTGTAACATAAATCATAAAGTATCTTAAAAGAGGAGGAAAATTATATAAAGTAACAACCACAAAGACAAAGCTGGAGTTTTGAGTGGAAAAGTTGTTTTTCTTGTTCACCTTTTAAACTGTTTTGATTAATAAAAGAAATCATTGATTTTCTAACTCATGTTATTGAATGAATACATTCTTAAAACAACAGTTGAATTTCTGCTACCACTCAAGCTATTATTAAAACCTTAAGCCACACACTGACATTATTATCTCCAATTCTATTTTTAAGTATCCACAAATAAGTTCTGTTTGCCAAGATATCAAAAGCACAGAAAATATTTGAGGATGCACGCAAGTCCTACCAAGTAGCAGCTAATCCTGAAGACCTCAGAACAGGGTCCCTCTGGAGGCAGCAATTCCTAGTTCAGGACAGCAGGATGTCTGTTCCTGATGTCAATAGCCTGTTTCTGCTGAAGACAGCACTGCACTGCCAAAACACTATTCACATAAATGTTTGTTTAGGTTTGGGTGTGCTTTACTAAGCAGTAGACAGCACTGGGATTTTGGACACAGAAAGCCTTCAAAGCAGATTCCAATGCTGGAAAGCTCAGAATTCATTGAGCTTCAGATTTCATTGAGCTTCAGAATTCACTGAGCATCACAAGAGCTTTGGGCATGGCCTGTATTTACCCTAATAACCCTTTCCACTGCTTTCCACAGCAAAATTCTGTCCTGGCAGTAACATACACGTGCCAGCTCCTGCTGTGGTTGGTGAACATCCCTGCTTTGCTCAGTAGAAAAAGAGACAGGAGTGAGGACACCCAGCAGAGAGGTGCTGAGGCTGAGATGCACTCAGCCTTCCCAACAATAGCTTCAGGATGTGTTTCTTTCTCCTGTGGCTGTGATGATTGATGAGTATACTGAACTCTCTTCATTTCAAGGCATGCAGTGGTTGTCAGGCAAACTATTTCAAGACAGTGCAAATGAGCTTCACCTGAAAGAAGCAGAGCTACTATGGGAACCCTAAAGACTGTAAGGACAGGGAAACTAGGAAAAAACAAAACAAACAAAAAAACCCAAACTGGTGTATTGATGGCATGTGTCATTAATCCAAAACTGTAACAGCATTCATTTAGAAAGCCTCCACACTTCCAACTGATATCAGTCAATACATTGCCAATTAACACTACCACATTTTAATTAAATTAACTTATGGCAAATATACTAAAACCTTCATTATTTGGTAGCATTTCAGTTTTAGCTCTCAAATTCTCAGACTCATTCATGACAGGTAAGCTTGGAAAACAGTGCCATCTAATGCTAAAGAGCATAAAATAGGTGATTAGTGTAATAACTTTAAAATATAATGTTGCAAATCTCTTTATACTGATTTTCCACACAATTATGCCATATTCAGTAATAGCTTCAATAGAAATCTAAAATGCAGCTGTCAAATGTCATATTATGTTTGAAAAAAAGCATTGCTGGTTCAAATAGACTTTTTATGAAGGTAAGAGCATCTAATTTAGGTGACTGAGGAGCACTTGTACTTGAGCAGCAAACTCCTATACTACTGTATTACCTTCATGGTGTTTGAGAGGACAAGAGAACCTGAGGATCTGTTCCAAAATAGATCCATTCCTAATCAGGAAATCCAGCAAATCATATGGAACAGTTCTAAAGGAGATCCAGAATAATGTCTTTATTAGCCAAGGAAAAAAAAAAAAGAGAGAGAAAAATATTATTTACAGTAAAAGCACAAAGAGCATTCCATTGTGTCCTTGGTCAGCTTTGTACAGTATGTGCTTTTAAGTGCTCTTTTGCCAAATTTTGCAGTAATAGCAAAATGATCAAGATCCTCATCTCCACAGAAACAGAAGGAACATGCCTCTTCTAGGATAACTCGCTAGATACCTATCAGCTCCACACAGTTTGTAGTAAGGGCTTTTCTCTCAAAGCATTTCACCAAGCAGCTTCCTGAAGGTGGTTCTTACAGAGCAATCAGGTGTGTGTAGAACTGCCAAGACTCGGATTATTTTCTGTAATCTAAACAGTGTGTTAGGAACATACACGCACCTGAAGGAAGCAGAGTCAGTAGTGGCAAAATAGAGCAATTCTTTGCAAGTTTAATAAAGACTAGAAATAAAAGAAAGCTTCTCCTCAAGCAATTCACATACTGCAATTAGCCTGGGATATCAGACAAATTCAGTGTGAACCGAATTAATGTTATCAATTCTGTAACATATCAATTCAAACTACACAGACAACAGAGGATGAATTTTCAGCCACTGAACTTTTACCCCATTGTCCCATTCCACATTCTGAGGGGAAAAGATTATCTCATTTACACTTAAAAATATAAGCACTTTTCAAAAACACATTCAAATAATGCACCTATACTAGGTGACTTTCCTGCCAGTCCTTAAAAAACATTCGAGGTTCTCTTCAGAGATACTATAACCTTTTTCTTTTAATCCTTTGATTAGCTATTGTAGACAGCAATAATAATCATAGAATCATAGAATCATAATAATCATAGAATCATAGAATTAACCATGTTGGAAGAGACCTCCAAGATCATCCAGTCCAACCTATCACCCAGCCCTATCCAATCAATTAGACTACTTCATCCAGGCTTTTCTTGAACACCTCCAGGGACGGTGACTCCACCACCTCCCTGGGCAGCCCATTCCAATGGCAAATCACTCTCTCTGTGAAGAACTTCCTCCTAATATCCAGCCTATACCTCCCCTGGCACAACTTGAGACTGTGTCTCCTTGTTCTGTTGACCTGGTACATTTCTTTGCACCAGACAAAATTAATATTCCCCAAATGTCACTTTCACTTTTTAAAATATTTACTACAGGACTAAGCTAAACATAAAAAAGAAATAGGAGGTATCTTGCCACGACCACAGCCACTGTTTCATAACTGTTATGCTCAATGCTTTTATATTGAAATGCTAATAGTCTCACACAGCATTAATTTTATCGTAGTTGAGATTTAGTCCTATAATCTTCAGTAGGCCTGCTAGGGAGATCAAGAATGGATGTGGATCAAGAAGTTTTGTTCTTAGTTTCTTTCAACTGCCATGGAATGCAATGTTATGTTAATTAATTGTGTGAGGCTTGAATGATTTAGATTTTCTTTATGGTAAGTATCATCTGGATTTAATGCTTTTATTTATTTCCCTTCTTCTGTAAGTACGCTCTAAAGATGTTGCATTAGAGTGTTATTATCACAACATCAAAGCTTTGGGGCTTGATTTTAACTTAATTTTAATTAAACTCTCACACATACAAAACCATAAAGTACACTTCCCCAAGTGGCTAAGAGGGAAAGATGCTGTTTTGAAAACTCAAGGTTAAGTGCTTGACTTTGAAGCCAAAAAATGTGTTAGAAATACCACACAAAAGCAGACGTGGCTAACAGTAGCTAAAAAAAGGGGGAAGACATCCTTCAGAAAATTGAAAGTTTGTCCCAAGGAAATAGAAAGGACCATACATTCTGTAAGGCTAGATGTAAGAACACAGACAAAGAGGAAGGACACAGAAGGTGTTTTAGGACCTGTTTGTAAGAGTCATAAAATCTAGCAATATATCTTTTTTCAAACAGAGCACCTATCTAGGAAGCTGTAGAAGCTGTAGAAGCAATTACCACTGAAGGTGTAAAAGTAGTGCTCAGGGAAGGTAAGGTTATTACTACAGTAAGCAAAAATTGAGGTGTTGGAGTTTGTTTTTTTGCTGTTTCATTGTTTGAACTGATTTTTTGTTATTGCTGCTGTTGTTTTAATTAATTTTTGCTGGATCCCCTTATTTATAGAAGGCATACCACAGGATTTTTATCTTTTCCTCTCCTCAAATCAAGCAGCTGTTGGAAGACATTACAATATGAGAACATAACTTCTCCTCTGAACACTCTAAACAAGAAGTCAGGGCTCAGGTAGCATTCACCTTCTGGACAAAATCTACAATGAAATAACTGAGCAATTAAGCAGCTGAATATGACCAAGCAGTGTGCCCAGGTGGCAAAGAAAGCCAGTGGCATCCTGGCTTGTATTAGAAATGCTGTGTCTAGCAGGAGCAGGGAGCTGACTGTCCCATTGTACTCTGTGCTGGTAAAGCCACACCTCCGGTATTGTGTTCAGTTTTGGACATCTCAGTGTAAGAGGGGTGTTGAGGTGCTGGTGAAGGGCCTGAAGAATAAATCTTAGGAACAGTGACTGAAGGAACTGGGGCTGCTTAATTTGAAAAACAGAAGGCTGAGGAGACACCTCACCACTGTATACAACTACCCAAAAGGACATTCTAGAGAGGTTGGTGCTGGTCTCTTCTCACAGATAACTAGTGATAGAACAAGAGGGAACAGCCTCAAGCTGCAACTGAATAGGTTTAGTTAGACATTAGATTTTTTTTTTTTTTCATGGAAAGAGTGGTCAGGCATTGGAATGGGCTGCCCAGAGAGGTGGTTGGGCCCCTCAATTTAAGAAAGATGGTGAGGTGCCTGAACATATCCAGAGAAGGACAGTAAGGCTGGTGAGGGGACTGGAGCACAAACCCTACGAGGAGCAGCTGAGGGAGCTGGGGGTGTTCAGCCTGGAGAAGAGGAGGCTCAGGAGAGACCTCATTGCATTCTACAACTACCTGAAAGGAGGTTGTAGCCAGACGGAGGTTGGTCTCTTCTCCCAGGCATCAGTCTCAAGAGGACACAGTCTCAAACTGTGCCAGGGAAGGTTTAGGCTGGACACTAGGAAGAAATTCTTCATGGAAAGAGTGACTGACCATTGCAATGGGCTGCTTGGGGAGGTGGTGGAGTCACCACAGTGAAACACAAGGTAAGAGTGAGAAGAGGGAAACTTCTTTTGGTTTCTCTCTCAAATATCCTGTGATGGCATAACTGGACAAATTAATAATGGTACTAATCAAAGTATACTTATTTTCTTCTCTGTTGTATAAACAGCAAATAACTGTGGTCATAATGTCTGGTTTAGTTCCCACGCAGCACAAATACGATGAGTGAAATGGTTTTAACACTTAGTCAAGGTAGCTTTATACTGGTCACTGCTTGGACAATGTGTACCTCACACATCAATATATTTTGCAATATAAAAATGCACATTAATATTGTAAGCTTCAGTATAATTTCCATACTCTACAGAATGTAGATGGGCTTGCCCATCTTTCTATAGAAAAAAATAACAGAAACTATTCTGGTGGCTCCTTGTTATTATTAATATCAAATTATGAATTATTAATTTCCCAGTATGCTTATTATTATTAATATTCACATGTTCACTGTATCATGTTAAACTCATGAGGATTCTCAGTCAACAGCAAGCATTTACACAAAATGAACACAGAATTAAACAGTCTAAACAATCAGAACTTGGAAAATAGGAACACAAAAGCAGGAAAATTCTAACTATGCAACAGGCAGTACCAGCCAGTATGGTACCAAACACACTTGCCCAGTGAGTCTAAAAACTAGGTTAATCTTAATTTATGAATAAAATCTAGCCCAAATATTCCTCACAAGACAGACTGATTTCCTGGGCAGGCTTCCTGTATAAAGACACGTCCAAAAACTGTGATTGTAATCCCGAGGGTAAAATATAATGTATTCCAAGGCAAAGGGAAGGAGAAGAAAACTGAGGCGCTGTAAACTACTACTGCAAACACCTGTGACCACTGTGAATCGCTTCTTCTGCAGGCAGGAACCCAGATAATGAGCTGCTAATAGGGGAAAGCCCTGAGGGATTCACTGAGGGAATCACTCTAAGATTCCAGTCTGAAGAAAGGCTGCAGAAAGGCTTTTTCAAACTATTCCCCTATTAAATTACATTTTTTGAAAAAAATCAAATAGGCATAAGCATCAGAAGTTTTGGTCAATGAATTCAAAGTATCATGTCTCGTGTGAGCTACACATATGTGCCCTAAAAGACAACAGTCATGTGTCTGCACAAGACACCTGACACAGGCAGTGCTGGGCTCCTACCCTTTAGGGCAGGCTTACTAGAGCCCCACCATTTGTTTTGTTTGCTCCTCAACTCAACTCCTGGACCCTTACAGCAGGAGGAGCAGGAGCAGCGGCCAGACTAATCACCTAGCAGGATTCGTGCCCTGCCAGGACACTCCTGGCGATGTTAAAACGGATTATCTCTAACACACCACTTTCTATTACAAATCATCAGAGGAAGTGTGTTTTGATGGTGTATGTCACAGTTTCCAGGCTCTCTGATGAGGCAAAGAGTACACTGATGCAATGCATTCCAACAATTCACCATAAAGGTTTTTTTTCCACTTTTGTTCTCTTTAAATGAATATCCATGGCCGTATTCAATCTCAATACACTACTGGTGACATCACAATTTGTAATACATAACCAACATTGTCACAGTGTCAGGAAAGGATAAGGATCATGTCCAGCAAATATACAAACAGCATCTTTCCATGACCTGATCTCTCAATTACAAAGGACAGCCTCGATTCCCACTACTCAGCAACTGTATGGTTATAACAAGCACATGACCCAAGTGCAGCATGCAGTCCCAAACCTATTCATGTATGCACAGCCATGCAACAGCCACTTGAAAAAAGAGCCAAGAGATGAAAGCATTATACTACTGCAAACTGGAAAGCTAAAAGGAAAGATATCATAAGGTCGGTTATCCATTTGCGTTTTTAACACTTGAAGAATTGTTCCAAAAAGGTTATTTAAGTAAAGGAATAAGGTAGAGAGGGAAAGTTGAAGAAGATGGAATTTCTGACTCTGTTGCTTTCCCAGAAAAGATAAAAGAAAGGAGAAAAAAAAATACTCTAATCTTAATGTAGTACAATTTTTCTCTCATAAGCCTTTTACAACCTGCTAAGTGTTCAAATAAACACTGTTCTGTGTAATTGATATCACTCTCTGCAGCTGAAAGTGAGACTGCAGCTCCTCAGAACACAAAGTACTCTGTAAACAACTTAAGCATCCTGATTCAGTTCTGTTTAGCAGCACATGATATTCAAGACATTCATTTAACTGTATTCAGTTCTTTGCGGTACTGTTCCTTTGCTGCAACTTCATGTCCCATTCTAGAGTCTTCTGTGTGAAACCACATTGTTTTACCCAGGGGTGGCTGTCCCACAGCTGCTCTACATTCAGAGTAGGCTCAGTATGTATTAGTGTTTCGTTTGATTTTGTGCATTGCACTGATTCCTGATGGCTTCAAAGCATCAGGGAAGATGCATCTCATTTGTAAAGCAGAAGCTTCCCACTATCCTGCTAGTGCCGCTAGTGTGACCAAGTGCTATCAGACACAGATGTAAAGTGGGAGACACAGAGGATTAGGATCATTAGCCTACAACTCCCACTGTGCCTAAGCACTAACTCATACATTCCCAAAGGCAGCTTTCCTCCAATTCCATAACAATATACAGGATGCAGATGTTAGTTTTGCACATTAGGTCCTACAGCAGATGAGAAGCTGAAGCACTGCTCATTGCTGAGAAATGTGCCCCTCTCCTCAGTAAAAGCTGAGCTGTGGATTGCATCAGCCTGCACGAGGTCCAACATGTCCCATCAAGGTATGCAGCCAGCATCCTCTCATTCACATCGCAGCAGCCTCCAACTCCAACTATCTCCCAAAGCCATCAGATTCATTTTTATAGTGATAGGAACAGGATCAGAAGTACAACCCTATGGAAATGGCACTTTTTCTACACAGTAAATCTACTCATCCTTTTTCTAAGTCCCTAGTTCTGGTACAGCCTGCTAAGGCACAAATACTGACACGCCTGAAATCCATGAGGCATTAAAATTGGATTCTTCTTTTTGATTACTACATTTAATTTGTCACATTTACATTATTAAACAAGTGTAACACATGATTGACTTCTAAATGCCCATCTAGTCCATTATTTTCACTATCCAATACAGTTACTAGTATAAACTAAAAATGGTCATTGTAAATTAATCATGGAGCAATTAGCCACGGAGAAATTCACACGTTGCACTGATTTCATACCCACAGTACACGGATTTGTCAGAAGATAATGCTAATTTAAATTGTGACAAGACTGCACTGTCTTTGGGAACTGTAACAAGAAGTGATTCCTTTGCCCTGTTCCTCTATGCGTTGAAGCAATATGAGAACAGCAAAACTTATGTTCATAATTAAGAAGTGCCTGTGACTTCTTAGGGTATCTTAGGACTTCTAAGATATTTAAAGAGGAAAGCAAAAAAAACCAAAACCAAAACAACAACAACAAAAAAAAAAAAACCAGCAATGTGAGATGATCCTATACTGTTCAGCTAAAAATATGAGGATTATATATCCTGCTACTCCACTCCAGTAAAAGCATTTCTGTACCATTTTTTCTCTTGCATTTCAGGTGAAGTATGCAGTATTGTAGAAATACACAGGGACTAACTGAATAATCCTACAAGCAGCACATGCCAATACTAAATCAACACCAACTGCCTGTCTTTATCAGATTAAGTATTCCTGATAAATCAGACCCCCATTATCCAAACCATGCTCATCTCCTCTGTCCCAGCTTGCCAGTTACCTGTGGTCACTTTTCCATTTTGGAAGAATTAAATTTCTGTTCCATTTAATAAGCCACGTCAACCACAGCACTCACTGCTTTATGCAAATCTTCATAGCACGTG
This sequence comes from Tricholaema leucomelas, assembly GCA_013400475.1. NCBI lineage: Eukaryota > Metazoa > Chordata > Aves > Piciformes > Lybiidae > Tricholaema lacrymosa > Tricholaema leucomelas. The sequence goes on from WAAF01006682.1 coordinate 45,302, forward strand.
ATATCTAGGATCAACATGTCATCTGAATAAAATTACCTAGCAGACACTGAAACACAGTCTTGCTACTTTTACATACTGCAGAAATGATTAGGTAGTATTGCAGATCATTATATCAGTAATGACTCACTTCTAGTCACAAAGAAACCATCAGATCAGTGTCAAAAGTATGAGAAGTCTGAACCTGTCTGAAGCTTTTCATGCTTTGAGCCCCATTTATGAGCCCCATGATTTAAACCTTGGTAAGTCTGACACAGAAATACTGAGAAGGGACAAAGATAAATTAATTCAGCTTCACAGTACTACCTTTATCTTATTTGCTGTTCTTTCTCATCAGAATGCTTGCCAGAATCTATAAATGGAAGTTGATATGTGAATGGAATTTGTTGCACTGTAACAGGCAAGTATCTGCAAACCAAACTGAGTTTTATGTTAGTGCTGCCTCCACCACAGTCTCAGAGAATAAACTGCTCAAAGAGGTCATGAAAACTCCACTAGTCAGTTCCTTTTTCCACAGGATGCAGTCATTTCCAAAATGTATGTCAATCAAAATTAGTCAACCAGCCAGTCTCTGAGCTATTCTAAGAGCTGCATTCACTCACAGTGCAGTTTGTGCATTACACTTCTTTCAAAGACTTTTGTCTTCCTTTAGACTGTTTACAGAACTCCAGCCTGCAGTCAGAATTTCTTCTACCCCTTTATTGACACAAAAGCCAGCTTGAGAGTTCCTCTTCTTTATCTCTGCATCCTCATGCTGCTAACCACAGAACAAACTGATCATGTGAAATCATTCTCTTATTTTGAACAGGATCAGTTCACTGGTATTGTTCATCATGCATACATCAACTTACACGATCTCTCTAGAAGCAAAGGAGGAAAAGTAGCAGCCATAACACCAGAACTTTTTCAGTAGCCTTACACTTTGTCACAGTAAGAATTGACTGTAACCTTTATGAGGACCAGTCTTATACCATGAATACCTCCAGCCCTATACAGCTTATTTCCATTACATATGATCTTATGATACACTAAACCCAAAGGCATCTCTCTTTTTCATGGTAAGTTTCTTCTCTATTAACATATATACATACAATAACTTTTTATTCAGTGCCAGTCGTTGTTGCTTTAACTGTTGACATAACACAAATATTTGCAGAAAACCAAACGAATTCATAGAATAGTTGGAGTGGAGCTTCTGAGGACAAAGATGTCATCTGTAACAAGGTGGAAGAAAACAAGAAGCAGTCTGGACTAGCAATGAATTCAGAGAAATGTATCAGAAATCTTAATATCTATCCCCACTTGCCACACATCATTTACAGACTAGCAGGAGCAACAGCAGTCTTGTTTTTACTCCAAAGCATTTTCTACATTGTCAGTCACAGAGAAAAAACATCAAAAAGAGAAGGATCTCAGATAAATCTGATGGAAATAAATGTGCAGACTTCATACTGAACCAAGTAATATTTTCCCTGTAAACAACAACTGTAAAAGTGAAGAAAAGAGCAAGAGAATTATTGCTTTTTCATCTGGACTGAAGCTGTTAAGAGAAGGAGACAGGTCTTTACTCAATGTTTCCTCTCTCTCAATTGTACATGGAATTAATGACAATCCTCCCAGCTGCCTCCTGTTTTCCCTCCTTAACCCTACTTTGAGTTTGAAGGTATTTCTACAGATTGGTCTGCTGCATTTGCCATTTCCAGGGTGTGTTCTGCAGTAATACATTGCTTACTCAGCTGAATAAAAGCCTCTCCATGACCCCCCATAGGGACAAGCTATCCTGAACAAGCACCATGTTAACATTTTCAGAGCCAGGAATGGGGCCATGGTAAGCAACAGACATAACACAGCATCCTCTTTCAGATGCCAGGAAGAACAAAAAGCTAGGAATAAGCCCTACCCTAGATGCACCCTTCTGCTACTGGACACTCTGCAAACAGCTGGTCCCACTGCCCCCAGATGGAAAGAGACAAAAATGAATCAAGATTTCAGGCAAATGGTGGTGGCACATCCTTGAGATCTGAGGTCCTAAACCAGGAGTCTGCTTTTGGTATAGAGGAGCATAAAGGACTATAACTCATGGTAACTAGTCTAGGGCAGGAACATTGCCTTGTTCCTTGGCATCTTTCCCTCAAATCTAGGATTACAGTGAGGCGTTCCCCTCTTCCAGATCTTTGACATAAAATGGAAGGAGGAAAAGAAAACAAGAAAAAAATTCTATCAGTCCTAGAATTTGAGAAGTCAAAAACAGCTTTACAGTAAGTCACAGATTCTGGACATGAACTGTCTGAAGCTGTGACAGCTCAGAAGAAACAGCTTCATACAGCAGTTAGTGGAGATCCACTCACCTCTTTGTTTCATTGGTATCACTGCATAGAGTGACTGAACATGCTCCTCCATGCTCTTTAAAAAGCTTGCCAGCCCTGGGCAAAATCTCATTCGTTGTTTCTTCTGCCTTCATTCAACTCTACACAGCTAAACTAGCACAGACATACGCAGGGTCGGGGGGAAAAAAAACGTGCTGTTTTTCTGGAAATATCCTTTTCAAAAGCTGTTCCTACATTTTTTTCAAAGCCTCTATGTTGCTCCAGGACTGTAAGTAGTCTCAGTGTCACGCAGACACTCACAAGGAAAGACAGACCTGAAGAATGATGAAAATAAACAAACCAAAAGGACGCTCAACAAATGGACACAGCTGAAAATACTATTTTGGATCACCCAGAAGTATTTCTCCATTAGACTCAGTAAAACTCTTGCAGATTCATCATTCTTGATCCTGAGATATATTTCAGGTTTATCACAAGGCAGATGTTTTTAACAAAACAAGATTCACTGACCAAATAATAACCAATTATGCAGCAAGTTTGTAAACTAATTCTAGCAGCAACAGCACCAAAATATTTTGTTGCAGTATATTTTACAACAGCTGGAACAGAAAAAAAAACATGTAGGCAGAAGAAGTGTCTTGGGTAGAAGTAGTATCTTTTGGTAGACCACCTGGTATCACTGGAAAAGACAGACAGTATTCCAGGCACAAAATCTCTTCATACTAGAAGTAGAAGCAGCACTTTCTGAGGTACACATGAGTTTAGCAGAACTGATCAAAGCTTAGGTATGGATCAAGTAGATCATCTTTTAAAGAAAGGATAATTTAAAACATGGAAAGAGTTCTAGCAAAAAAACATAACTGAAGACCATTAAAAACTTAAGTCTAACCATGCTGAAAGAGTATACTTGGAAGAGAAAAGTAATACTGATCAACGCAAGGAAGTTTGGCTACAACAATCAGCCAGGTGACTTTGCTTCGTTGCAAAGGACGTACAAAGGAAAAAGTCTTCTCAGGAGCATTAGACTTTACATTTGGTTTAGAAAATGCAAGAGGATAGGAGTAGTAGCTCCAAATTCTTAGTGAAAAGTTGTTAAGAATTATGCAAAATTAATAATTGATATTAATCTTGATATCCAAGTGAAGATTAATAACTATGAAGACTGTTTATTAACATTACTCTCACTAGATTACTTATTTACAAGGTTCAAAAGGCATGGATACTTAAGGATACTTAAACGCCCTGGAAACAGGCAAAACTAGAACACTGTAAGAAATAACTACCAAATGCAAACACTATACTGGAAGAGAAGATTCTTGCAGTCAATACACACCACTTACCCATTAGACAGACTCAGGAAGCTCCTTTCTGCTTATGGCAGAAGGCAATTAGTGAATTACGAGAGGCCTTAAGTATTTACTCACAAAAGTTATCTCCTGACTTGCAGGGCTAGCTATAGCTTCAAACAGTACCCAAACACTGTCAGAGGTTCCTGCCAATGTCTTGTGAGTCTCTGACGCTTCTGATTCTTTCTGGGCTTCACAGGGTGCTGGGGAAAGAAGGCAGATGATCTCTGAACTTATCCTGATTTCTCTCGATGATCTGTGTATCTCCAGGACTTCTTGTCTTGGCAGGAGACTTTCAGGTGTAGGCAGGATGTCTTGTGATGTCGAGTCTTAGCATGGTGTCATGCTGGCTATGCATTTAAAGCCTGTTCCTGGTAAACTCAAGGTAGGCAGTTTCCAGGCAATTCAGCAGAACTAGCTTATAGCTTAGCATAATGCTGCAGAAGGCAATGGCAGAATCACTGCCAGAAGCAGAGAGCAATGGTGGCAGCAGGCAGCAGCCGGCATGAATATAATGGCAGAGCACATTGTGTTACCTGCTCATCTCTGTTTATCAATACAGCCCAAGACTAATGGGCCTTTGGACACAAATCAGCCAATCAGAATGGCAGATAGCTAAGCTTGACCAGATCAGGTGAAGCCATAGGCTTGCTTTACACAAACTGGGGGAAAACACAGGCCTTGCACAAGGCAGGCACAAGCCAAGTGTATGCACCTTGTCCACCATAGGATGTAAACAGGAGCAAAACAAGTCTGGGCAAGCCATGGTCCTTAGACTCAGTAGCTTCAGGTTCCTTATCCTCTTTCCTGTGGTTGCTTCTTCCCATAGCAGAAGGAGGGAGAGCAGAAAAACATGCTTGGCCAAGCCAGGACATGTATGAGCCTATTTTCGCCTATTTAGGCCTACCATGACAAGAGTTCTCCTTGCAAGACCACTGTGGCTACATGTGGGAATGCAATTTGAGAGGGAATACTAGCAAGCAGTGTATATGCATTTGACCTTCATTCCCACAGCTTCAGGATGCCTCCCATGGGGGAGGAAAGATAGTGGGACATCTGGGTAAGGGGAAAAACAAGGTGTGATGTATGTAAAAGACTGGGGTGTACTCACCTAGATTATGCTAATGTATAGGTGTGTGCTCTATGCTCTAGACTATATAAGCAGGTCATAACCAACAATAAAGGTCTCCATTGGGATGTACATTGAATCATGTGGAGTCTGTGTTGCCCCGCTAGCAGATACAGGTATACAGGAAACCCGTTCTGATTTCAGCAAAGCATCATTTACATTTTTGTCTTCTTCAAACAGTTAAATATACCCACTTTTTACTTATTTCTTAGAACATGACTTGTTTATGAGCTGTCTCAGAGTTTAACCTGTCCCTCCAATTTTTCCTTTTCTCCTCCACATCTATAGATATTGCAAGGAAACCTTTGGTTCTTAACAGACAAATTAGCATCCTTTTGAAAAGGAATCAGTGAGTGTGATACATACAGAAAACCACTGCTGAAATTTGGAAGAGTCACTGCTTTACTTGAGAAAATATATTTACAACATATCACATACACCAAAAAAGTATATGCAGATTTTTAGTTCCAGTATATAAAAACCAGGGTGACTCCTTTTACAACAACTTGGCTGCATTAGGGAGTATCAATACTCTTCTATCATTTTAATGGTGTTGAAGGGTCAGTTAAAGTTAATGGAGTTGCACCACGGATTAATTCAGACCAATTAAGGCAGTAAATTAATTGAAGGCTTCTTACTGGTACATAACAGCAGCAAAAATTTTGTAGAAGTTTTGTAGAACTGTTGTCTACTCCACCTCTCTTCAGTTACTGTTAAGTGGCTAAAACAGGATCATAGGATCCTGATGTTATTTAAGTTGGAATGTGCCTCTGATCTGCCACTGCAGAGGGATAAGCAACCTTGAACCACTGGATGCAATAGCACAGCAGTTACCAGAGGTAAGAGCCTAAGTCATAATTACCAGATCCATCAGGACTACCAGTTGACAACCCCAGACAGGTCACACAATGATGCATATACATCCTGCTCTCTGTTCTGTCAGAGAGCTGTCATGTAACAGCTTCTATTCCCTTCTAATCCTTTTACTTTAGATTTTACCCAGCTAATTCTGATCTTTTTGACACTTAAAATGCTGACAGACTTTTACCCACAACACCATCCAAGATTTCATATAAGTCACTAGAGGTACTACCCTACTGTCTACAGCCAGGAAAACTGCAGGGTATGTTACCCTACAGTGTTAGCTTCTCCTTGCACTTCAGATCTACAGAGAGATATGCAACATGGTGGCTGTAACCCTGCAATGACTGCTTTATCTAAAATACCCTTCACACACTGGTGTGTAGCATTGCTGTCTCTGCACAAGCACAAATCCACCAATCTACACACTGATTTGCAAAGTATTTTCTTAAGTCCTTTAAATTTGGTTGATTTATATTTTCATGTCTTTTTTCAGGAGACAATTAGAGATGCTCAGACAGGCAAAGAATCCACAAAGTGATTCCAGAATAACAAAATGGGTAGAAATTAAAAAGACAAATTTTGAGATGCTACACCATATGCTGAGCCCCCCACAACAACTGCTTTTAACTGGAGTGTTTCAAGTAGACTTTCACCAAACTCTAATTTTCATTACCAAAAATGTATGATCCAGGATGCTCTGTGATTAGATGGGGCTTCTGTCTGTTCAGTGTATTTTTTTTTATCCTATATATGTTTTATATATATGTGTATATATATACACACACATTTGATTTCAAATAACAAAAGGTCTTACTTCTTTGGTAGTGTTACTTTTAGTAACACAAATCAGGCCAGCTGGAGATGTTATTTCTACCCTGGAGAGTTTTGTGCAATGTTTTAAACTGTAAAGGGAAATAAGTGATTCTTATTTTTATGATAACACAATTCACAGTGACTTCTCTTGGTATTATTTTTCTGGGAATTGCTGCACATTGCAGACTAACGTAAACTTCTATGAGCACCTTGAGAAAAATATGCATTTAAAAGTTTATTTAGCAAAGTAAAAGATTACTTTGAGAAGAATACATTAGCATACACTAAGAGGAACAGAGCCAGATCTTCACCATAGCTTCATTTTCCTCATATATACATGGACAAATGAGTTTGAAATTCCTACTTCCATCTGAGTGCAAAGTCCTAATCTTTAAGTTCCAGTTAAGTCCAACAGACAAGCACAAATTCCTTTGCCAGAGAGACTGGAAACAGTTCTTCTTGTGCAGCATGTCTGACAAAGTGAGTGACCTAACTTGAACCAGCTTTTATAAAAAGTTTCCCAAAGCAGTTTACTGATACTGATCCTTAAAAAATTAATTTATCAAGCCAAAATGGAGTAAGGACTGTGAGGGGTTTTGTGGTTTTATTCAGAGAAGTTTAGATCCTGGGATAATAACATAATTTTAAAATGAGCAACTGCAGTGAAGGCTGATAAGCCTGAAAGAATAATGCTGCCATTTTGCAGAACTCTTGTGCTCTACGGACATTTTTTCCTTCAAAATAGTCTCTGTAACACCACTATACCAACCCTCCATTTAACATGGAAATGTACCTCTCTCCTCAACAAGTGTTTGCAGACAATAGCAATAACAGTCAGTTCCAAATCCATGTGGAAATCAAGCTGCCCCACCCTTTGCACTCCAATAGAGCAGACAGTTTTGAAAGGAAGCAAGACAAGTTCCCTTTCCCTTAACATGTTTTAAAAACAGATCTGTACATATTATCAAAGGGGAAACAGCAGTCAGTAGTAGCTGGTGGCTCAAGACAGAAACGAACCCTAGTAAATCCTCATACTATAGTCAAAAGTTATTATAATGTGTATTTCACAAAGTCCAAGAAGTTTTGACTCAAGTGAAAGCTTTAAAAATCACTTCAGCCTATATATCATCTATTGAATGACCACAACTGAAGCTCAAATGATTTTTTTTTACAATATATTAGATTGCTAATGGGTTCTATTTCTTCTTTCCTCCCACGTAATACACTCATCTTTCTTTAAAGTATGACAATAAATTTGAATAAGCATCCTTAAATGAAATTTAAAGTTAGTTGTACCTCATAATAGAAATCATATAAACTCCTCCTTTTCTACCTGCTCTTTGTTTCCCTATTTACATTTTCCACACATCGAAAATATCAGCTGTATGAACAGACGTGAAGTCTATCTTCTGGCAGAGATGGCAAGAACCAATGTAAAAAGAAGAGTGCAGTAAGGGTTCAGTCTGCAGTAGGAATTGGTATGAAGTAATTACATCGGTGAATTTTCTTCATGTGAGAGAAACACCTACCTAATAGCTCATCAGAAATGGCAGGAAACTGCTGTAAGAGATGCTTCATTCTCTGAAAGATGTGGAAAGAAGCACACTAGTGTACTGCAGACATTTGAATTGACCTGTGTCAGACTTCATTGATGCATATTTATGTAGAACAAGTTAGACTTCTCTGTGGCCGCAGGAAGCCAGCGGAGGTGGGATCGGGGTACTGACAAGTCCTCACAGTCTGAACTAGCTGCAAGCAGTACGCTTTATTGAGGCGATACAGCGGCTTATATGGTACTTGGAAGAGGCGTGCACAACTAACTTAGTTTGAGATAGGTGCAGGTGGAAAGTACAGACTGGCTCACAGTTATGTGTAAGGTACAGGTAGGTCATTCTGTATCGAAACAAGCTGTGGTGCCCACTCCTGCATCTGGTGAGCTCAGCCTCCTGCAGCTGCACATGGTGGGGGGGCGCCCTGGTATTCTGAATCCAAGGTGGACTCAAGGACACTTCACAGCACGGGTTCTCATGTTTATCAGCTCATGTCCTGTTAGCAAGAAAATTCTCCCACACTTCTCCCCTAGTATGTTCCTGCTTCCACAGAAACATGCATCATTGCTGCATTAAAAGAGTTAAGCTAACTGTTTTGACTGAAAGTAAGAATTTAATATTTTCCACAAAATTGATGATTCCTCATGAAAATATACAAGTGAGATTTCCAGGTCCAGTACTAAGGGAAGTATGTCTTCATGCACAGGGTCACTATCCTGAATTGATAATTATTCATTAGATCTTTTCCCTTGAATCAAGTTTGGAATAAGGAATTCTTCTATATAAACATCTGCACAAATAAAAATACAATAGAAACACAGTAGGAGTAAAAGAATATAGGCCACAAATGTGCTTGGTTTGCTCTGTCACCTTTGTAAAAGAAGAGGAGAAAAGGTCTATACCCTAAATTGCTTACAGTTTATAGATAAAGAGTAGACACTAAAGTATCAGTTAAAAAGCAATTTTCCAAACAGGAGACAGAGATGGAGGAGATATGTTTGGTTGGGTTTATTTCTGTTTTTTATTTGGTCAAGTTTTTCTTGATTGTAAACAAAAAAATAATTACTTGCACCTGCACTTGCTGGGGAAAAAAGTCCCTAATTCTCTAAGAAGTAACATATGTGAGTTTGTAAATTGTTTTCCTCCATGAAAGTCTAAATTTGTAAATTCTAACCTGTTTCATTTCAATGTGTTCAATGGGCTGCATTCTTGTGTGACACCAGAGTATGTAGAAAGCTGACAGAAATTACTTTAGGAGACCTGTCCTATGTGAAGGATTCAGTGAAGCAGAAGGCATCTCTATGGGAGCTGAGCAAGTGGGCAGACAAAGCTCAAAGTTCTAACAGGACCATAGAGATGACACACAATAAGGTAAGAAACCTAGATGGCAGAAACAGAATGGTGCAAATCTTTGAAGTCCACAAGAAGCTTGGAAACAGGAACCTCTCATCACCCTGTTCCTTCTCTCTGCATTTCAATTTCGTAATTTATTCTAGTCTGACACATTTGCAACTTCTGTCTTCTTGAAGCAATCAACAAGTCTGTTGCTCAGAATGAAAATCAAACTGATTGTTAGAGCTAAATGGGGGTTTGTCAGATTGCCAGAATGACTCTTTTAAATAAATTTATTATTATAATTTTAGCAAGTCCATTAATGTCACCATCTAAAGTAAGTACAATGGGCATTATTTTCCTGTGTCAGTGTTAGATATGCATAGTCCCGGGAGGATGGGTAAGCACTGCTGTAACCATTCTGTTTTATTTCTCTCATCTTACAAACATCCTCCCACAAAAGCATACAAACTATGTGCTAGCTCTTCTCTGTTTTGCTGTCAGATGCAGAGGCCTCAACTAAGATTAGGGTCTGGGTCCCCAGAGTGCTACCTATTAGTAGCAAGATATAATCCTTGCCTTAGAGTTCACAGGCTAAACAGTCAAGACAGGCAAATGATATGAGAAATAATGGAGAAAGCTGGAGATAAAGGTACTTGCCCACGGTCACAGAGCAGACCAGGAACAGAACCCCTATTTCTTCCTCCCTTCCTACTAGGTCACATCTCTTCTCACTTTTGGATGGTTTTTCCTCTGTGTCTTTTCTTCTCAGTTATGAATAATTCATTCTTCATCTCTTAGGTCAAGATTGCTACTCACATATGATAGCATTACCAGATAAGAACTTTATGCCACCATACTAAAAATACTTAAAAGCACATTATGATGAAAGCTTTTCAGGCAAGAATGTTGCTTGCAGTTTCTTTAGCCCTACGCATTCAGAACAGTTTCTTTTTCACTGATATTGGTGTCATTAATTTTGTCTCGCTCTGCCTGCCCATGGCAAGGACTTTTATTTCTGCAATTCATAGCTTGAAATGTGAAAAAATTCTGTATTCGGATTAGCTACAGCATCTCCCTTGTCCCATAAATATTTGGAAATGCGTTAACAAAATTGATTAGCGTAAATGAGAACCAAGAATTCTGCTATGAATAAAAGTTTATCACTTTTCCGTGTAAGACTGGATCACCCATCCAAATGACTTGGAGCTGGAAAGAAATTCTAACTAGCTACTTTCTCTAGCTAGATAAACAAAATTGTTCTCTTGACATTAACTGGAATAAGTGACTGCATTGAATAAAGTTCAATGACTTGATTTCTGAAGTGCTAGATACAGCTCCTATTGACCATGCTGTGTTAATAATATGACATTTTTTAGATGGAGGTTGACCATCACTAAATTACCTTAAATCAATTAGTCAAAAAGAGTGTCTTTATCAGGAATGATGATCACATCATCTGCTATTATCTTTGAACTCCGCAAGTAAATTCTGTACTTTTCTGCTTATACTGTTTTTAATTTGAGGAGTACAATACTCACACCGCACAGTAAACTGCTACTTAACTTTAAATAACCCATAAAAAAAAAAAAGGACATCAAGCAATGATTACTTATTGCTTCCTCAAGGAAATTACATTACACAGTGAGGACGAATAAGCAGCAACAGTGGATTTCTTTCAGTTGTCTAAGTTGATCTTCCACAGCAGAGTAGTATTCCTTGGAATTGATGAGTGACTCCTTTTACCCAGACACCAGCCTCTGTTTAATACTGCAGAATATCAGGATTCCTTTGCACAAGTGTCATGATATATTGTTTGAATAAAGAGTGGTCTGAATAAAGAAGATAATATAGAACTGCTCTCATATAAACTACATGTAGATACTGAAACACACCATACCAATTACTTCTTAATAGTATAATTTATATGACAAAATTTCGATCCATTGTAAGATTGCAGACTGGTGACAAATAAATAGGAGGACTGCTGTAGGAAGTGTTTGAAACAGGTCCAAATGAATCTCAATGAGAGTCAGGGATGCTGATGTCCAACTGCAATGCACTAACTTGAATATTGATTATTAACCTCAGAACTCTAAGGATGATGAAAGAGGAGGGAAACACCAAATAAAGGGGTGGCTGTACCTTGGTTAGTAGGCAGATGAAATGGCACAGCTATGTTAGATTGTAGTTCAGTATCATGACTAGTTGAATGATAAGTAAATTACTGGGTTCCAAAAATCAGACAGGTTTCTCTGACTACAGCATAATTTTTCTTTCCAAACCACTTTGCTCACAACAAATCCCATGTCAAAAAGTAAAGAGAAACAAAGAAACAAGGCCATAAAACCAAAGAACCATGAATTTTCACACTGAGTAGTGACTTTACTAAGCATCATGCTACGTGGCTTGCACATGAGTGCAGAACTGGCACAATGACTTCAGAGATACTGTAGGCTCTACATCATCCTATGGTTTTATATAACATTCATGTTCGGCTTCTCATTTCAAAGCTTGCCCTGCCCCCATTCAGGCACACATACAGAATAGAATAGAATAAACTAGGTTGGAAGATCATTTGTTCTTGAAAAGGAATAGAAAAAAGACTTTAAAGCCAGGAACCTCCCTGATATTTACTTATGTTTAAATTAAGTGAGTTTTAGAATAGGAAGTAGAAATACAATGCAATAGATTTTTTAAAATCTACTTGCAGACAAGTTCCTATCATCATTTTTTCTGAAAATTTGCAATGGCTGTTTCAGTTCCAAGCAAATACAGGCCTAAGACCACAGAATTAGAAGCACTAAAGAGAGGGCACCCCTATGGGCAGGCAAGTGAGGACAGGGAAGGTGTGTGGTTTAACTTTGTCACTGCTCACACATACTGGATTTATGAATTAAAAAATAAATCAATAATTAATAATCACACAGCCTTAATTGCTTATCTACAATCAAAAAGCCTCACATTTTTTACCACTTTCATTTAATTAAAAACATAATACTTCATTTTTTTGCAATAGTTTCTCCTGTTGCACTGTCTTTTGAAATCCAGTAGTAGTGTGACTAGATGGTAAATTAGTCTACAGCCATTAAAAAGGCTGAAAAATGGACTAGTGAGCAAATCAAAACATAGAACCACATTACAAGACAAGTTTTTGAGCTGTCTAATGTTATATATAATTGAGTTGCTAATAGAACAAGCTGCTAATAGAATTAAGCTTATAGAAAATCATGTGGCTTATGTTCACATAAAGCAAGAAACTCACCAAGAATTAGATAACACAGAATAGGTGTTAGACGTGACTTTTAACATCAAGGAAGATACAACTTGTGCAAAAATCTTCTCAGAGGTAAAAACCATATATTCTGCACTCTACTGCAACTTGTACCTCAACATTTTCATCACTGTGCTACAACAGGATGCATAGCAGGATGTGCAGCAGCTCTTTGCTGTAAGCTGTTCCTTAGTTTCAAGTGAACGTTAACAACTTATTCAAAGCAAAATACATCCTCTCTAGATGGAAGGGCATGAGGAGAGATCTCATCTCACCACTACTGGACATTAGCCCCAGTGGTCAAAGCTGTAAGCAACACTTCTGGCAAATTAACTACTTTGGCAACATACAGCAGTGGAATCAATCATCAGAAAAAAGCATCAATCATCAGTCCAGAAGGACTATTGAAGTATGAGCATATACTAAACTTCCTACTGAAAACGAGATGTTCCTATCATCTTTCTGGTAAAGCACTATCCAAGTAGCTAAAGTGAACTCATCAAAATTGACACAAATGCACACTGACATTGTATCCTTCCATTCCTTAAAAACATTAGGAGGAAACTAATGTGGAACAGATCTAAGGTGAAACAGTCCTCAAAGCCTACAAAATGCAGTGCTTCCCACAGGAATGTTAAAAAACAGCCAGACTCTTTCCACTACTTTAATTTATACCAGCCAAGAAGACTCAAGATTTGTCTGCCCAAGCATCTTCAAAATCTGCCTACTGCTTTACATAGTCAATTACTTTTCTCTCTGATTCCCTAATCACTTTTTGATCCAAGTAGTGCTTACACTCATAAAAATACACTATAGTTTTAGTGCCCTGATTAATGAAAAAATTTACATTGTTATACAAGAGATATACATAAAACAGTTCCTTATTTGTTTTAAGGAGGGAAGGTAAAATATTTTTTAAATACATAAATAAAACACATAGCCAGCAGGTTGTTGGGTTTGGTTGGTTGGTTTTATTTGGGAGGTTGGAGGAGGGGAGGTGGAGTAGGGGAATGAGAGTGGGACAACAAATTTTGGCTAGCCAGAAGCTATTTGCAAGATCTTGTTTGTATTTATTCAGTGCTACAGACAAGAATAAACACTGAGGACTGCAGTTCATCTGTTTCAAGCCTCCTCTCGCAGACCTTGTTAAAACCAGGTAATACTGCCATAAGGAAACCACACATTAATTTCTGTCTAAGCAAACATTTCACTCCTAGAGTAACAAAATAGAGGGAAAGACAAGCTTCTTAGCTCAGCTTAGTTGCCAGAAGTAATGACGGTGGCCTGCAACTGCTGTGAACATTTTTTCCATCATCTGTAAAAATAATATACATTTACTAAGGTAAGAAGAAACTTCATCACTAACCCAAATCCTATTTGAAACCAAGCACTCCATGCCAAGAGCATCAGCAGTAGTACCCTTTGGCATTAGGACAGTGACAGAAGATGCTAAAAACCCACATCCCAAATCAGAATCAATTTGAAATCAGACTGAGACTGATTTCCAGAAACCTCAACTTCTTAAATATTTCTCCAGTCTATAAAATAGTTTACATAAATAAACAACAATCTAGTTATATCTTCATAAATAAAGAATTAAAGGAGGGTAATATAATTAATACCAAGCATGATATGTTTATGGAAAATACATCTCAACTAACTTACAAGATTAAGAGTTTGTATTAAGAAGAAAATTGCCTAACTTAGTTAGAATTTTATGTGAATAAATTAGACCTGGTACTTCCTGAAATGTTGACTGAGGATCTCAAATGAAACAAAGTCAATACATGTCATGTGCTAATCAAATTAAAAGCTGATTAACTGACAAATCTCAATTGAAAGTCTAAGCAGAAAATCCTCATCAGGGGAGTAGAGGTTTTAATGGGTTCCTGTAGGCTGTACAGGCTTTTGATAATTTGTTTTTTACAATTAGGCACCTGATGGGAAAAAAATAACTAGTACAATCTGGAGACTGAAAAATGGTAAACAAGAAGCAGGGTGTGTCATGGATGCATAAGGACAAACACCAGTGGAATTCAGTGCAATGTGCACTTTATCAAACATTTTGGCACAGAGAATGCAGGGAGAGAAATTCTTTCTGAACTAGAGCATCACAGGACAGCAGTGGGAATGCCAACATGTTTAGGTCTCATTTGTTTGCTGTCTTCTTAGAGAAGATCAACTTCATCGCTTTAACACATTTAATTCCCATTAGTATCTATATATACATGGACCTGCATGCACACATGCTCGTCTAAATGCACATATGTGTATCACACTATCACAGTATTACCAAGGTCAGAAAAGACCTCATAGATCATCAAGTCCAACCTGTTACCACAGAGCTCAAGGCTAGACCACGCCACCAAGTGCCACGACCAATCCTGCCTTGAACAGCTCCAGGGACGGCGACTCCACCACCTCCCTGGGCAGCCCATTCCAGTAGCCAATGACTCTCTCAGTGAAGAACTTTCTCCTCACCTCAAGCCTGAATTTCCCCTGGCGTAGCTTGAGGCTGTGTCCTCTTGTTCTGGTGCCGGCCACCTGAGAGAAGAGAGCAACCTCCTCCTGGCTACAACCACCCCTCAGGTAGTTGCAGACAGCAAAAAGGTCTCCCCTGAGCCTCCTCTTCTCCAGGCTAAACAATCCCAGCTCCCTCAGCCTCTCCTCATAGGGCTTGTGCTCGAGGCCTCTCACCAGCCTCGTCGCCCTTCTCTGGACACGTTCAAGCATCTCAATGTCCCTCTTAAACTGAGGGGGCCAGAACTGGACACAGTACTCAAGGTGTGGTCTAACCAGTGCAGAGTACAGGGGCAGAATGACCTCCCTGCTCCTGCTGGCCACACCATTCTTGATGCAGGCCGGGACGCCATTGGCCCTCTTGGCCACCTGGGCACACTGCTGGCTCAAAAATTATAGAAAAGTCTATTATTCCTTGGGGTAACAAATGTACAAGAGAAAAGCAGGCTATTTACAGAAAACAATAAATATGTTGCCATGGAGATGAGATCAATTTTTTCATGGATCCAAGTTCCTCACCTTAGTGAGGAACAAAGTTAAACACCTCTGTGTCATGACACTCCAATCACTGTGCTTGAATCAGTGACAACCAGCTACTCCTTCTCTTCTACAAGTATGTTCCCGAGGGCTGGGAAACTGTATTTACAAGAAGATGCAAGATAGTCAGTTGAAGATAACGAAAATCCCCTGGTAAGTCAAAATTCTGTTAATGAATTCTCAAGCAATTACTGTAATTCCAATATTATTCTTCTCTCTTACTATTACGTTTGTCTTTAAAATACCTAGTTTGAAGAGGGCCAGGGTGAGCATTTTAAGCACTGCCAAAACAACTATTTACTTAAAATCTAGTAATAAGTAAACCAAGCAAAACTACCACCTTTGAGATATCTAAGACCAACTGTCAGCAGAATGATTAGACTGATTAAGAAACCATGTAGGTAAACCATTTTTAGCACAATTTGTTTTCACTATCATATAATACAGAATCATAGAATCATAGAATCAACC
>WAAF01006683.1:0-26061 GCA_013400475.1 Tricholaema leucomelas
GGTTGGAGTGGATGAGCTTGGAGGTATCTTCTGACCTGCTCGATTCTGTGACTGTTTGAAATTCACATTCCTTTCTTCAACCCTAATCTGTAATTAGTTTTCTTGTTATAAATGTGTAACTTGGGTTTAATAACATCAGTGACCATTGCCTCTTTCCACTGACACCTTCCTGCACTTTTTGGACTGACTGGGATGGCAATCATGTGCAAAGTAATAATGCCATATGGGAACTGAAACTCAGCCAGGTGGGCTGGTCTCACACTGAACCATGTTTTCTGCTGTTAAGGTCTATCATGCCTGACAACAGGCACTTTGAAACAACCTTTCTTTCTTTTAATTGCAATGGAACTGTCCTAAACATAGTCACTAATTGCAGAAAGCGAGCAAAGTCACAGGAGTTTGCTCAGATTCGTGCTTATGAAGTTGTGCATTAAATAGATTTTAAAATAAAAGCAGCTGGTATTTTTCTTTGTGTTAGAAAAGGCTCAGGACATGAAAATATGAAACAGAATGCAGCTTCCTTGAAATTAATTAAGAAATGAATATAGCTCTCCATCCAGCAGAGCAGAGAGTATTTAGCTGAAAGCAAAGAAGTGGACTTTCTCTGCAAGGTCTGAGTCCTTTCCTCCTATCAACCCAGGAAGCCCCTGGAAGCAGATTCCTTACCTATCAGAATATTCTGATGGTTTTAAAGGCAAAGATGTGCCCTTACAAGCTGCACTAAGAAGAACAAAAGCTGTTCTGTCCCCACAGATGGTGGTATTGGGAGTGACTCAAGATCAGTGAAAGCATTTTGGTACTCAGGAATGCAAGGGAGCTGCAGAAATACTCCGTATTATACTCTGTATTTCCACATCTCAGGAAACCTTCTTACTTGCTGAATTGCATATGGGTCATAGATTGAAGTTCAGCAAATCCCAGTTGTTGGATTGGTTGGTCATAAATTGAAGTTCAGCAAATGCCATGTGGTTGAAACTTACAAAGACATTCCCTTCAGAAGACGAAGTGAAACATTGGAATGCTTGAATAGTCCAAGAGGAGAGTTAATTTAGGGCCAAATATGACTGCTGAGAGGCCTGGAACACAAGGCCAATGAGGAGAGGCTGAGGGAGCTGGGAGTGTTCACCCTGGAGAAGAGGAGGCTCAGGGGTGACCTCACTGCTGTCTACAACTACCTGAAGGGAGGCTGTAGCCAGGTGGGGTTGGGCTCTTCTGCCAGACAACCAGCAATAGAACAGGGGGACACAGTCTCAAGTTGTGCTGAGGGAAGTCTAGGCTGGATGTTAGGAGGAAGTTGTTGGCAGAGAGAGTGATTGGCATTGGAATGGGCTCCCCAGGGAGGTGGTGGAGTCACCGTCTCTGGGGGTGTTCAAGGAAAGTCTGGATGAGGCACCATGGTCTGGTTGATTGGCTAGGGCTGGGTGCTAGGTTGGACTGAATGAGCTTGGAGGTCTCTTCCAACCTGGTTGATTCTACAATTCTATGACTCTGATTGACTATTCTGTGTCCAGAGGCTCATTAATCTCAGCCCACATTGATAAAAAGAGATACGCAGGTAAATTCAGTGTGCACTGCTGTGCTCTGCCATTGTATTCATGCCTGCTGTGGCCTGCTGCCATTGCTTACTGCCTTATTGTTTGCCTGGAAACTC
Organism: Tricholaema leucomelas; assembly: GCA_013400475.1. NCBI lineage: Eukaryota > Metazoa > Chordata > Aves > Piciformes > Lybiidae > Tricholaema lacrymosa > Tricholaema leucomelas. The sequence goes on from WAAF01006683.1 coordinate 1,652, forward strand.
CACTGTCTCCAGTTTACCAGGGACAGGCTCTAAATGCCTCCACGTGACAGACCTGCACAGCCAGCCTGACATGGTGCTGAGACATCCTGCCTATATCTGAAAGCCTCCTGTCAAGATGAGAAGTCCTGGAGATACACAGATCATCCAGAGGAGCCAGGAGACGAGGTCAGAGACAGTCTGCCTCCTTTCCCCAGAAGCCTGGGAAGAATCAGAAGTCTCAGTGGCTGACAAGACACAATTTCTTGAAAGCATTTGGGTACTGTCTGAAGCTGTAGCTAACCCCCACGAGTTGGGAGATAATATTTCATGAGTAAATGCTTAAAGCCTTTGTAATTCACCATTGCCTTCTGCATAAGCAGAAAGGAGCTCCTTGAGTCCATCTAGTGGACAAGTAGCATATTGACCGCAAGCAGTATTTGGCCACAAGAACCTTCTCTTCCAGTTCAATTAATGTTTATGTATTTTGCTGGTTATTACTAGATCTACTTATTATCTGTAAAATGCTTCTAGGACTGTGCAAAGAAGCCATTATTATTAAAACTAGTGGTCAGGGGTTGGTTCTGAATATCAAAATTAATAAACCAATATTCGAGGAAAAAATATCATCTTGCATGAATTCAATTCCCCTTCATAACAATATGACACAAAACAGGACCAAGACCACCAACTGCCTCAATATCAGCTGCTGCAAGGTTATCTGTTAAAGTGACCTACAAAATCCAGATGATCAGACAGAATTCAAGGCTGGATTATCCACCTTGCTATAGCAAACAGACTTTGCAAACTATCAACTGCATCACTGTATAGGGTTAACACTCCAGGAAGAGTAACCCTGAACTTGACACTTGACCTCAGGTGGTCTTGACCCCTCCCCAGGGGTGGGTCTGAACACCACCAGGTGATGGTTAGCCCACTCCTCCTTCCTGTCCCATAAAAGCAGGGGGACTTCCTGTTCTTCTTGCTCTCTGGACCACTCTGCAGCTTTCTGCACCCACTTGGCATCTCTCTGCAGCTCCCAGCCTCGGTTTTACCACCATTACCAGCTGTCTTACCACGTGGCCATCCCCCACGAGGCAGACAAAGCCACCACCATCACAAACTCGGGTCGTATTTATACCTTTTGTATTTGCTTTCCCTTCCCTATACCTTTGTAACCTCCCTACCTCAGATACCTTTTAAAGTTATTGTTAAACTTTTTAACTTCCAAATCGAGTGAGATTGACTTATTTGGGTGTTGCTTACCTTTCCTCTCTACTTCTAATTGCTTTCTTTGGGGAAGGCGAGGGGGAGGGGGAAGGGCACTTTACAAATCATTATTGGTTCTATCAAATTTATTAGAGTCTCTGGGAATTTAAACTAGAACTGAGACCAGCACTTACCATTTCTGACCATTCTTCACCTCATCTCCTGCTGTGATTGGTCATGTGAATCACAGCCCTGGGAAACGATGTCAGAAACCTGGTGTCTCGCTTCCTCCGTGCTCTCAACAGTTCAGATTTCCAGTGTAGGCTGGAAAATACAAATCTTGGATCCCATCTATGTGAAAATCACAAAGGTCACAGCAGTTGTAAAGCAATTTTTGGTATGAGTTCACCATTCCCTTTTCCTAACATGCGAGTACTAGAGGTAGGACACAGTAAATGGGAGAGTGAGGAGAGGCACTAATCAATTTATCACATTGGAAATGTTATTTTTAGGCACAGAACAGCAAAGCCCAGCACCAATGTAAATAGGAGGCTCAAGACAGAAAGAGATATTAACATTATGCTCTAATAAAACCATTCACTGCATCTCTTTAATAAAACCATTCACTGCATCTCTGAAATGTTAACATATTCCCCAGAAGGTTCTCTGGTGAAGCTAATTTGCTAACTCTTCTTCTTCTGTTTCTCACTCTATCATTTGTCACTTCAGTTTTGCCAAGAGAAGCAGCAGCACTGTCCAATATCTTTTAGCACAATTGGAGCAGCAGAGAAATCAGGTCTCATGCTGCTCTTGTTTTCTTTGTGCTCTTCCACAGCCATCTGCTATTTGTAGTGGTTTGTGCTGTATTTTCCTCTATTCATTAGAAACAGTGGCAGTTAGACTGTTAATTACAAACTGTGACAGTAAAGTAGTGTCTTCTGCCACCAAACCACCTTCCAGATTTCTGTGACACACCTTTCTTTTCCAAACTGCCCAGGAAGCACTGCAGTTTAGTCTTCTTTTTCACTTGACTGCCATTGTAGAACTAGAGGTAATCACAGGACGAGGGGGAATGGCTTTAAGCTCAAGAAGGGAGATTTAGAGTGGATATTAGGAAGAAGTTCTTTACAGTGAGGGGGGTGAATGTGATGGGTTAGAGGAGATTCTTCCTCCAGGGAATTCACAACTTTGAAAGTTGGAAAGTTGAAAAAAAAAATGGGTTTTTTTTTACAGTTTAAACTAAATACAACAGTAGAAGGAAGAAGTTGTTGCCAGAGAGAGTGATGGGCACTGGAATGGGCTGCCCAGGGAGGTGGTGGAGTCACCGTCCCTAGAGGTGTTGAAGCAAAGCCTGGCTGGGGCACTCAGTGCCATGGTCTGGTTGACTGGACAGGGCTGGGTGCTAGGTTGGACTGGATGTGCTAAGTTGGACTGGATGAGCTTAGAGGTCTCTTCCAGCCCAGTTGATTCTATGATTCTATTATCATTAAGGTCCCTTGCAACCCAACCCATTCTATGGCAGCTTGACAGTAAAACTGTACAGCTATTTTCTCCAAAGGTTTGGGAAGTGAATAAATCTTAGAGATCTTCAACAACAGATAGTGATCTAAGGTTGTAGCATTATAAAACTGCTGAGTTCTTCTGAGCTGTCCTGATCTGCTAAACTCAACAGACAAGCTAAGGTTTGTTTTAACCTCCTTTTTTTGGTGTTTCTATTCTATCTTACCTATTCATGCTGAGTTTTCTCTACACAGCCAGCTAAATTAATATTCTCGTTAAACCAGTTGAGCTCCACAAGGCTCAGAAATAAATTGAGAAGAAGTTTAAAATAATTCCACTTGAAAGTTGACAACTTCACCTCTTCCCCTGCAATTTGTGTCACTGATTTCACTTCAATTTGCAAGTCAGTGATAAAGCACAGAGTGATTTGAGCTCCAGACTATTGCTAACAGCTGGCTCATTCTTCTTCTCTAAGGCAGGGCCGTAATTGGTCATTATACACTTAAGGACTAGATTTTCATGGTGATTCAGTTTTCTTAGTATTGTTCCTTAGGTTTCTATGTATTTTTGATTCCATCATATTTCTGCAGACCTCTACCTTATTAACAAATAGCTCTTCAGTCTAAAATCACACTAATTTAGAATAGAATCATAGAATCAGTCAGGGTTGGAAGAGACCACAAGGATAGCCAGTTCCAACCCCCCTGCCATGGGCAGGGACACCCTACCCTAGAGCAGCTGCTGGAGGTGTTTAAATGATGTAGAGATGTGGTGCTGTGGGACATGGTTTAGCAGCAGCCTTTGTAAAGTCAGGCAATGTTTGGACTCAATGATCTAGTTCCAGCCATGGCAGGGGGGTTGAAACAACATGATGCTTGTGGTCCCTTCCAACCCTGACTGTTCTATGTTCTTAAAGGTCTTTTCCAAGCAGAACAATTCTGTGATTCTATGTAAAACATGCAACGCTTTTGTAACATTAGGACCTACCTTTTCTTCTGTTTTGTTTTAAATGATGTAGCCAGAACTACAGAGAACACCCAGGAGACCAAAGTGTCAGTGCCACTGCTATTTCTAACCTAGACTGATTTGTTTGGATAGAAAACTGTTTACTCTGGCTTGATAATATTCTTTATGGCCACATTCGAAGTAAAGATGCTAATTTAAAGTGACATAACATTAAGGTCTAATTCAGAATGGTGCCATTAAAGAGCAGAGCTGGACAGTTTAAAAGTAAGATTGTTTGACAGAGGTTTACTGAGGAGTGACCCTACCTCAGCTCATTTAGGAAAGAAAATTGATCTAGTTTAAAAACTAAATTGGCTTTCATGGCTCTCTGTGATGCAAACAAAGGAGACTGTGGTTAATGCAGAATGTACTGTGTGTGACTCTGGAACTCTCTAACCAGGCAAACATGGAATTTTATTAATGTGTTTGTTTGTTAATTCACCTTGCTGGGTTTGTGCCATCTCAGCCTTTTGTAGTCTATATTCTTCTCCTTTGCCTGATCGTGGTTGCAGCATTTCCTGACAAGGGAAAAAAATACCCTTCAAAGATCCAAATATATCTTTTCCTCAAAATACACCCTCCCTGAAAGTGTTGTTTGTTTCTTTGAGCTACTTAAGCATTTCAATTAGTAATCATTATCCATTTAGTTGACCTGTTGGTGGTTTTAAAATACGTGAAAAATCATAGAATCAACCAGGGTGGAAGAGACCTCCAACATCATCCAGGCCAACCTAGCACCCAGCCCTATCCTGTCAACCAGACCATGGCACTAAGTGCCTCATCCAGGCTTTGCTTCAACACCCCCAGGGATGGTGACTCCACCACCTCCCTGGGCAGCCCATTCCAATGCCAATCACTCTCTCTGCCAACAACTTCCTCCTAACACCCAGCCTATACCTCCCCTGACACAACTTGAGGCTGTGTCCCCTTGTCCTGTTGGTGGTTGCCTGGGAGAAGAGCCCAACCCCACCTGGCTACAACCTCCCTTCAGGTAGTTGTAGACAGTAATGAGCTCTGCCCTGAGCCTCCTCTTCTGCAGGCTGCACACCCCCAGCTCCCTCAGCCTCTCCTCATAGGGTTTGTGTTCCAGGCCTCTCACCAGCTTCGTCACCCTTCTCTGGGATGAAAGGAAGGGGCAGTGGGCTAACCATGAATCATCTGGTGGTGTTCAGACACCCCTGGGGAGGGGTCAAGACCACCTAGGGTCAGGTTTAAGGTCACTCCCTCTGGAGGGTTAACCCTGTACACAGTCAACCATCAACCCAACACCACCGTAGCCATTAAACCATGTCCCCAGAGGGCCTCATCCATAGGCTTCTTGAACACCTCCAGGGATGGTGACAAACAAACTTCCCATTAAAAAGACAAAATAAAAGTACAAAATGTCTTCTCCTATGAGTATCTTCTCTTATGCATCTCTTCTCCTATGCAGCCGTTATGTAAACTGTTAAGCAGTTCACTTTAGAGCTTAATCTCCTCCAGACTTGTTATTTTGCTCCAAAACAGAACCAAAGAATCACAGAATTGTTTTGCTGGGGAATGATCTCTGAGATCATCCAGTCCTACTGTCAACCTAAGGCCACCATGACCATTAAATCACATCCCCGAGTGCAACGTTCACACCTTTCTTGAACACCTTCATGGATGGTGGCTCCACCACCTCCCTGGGCAGCCTGTTCCAATCTTTGACCACTCTTGCAGCAAAGAAGTTGTTCCTCATATCCAGAATAAATGTCCCCTGGCACAATTTCAGGCCACTCGCTTTTGTTCTATCACCTTATACTAAGGAGAAGGGACTGACCCCACCTTGCCCCAGTCTCCTTAGAGGGAGTTGGAGAGAACAATGAGGCCTTCCCTCAGCCTCCTCTTCTCCATATGCAACACAGCTAAAAATGTCCTAAAGCTTGAGACCTGAAGGGGGTATTCATCAATGGATCCAAAAGCTCCTGGAATTTCAAGTTTTGGTTTTTTTGTGGACACCCTCAACTGCTATTATAGATTAATCCTCAGTCCAAGCTATGAGGTTTTGAAACATTAAACTCAAGTGAAGCAGCCCGAATTCTTCTCTGCTGATGCTGCACTTTCAGATTGAGTTAATGTAGACAGCAATAATTAATTACAGCTAACTTTCATCTGTCCATGATCATGCTACCTGAAGGGAGGTTGTAGCCAGATGGGGTTGGTCTCTTCTCCTAGGCAAGCAGCAACAGAACAAGGGGACAAAATGTTAGGTGAGAGTCTCACATTGTGCCAGGGGAGGTCTAGGCTGGGTGTTAGGAGGGAGTTCTTGCCAGAGAGAGTGACTGGCATTGGAATGGGCTGCCCAGGGAGGTGGTGGAGTCACCGTGCCTGGAGGTGTTCAAGCAAAATCTGGCTGGGGCACTTAATGCCATGGTCTGGTTGATTGGCTAGGGCTGGGTGCCAGGTTGGACTGGCTGATCTTGGAGGTCTCTTCCAACCTGGTTGATTCTGTGATTCTATTCTATGATTATATTGTCTTTAGTGCTATGAATGTGCTCAAGGCAGCATACTTCAAAATCAACCTACTTCCAGCTCTGTGGTTTCCCCTCTTATAGAAATACAACATCAAAATGTCAATATTTTGTGTTCCTTATCTCAAGATTAGTAACAAAATGTTAGGTGACAGTCTCAAGTTGTGCCAGGGTGAGGTCTAGGCTGGATGTTAGGAGGAAGTTCTTCAAAGAGAGTGATTGGCATTGGAATGGGTGGTGGAGTCACCCTCCTTGGAGGTGTTCAAGCAAAGCCTGGCTGAGGCACCTAGCGCCATGGTCTGGTTGACTGGCTAGGGCTGGGTGCTAGGTTGGACTGGATGAGCTTGGAGGTCTCTTCCAACCTGGCTGATTCTATGATTCTATGCTAGATCTCCTGACTCAAGATTATCAAATATTTTTGTCCTTTAGCTAGGATAAAATCTCCCTTTTCTGTATTTTTCCCCCACCTAATCACAGAAAAACCCAAACTGAAACAGAACACAGTAAAAAATAAATCAGATGCCACAAGAGACATATGAAAGTGTAGATTAGGTCTGATGAAGCAGCAGCATGACACATGGTTTACAAAAGACTTAGTCACACAGTAATGTGGAAGTGTCTGATCTGAAATTTGATAAATCATCAGCTGTCAGGTCTTTGTGAATGAACCTTGTGTGAGCTGAGGCTCCCTTATTGTGCCTCCGATCTGTGTCCTGACCTACTGTGAAAGGAACGAGCAATCCCTCCTGGCAGCCCCGAGTGGTATCACACACACAAGACAGCAAGCACCATAATGGAGAGGCAAAGATCTCTATCCAGACATACTCCTGTCAGAATAACAGAAGCTGTACTGTCACTGGAATATTTTAACTGCTCTCCAGTGAATCCAGCTGCTTGCTTTTTTTAGCAAGGTTTTCAAAAGCTCTCAGGAGCCTCTCACAGACACCATGCAAGTAATCTGGGATATCATAGAATCAACCAGGTTGGGAGAGACCTACAAGCTCAGCCAGTCCAACCTGGCACCCAGCCCTAGCCAGTCAGCTAGACCATGGCACTAAGTGCCTCATCCAGGCTTTGCTTCAACACCTCCAGGGATGGTGACTCCAGCACCTCCCTGGGCAGCCCATTCCAATGCAAATCACTCTCTCTGTGAAGAACTTCCTCCTAACATCCAACCATTCTCTATCTTGGAGAAATGTTACAGCTCTTTGGAGAAAAATATTTTGGTAAATGTAGGAAAAAAAGAGAAGAGAGAAAAAGAAGGGGGAAAAAAAAAGGTCAAGACTTGTATTGGTCTGATTTAGCTTTCATAAGCTCAAAAAGCCTAAGAGAACAATACAGTAACAGGATGCCCTCCCCTCTCATGGCTTTGGAAAGAAAGGAATTAGCTGTAGAGAGTGAAAAGGGGTAAAGCATCCAAAGAATAGTCTTGCTTCCATTTGGAAGTTAAAATGAAAAGCTTTAACAATAAATAAAAGGTATTTAAGGTGAGGGGAGTTACAAAAGGTATAGGGAAGGGAAACAAGGTACGAAATATATATACAACCAGATTGATGGCAATGGATGCAGGTGGATTCAGGAAGGGGTGGTCCCACCATGGGATAGGGTGACCATGTGGCAAAGTTATGTCAGGGGAGGTATAGGCTGGATGTTAGGAGGAAGTTGTTGGTAGGTAGAGTGATTGGCATTGGAATGGGCTGCCCAGGGAGGTGGTGGAGTCACTGTCCCTGGAGGTGTTGAAGCAAAGCCTGGATGAGGCACTTAGTGCCATGGTCTGGTTGATTGGCCAGGGCTGGGTGCTAGGTTGGGCTGGATGATCTTGGAAGTCTCTTCCAACCTGGTTGATTCTATGATTCTATGGAGCAGATGATCCTTGGGGGCCCTTCCAAGTTGGCATTCTGTCATTCTAATATAATAAAAGTGTGAATGTGGTACTTGAGTATCTTGCATGCTGAGACTACACAGCATCGTGTGTATACTCAGTATATTTCAAATACTCCTCTTACAAACTTCCCACTAGAAAGAAAAAAAATAAGATACAAAATATCCTCTTATGCATATCATAGAATCAGCCAGGTTGGAAGAGACCTCCAAGCTCATCCAGTCCAACCTAGCACCCAGCCCTAGCCAATCAACCAGACCATGGCACTAAGTGCCTCATCCAGGCTTTGCTTCAACACCTCCAGGGATAGCAACTCCACCACCTCCCTGGGCAGCCCATTCCAATGGCAATTCTTCTCCTGTGCATCTATGTTAAAGTGTTAAACAGTTCAGTTTGGAACTTAATCTTCTCCAGACTTGTCATTTTTCTCCAAAACAGAATCACAGAATTGCTTTGATTAGGAAAAGATCTCTAAGATCACCCAGTCCAGCTGTCAACCTAAGGCCACTGTGGCAAATAAATCATATCCAAAGTGCTATGCCCACACATTTCTTGAACACCTCCAGGGATGCCACCAGCTCCCTAGGCAGCTTGTTCCAAACCCTGACCACTCTTGCAGCAAATAAATTGTTCCCCATATCCAACCTAACCCTCCCCTGGTACAACTCCAGGCCATTTCCTTTTGTCCTATCACCTGATACTCAGTAGAAGGGACTGCTCCTCCACCTCCCTAGGTAACTTATTCTAATACCTCATCAGTCTTCAAAATAATCACAGTCCTATGATACATTTTCCTCCATACAGCTTTAATTTATGTTGGAAAGAAGCACAGAGTCAGTCAGGGTTGGAAGGGACCACAAGGATCATCTAGCTCCAACTCCTCTGAGCTCATAAACTTTCAGATTTGATGCTGTCTCCAAAATATGTCTGAGTTTTTCCAATGCTAGAACATACCTACCCCATTCTAAAATGCTTAACATGAACAACATTTTATAGACAACATCCAAATGGCTCCAGGAGAAAGATCAAGTTTAGCAGAGAACTGCAAGGAACAGCTTGGGTTAAAACACTGACCTAACCGACGGCTGGAAAGAGACAAATTGGACAGACATAAAATGTTGATTGGCTACTACTAGTGAGTAGCAGCCAAGTGAGTAAAGAGTCTCAGCTCAGAAATTCATCAGAAAACAATGCCTGACTTTAATGGTGAAATAACATTCTTATACCTCTGCCTTTTGCCCCCAAGTTCCCTTATAAACAGAATGAGGAGAGGCACAACTCCAATCACACTTCAGCATAGTTAGAAGGGACCACAAGGCTTGTCTAATTCCAACCCCCTTGCCATGCCCAGGGACACCTTACACTAGATCAGGCTGTCCAGAGCCTCATCCAGCCTGGCCTTAAACACCTCCAGGGGTGAGGCTTCCAGTATCATCCTTAGCAACCCCTTCCAGGGTCTCACCACTCTCACAATGACGAACTTCTTCCTAACATCCAGTCCGAAGGTACCCATTTCTAGCTTTGCTCCATCCCCCCCAATCCTATCACTACCTGACAGCCTATCAGGTCCCTCTCCAGCTTCCTTGTAGCCCCTCTTTAGATACTGAAAGGTCATGAGTAGATCTCCCTGGTTTGATTTATTTTTAATGCAGTTTGTCTGGTGGCTACAAATAATATGATCAGAACTACGTAAATCCCAAAGGACTGAGAAGAGATGAGGCTCAGCAAGTCCAAACTGATAATTAACACAACCCAAATTCCCCACTTCATGCAGGCCAATGAGCTCATATGGTGTTAAATAACTTCCTAGCTGCAATTTGTCCTTTGATAATCTTGGAGGAGTTTATGGCAAACCAGATGCGATTAACTAATGCTGCGAGGCACACTGAGATTTTCGGCACCAGTGATCCCGAGGGAAGCAGCTGCATCAGTATTTCCTTTGCCATTTGATTTCTTCATCATTTGTTCTACCAGCAAAGACTGGACAATGCTGCAGCACAAGCAGCTAATTCTCAGTGGCATGCTTTTCTTCTGCACCGCTGCCTGCTTGTTTAACTGCGAGCAAGCAGCAGAGAAACAAACGGCATCGAGGGGAAATCGAGATGATGAAGGTAAGATTTGCACTGAGCCATGAGTCAGGCACTTTTAGTCTGCTAAGAAGCAAATGAACAGGGAGAAAAAGGAGTTTTGTATCCATGCAATTGATTGATTAAAGTTCATATTGATTTCTGTATTGGTCACACTAGAAATAGCTCAACCTTAATTATCCTAGAATCATAGAATAGCTTAGGTTGGAAGGGACCTCAGAGATCATCTACTCCAACCTCCCTGTCCCCACAGGCAGGGACACCTCCCAGCTAGACTCAGCTGCTCAAGGCCTCATCCAACATGGCCTTGAATACCCCCAGGCAGGAGGCAGCCACAGCCTCCCTGGGCAGCCTATTCCAGAGTCTCACCACCCTCATACTGAAGAACTTCTTCCTCAGCTCCAGTCTAACTCTGCTCTTCCTCAGCTTCAAACCATTCCCCCTTGTCCTGTTGTTAGACATCCTTATAAGAATTCCCTCTGCAATCTTCCTATGGAATCCCTTCAGATACTGGAAAGCAGCTCTAAAGTCCCCCCAGGGACTTCTCTAGGCTAAATAACCTTGGCTCCTTCAGTCTATTCTCATAGCAGAGGTGCTTTGGCCCTTGATCATCTTTGTGGCCCTCCTTTGGAATAGAATAGAATCAACCAGGTTGGAAAAGACCTCCAAGATCATCCAGTGTCCAACCTAGCACCCAGCCCTGTCCAGTCAACCAGACCATGGCACTAAGTGCCCCAGCCAGGCTTTTCTTGAACACCTCCAGGGACAGTGACTCTACCACCTCCCTGGGCAGCCCATTCCAGTGCCAATCACTCTCTCTGCCAACAACTTCCTCCTAACATCCAGCCTAGACCTCCCCCGACACAGCTTGAGTCTGTGTCCCCTTGTTCTGTTGCTGGTTGTCTGGGAGAAGAGCCCAACCCCACCTGGCTACAACCTCCCTTCAGGTAGTTGTAGACAGCAATGAGCTCTGCCCTGAGCCTCCTCTTCTCCAGGCTAAACTTGGACTTGCCCCAACAGCTCTACATCCTTCTCATGAACTGGACACAGTAGTTGAGGTAGGGTCTTAGAAGAGCAGAGGGGAAAACATAAATTCTGACTGCTTTGCCTAGCAAGTAGGTCTTTTGACTGTGGACAAATATTAGAGGTAATATATTGAAAAGTTGGATAATATTACCAAAGATGCTCGTGCTGATGTGTTGTATGCTTGTGCTCTGACACCTCGCTCATCTATGAAGACAAGTGAGCTGTCTTTCAGGAAATTGTGATGAACATCACTGCCAGTAAAAGGTGACCTTTGAAAGGAGCTCCTTGGTCTTTACTCTTCAAGGCTATTTGGTGAAAGGTAATAAAAGGAAAAAGAAAAAGCCAAGGAAAAAAGTGACACTAAAATGACAGCTACTGAAGAAGACATAAACAAACATTTGCATCTGACAGCAGAATGGAAAGTTTAACATTTGAGGATCTGTTAATGACGAGAAGGAAAAGGTCTGTCTCTGTGTTCTCTCCTCTGCCTGATTATAACATTGGATAAAGCTCTTGAAGCCAAGTCAATAACTTGGAAAACAGCCATTTAGAATAGAATAGAATAGAATCAGCCAGGTTGGAAGAGACCTCCAAGCTCATCCAGTCCAACCTAGCACCCAGCCCTATCCAGTCAACCAGACCATGGCACTAGGTGCCTCATGCAGGCTTTTCTTGAACACCTCCAGGGATGGTGACTCCACCACCTCCCTGGGCAGCCCATTCCAAGGGCAAATCACTCTCACTGGGAAGAGCTTCCTCCTAACCTGGATTCCTGGGTTCCTTTACCCAGGAATATCTTTCACTCACCGGCCTTGGGATGTGAAATCACAGCAAGGCTGTCTTCAGAAAGGCCCTTCATTAATTCTGAAGAGATTAACAGAGAATAGATGATTTGAAATTCAGGTAATGGAGATAATGGTCTCAGGGAGGAAAGCCCTCTGAGGAAGAGCAATATCTGCTGCTAAAGGAGTTTGTCAATATCTGCCTTGGAATAGCACTCCCAAACTTTCCCTCTCTCATTGGCTTATTCAAGAAAATGCAGAGAATGTGATTGAACAACAGAAACATAGAATCACAGATTCAGTAAGGGTTGGAAGGGACCACAAGGATCATCTAGTTCCAACCCCCCTGCCATGTGCAGGGACACCCTACCCTAGAGCAGGCTGGCCACAGCCTCAGCCAGCCTGGCCTTAAACACCTCCAGGGATGGAGCCTCATAAACATTAAACACAGGCTAATAAACACGTGGGGCTAAGAAACATTAGCTCAGTTCATTGGACCAGTTCCTACACAACACTCAACTTAAAAGAAAAGATAAAATAATATTACTAACCCACAGAGGCTCTTCAGGAGAAATTACAATGAAAAATCTTTGATCAGGTTCTTCCATTTCTTCTGGCCATGCATTGGGCTATTGCACACTCCAACTGAGAAGCAGCAGCATCTATAAATAAAAGGAAAAGCTCTGACAGTTTTAGGAAGTCTCACTCCCTCTCCCAAATGCCTTTGGAAGGGAAATGCCTGCCTGGTTATTTTCCAACATCCAATTTTCATGGGATAGCCTTGTTAAGCTTAGGAAAAGAGCAGGCATGGTTTCCCCTCTGCAGAACTTACAAGCTGTTGTAGTCAGCTGAAGGTACTCCTTGGATTCACTTAGAATCATAGAATCAGTGAGGGTTGGAAGGACCAGAGGGGTCATCCAGTTCCAACCTCCCTGCCATGCTCAGGGACACCCTATCCTAGATCAGGCTGGACACAGCCTCATCCAGCCTGACCTTAAGTGCCTCCAGGGATGAGGCTTCCACCACCTTCCTGAGCAACCTCTTCCAGGCTCTCATCACTCTCACACTGAGGAACTTCTTTCTAACCTCCAGTCTGAATCTCCCCACCTCTAGCTTTGTTCCATTCCCCCCAGTCCTATCCCTACCTGACAGCCTAAAAAGTCCCTCCTCAACTTTCTTGTAGCTGCCTTAAGATACTGCGACGCCACAATTAAGGTCACCTCTGAAGCCTTCTCTCCAGACTGAACAGCCCCAACTGCCCCAAGAGTCACTTCTGAAGTGCCTCCTTCTAGCAACCTACCCAAAATAGATTGGGGAGAAATTGTTATTTATCACTTTAGCCCTGGACTGCCACAGATGCTTTTCCTAGATTTCAGGCAGAAGGTTGGAGCAGAGCAATACCAGGCTTACTCTCACCTCAAAGTCCACTTTAAGATTTACTGCCTTGTACTGCTAAAAAGATATCAGAATAGAAACAAAGATAAAAATCCATTGCTAAATTGATTGAATCTATCGATTCAGTCTTTTTGTAGTCATGCTCTTAAGTTGTTGGTAACAAGGAGGTGAGATTTAGGTTGACATTACTCAGCTTCATGTGGTATCTGTGAGAAATCACAGAATCAACCAGGTTGGAAAAGACCTCTAGGATCATCGTGTCCAATTTATCACCTAACCCTTCTAATTAAATAAATCATGACACTAAGTGCCTCCTTCAGCCTCCTCTTAAACACCTCCAGGGATGGTGAGTCCACCACCTGCCCAGGCAGATCGTTCCAATGCCAATCACTCTGTCCATGAAGATTTTATTCCTAATACACAATTCAAACCTGTCCTAGCACAATTTGAGGCTGTGTCCCCTTGTTCTGTCACTGAGTGAGTGGGAAAAGAGACCAACCCCCACCTGACTACAACCTCCTTTCAGGTAGTTATAGAGAGGAATGAGGTCTACCCTGAGCCTCGTCTTCTCTAGGCTGAAACTGATGCTGAGCCTGAACTGGTGCCAGCCTCGCTGTCATGGTTAACACCCTGCGCTGCAGTCCTGTAGTTCTAATCAGTACTCAACAACAACAGGAGATTTCCTGCAGCTCCTCGCTGGATGGTCTGCTTGGGACTATAAAAAGGGAGCAATTCTGTATTCCTGTTAGCAAAAAAAACACACTTAGAGTTTCATAGAATCAACCTCTTTGGAAAAGACATTCAAACTCATCCAGTCCAACCTAGCACCCAGCCTTAGCCAATCAACCAGACCATGGCACTAAGTGCCCCAGCCAGGCTTTGCTTCAACACCTCCAGGGACAGCGACTCCAGCACCTCCCTGGGCAGCCCATTCCAATGCCAATCACTCTCTCTGCCAATAACTTCCTCCTAACATCCAGCCTAGACCTGCCCTGGCACAGCTTGAGGCTGTGTCCCCTTGTTCTGTTGCTGCTTGCCTGGCAGAAGAGCCCAATCCCACCTGGCTACAGCCTCCCTTCAGGTAGTTGTAGACAGCAATGAGGTCTGCCCTGAGCCTCCTCTTCTGCAGGCTGCACACCCCCAGCTCCCTCAGCCTCTCCTCACAGGGCTGTGCTCCAGGCCCCTCCCCAGCCTTGCTGCCCTTCTCTGGACACCTTCCACCACCTCAACATCTCTCTTGAATTGAGGAGCCCAGAACTGGACACAGCACTCAAGGTGTGGCCTGACCAGCGCTGAGTATAGAGGCAGAATAACCTCCCTTGTCCTACTGGCCACACTGTTCCTGTTCCAGGCCAGGATGCCATTGGCTCTCCTGGCTACCCATGAAGAAATGTGTTAACAAATTAAAGGAGCTTTGAAGAATGGATTCATTCATTTTCAGCAACATCTGCTGGTGGACCGAGACAATCAATGACATCTCATCCCACGTGCCTGAACACAGAGGATTTAATGGCATCAGCATATCTAGATGTCAGGATCTCTCTTTAGCCAAGGTCTAAGAGTGAACAAGTGGCACTGGACAGAATGCAGTATGGCTTGAAGACTAACAGATGTTTCACCATGTGAGAGAAGTGGTTTGGCAGAGGAGGAGAACTCACACAAAGAAGTGGGTTGCTATGGGAATGGGCTGCCTAGGGAGGTGGTGGAGCTGCTGTCCCTGGAGGTGTTCTAGAAAAGACTGGATGAGGCATTTAGTGCCATGGTCTGGTTGATTGGATAAGGCTGGATAACAGATGCTTTTTTAGCCTGACATAGCCATTTTTACTCTCAAAAGAAGAGAAGGGGTAACATCAGTTGGAAAGGACCTACAATGATCATCTAGTCTAACTGCCTGACCAAAAGTTAAATCACAGAATCAGCCAGGTTGGAAGAGACCTCCAAGATTATCCAGTCCAACCTAGCACCCAGCCCTAGCCAGTCAACTGGACCATGGCACTAAGTGCTACTGGATGGAGGTCTCTTCCAAGCTGGTTGATTCTATGATTCTAAGTGCTCTGTGGATGGCATTTGAGAAGCACCATCTGTAGCCAGCAACCCCAAGACATCTCTTGGAGAACACTGGAAAGGATACATTTGCTTCTTCCCTTGCACATCTTCCCACAAACTGTGCATGTAAGACGAGTAAGGTAGAAAGTGCTTTTATATTGATTGTTTTTTCCTCTTTATATTTGACAGCTGGAGTGTTGAGACAGAATTCTGAGTAAATTAAAGCAATAACAAAATTACACAGGGCAGCTGTTTCAGCTATTTCCACAGAGCAATGCTCTTTAGAAGAGCTAATGAATCTAATGGATTGGAACAGACACTGCCAAAGCAGCAATAAGTGATTTAAAATGTAGGGGAAAGTCTCATCTAAACAGCCTCACCAAGCACTAAATGAAGTAACACAAAACTCTTGGGGCTTCTCACTTTTAACAAAAAATCAAATAGATCTCTGTTCACTTATTACAGTGGTGCCCACAAGCTGCCTACAGTACAGGGCCTGTCAGAATTTCTATTGCACTTCTCATTATTGAAGTGTTTGTAACTTACCTAATTACAAATTTGCTGGAGGCTGTAGCTTGCTTTCACTGGCTGCCTGGTTAATCCCCATTTCCCACACCACTCACATCTCCTCCTTTTTTAAGTGATTTTTTGTTTATTCTTTGTAAAGGAATAAAGGGAGGTTGTAGCCAGGTGGGGGTTGGTCTCTTCTGCCAGGCAAGCAGCAATAGAACAAGGGGACACAGTCTCAAGCTGTGCCGGGGGAGGTCTAGGCTAGATGTTAGGAGGAAGTTGTTGACAGAGAGAGTGATTGGCATTGGAATGGGCTGCCCAGGCAGGTGGTGGAATCACCATCCCTGGAGGTGTTCAAGAGGAGACTGGATGAGGCACTTAGTGCCATGGTCTAGTTGAGTGGATAGGGCTGGGTGCTAGGTTGGACTGGATGAGCTTGGAGGTCTCTTCCAACCTGGCTGATTCTATGATTCTGAAGATGAGAGGTTTGTTCAGCTGCTGAAGTTCTGCTGGGCTCTTCTCCTTAGCTGTAACTGCTGCATGTAAAAGCTGACGCATAGGGAAGGACTGCACCGTAAATCATTTGGATGTGACAGATTGGTTTTCTTTGCTGGGGGAGGAGGTAATGATCCTCATCCAGCCAGCTCTGAGCTTGCAGGTTGGGGAATAACCCAGTGATGTGCTCTAGTTTGCTTAAGGGGGCTGAATGTTTGTCTCACAGCACACTGTGGGGCCATTCTAATTTCTTCAGCAATAGAACAAGGGGACATAGTCTCAAGTTGTGCTGGGAGAGGTCTAGGCTGGATGTTAGGAGGAAGTTCTTCAGAGAGAATTTGCCTTTGGAATGGGCTGCCCAGGGAGATGGTGGAGTGGCTGTCCCTGGAGGTGTTCAAGAGAAGACTGGATGAGGCACTTAGTGCCATGGTCTGGTTGACTGGATAGGGTTGGGTGCTAGGTTGGACTGGATGAGCTTGGAGGTCTCTTCCAACCTGCTTGATTCTATGATTTTCCAAGTGTCCATGGGATGGAGAAAACCCACTGCCTGGGTAGATTTGAGGGGGATTGTACTCCTCAATGAATGTGGAAACTCATCAGCAGCCCCAGCACAACTCACAGCCTGAACAGTACTAATCTGACAATTAATTGGTTAGGCTCCTGATGAGACTCTCAAGAACTCAAAAGTTGTACCCAAAGACTTTCTAAATACCTTTTTCTCTTGTTATTCAAAGGGCTTCCAAAAGACTTTGGATGAGTGTCCTGAGTGGAATTCTTGAAGACATGAATACCCTTTATCTTCCTTAAAGGAGGTCAAAGCTTCTTAGCCTTCTTGTATGATGCCATTCATGCCAGTTAGGACTAGGTATAACAACAATAAAAAAACATAAAAGGAAAAGTCAGTTTTGATGTGCCTATGCCAACTCCTCCCCATGGATGCCTGCAGGTGGTCCTTAGGAATAACTGAAATTCCTACTATCCATTCTTAATGGCTACATCCAACAGAACCTTGACTGCTGAGAACTAAGGGCTCTGTGCCCTTCCTAGGTCATGCTTTGCTATCCTGTTTACTGGGCTTGGGTATCTCAGGAGTGCAGGCTCTCTAACCAAAGAGAAAGATCTGATCTGATATTCTCACTCATCCTCACAGCAGAAAAATCACTCCTTTGATCAAGATTTTTCCTTCTGATATCCAGCCTAAGAAACAGAATTCATCTGCTACTGCCACACTCTCTCAGGGAAGGTCTTTCATATATGCAGAAAGGCTCAGTGATTTCAAATGCAGAATATTTAATTTCAAGATATCTTCTTACTCTTTAATTTGTTTGTTTTGCAGTTGATTTAACTCTCAGTACTTACATGTCTTGGGCAGAATTTATTGTATTTAATTTAGACTGCTCTAGCACGAACTAGCTGTGTCTGAGCACAAATATGCAGTGCATTTTATTACCTCTTTTGTCAAAAAGACCATTGTGTTTTTTACAAGTTGGCTTCAATCATCTTTCAAAATAAAGCTGCTGTTGTGCTCAGATTTAGATACAAAGTAGTAGTTCCATGAGCTAAAAGCCTCTCTTTAGTGGTTAAAATCATAGAATCAGCCTGGTTGGAAGAGACCTCCAAGCTCATCCAGTCCAACCTAGCACCCAGCCCTGGCCAGTCAATCAGACCATGGCACTAAGTGCCCCAGACAGGATTTGCTTCAACACCTCCAGGCACAGCAACTCCACCACCTGCCTGGGCAGCCCATTCCAATGCCAATCACTCTCTCTGACAAGGACTTCCTCCTAACATCCAGCCTAGACCTGCCCTGGCACAGCTTGAGACTGTGTCCCCTTCTTCTGTTGCTGCTTGCCTGGCAGAAGAGAGCAACCCCACCTGGCTACAGCCTCCCTTCAGGTAGCTGCAGACAGCAATGAGCTCTGCCTTGAGCCTCCTCTTCTGCAGGCTGCACACCCCCAGCTCCCTCAGCCTCTCCTCACAGGGCTGTGCTCCAGGCCCCTCCCCAGCCTTGCTGCCCTTCTCTAGACACCTTCCAGCACCTCAATGTCTCCCTTGAATTGAGGAGCCCAGAACTGGACACAGCACTCAAGGTGCTGGCCACACTCTTCCTGATCCAGGCCAGGATGCCATTGGCTCTCCTGCCCACCTGGGCACACTGCTGGCTCATCTTCAGCCACAATGTGTATTGAAAAAGCCAAATAGCTGTCTTGGCCCATGGACTCTGGAATCATGTTTGCAATGCTGATTATGTTATGTTAAAATAAGTAATTGCTGTAAGTTAGGGCCCTGAGCCAATGCATGTAAAGGATAAGTTTAGTTACCTTGTAAATAAAGGGAAATTATTTTCATGTCTTAAAGGCATTCTGTAAACAAGATCTAGAACTTCGATTAATACCTAAGCAGCTACACCCTGTAACATGTTAATCAGATGTCAATTGCTTGCTAACATAGCAACATTCATAATCTTAATTGAAACTACAGTTGCTGTAATGATTTCTTAATCTTAGTTTTCCAACTCTTTAATTATCTTAGCCACGGAAGGACCACACTCACGATTCGAGTGGTTCCATTTAATTAACATCTTGAGCAGGGATGCTGAGAGTGCAGTTCATAAAAAACCATATACTTTTATCATAAAGCTAATCTGACAAATGGTCTCCATTTCATTTCTTTGCAGAGGGAGGAAGTGAGTAAACACAATGCACACAACATATCAATCCACAACGTGCTCATCACATGAGCCAGCAGTGCGCACTTGCAGCCCAGAGGGCGAACCAGATCCTGGGCTGCATCAAGAGAAGTGTGGCCAGCAGGGAGAAGGAGGTGATTTTCTCCCTCTGCTCCACTCTGGTGAGACCCCACCTGGAGTACTACTGGCAATGGGCAGATGCAACCAAGGATCCACAGCTTCTTCAAGTCTATTGGTTACTACTGGGGTGTTAAATGAATACAGATGACATGTCTAGCAAAGCAAGAAAAAAATAGCATTCTGCTGCTGCTTTATTTTGTTGGGTTTTTTTTTCCTCACTAAGCTACAAGGAGCCATGTAAGCATCACAAATCGGTTTCACCTAGACCTTGGTGAACAGGAAAGGCAAAGAATTTGTATTGCTTGTGATAGCCTTAAGCCATTTAAAACAAGAGCCTTTTTGCAACTAATCCTTAATCCAATCCCAAACCCTAACTCTAACCCTAAGGCCCTAACATCTCTGTGTAACCTGCTCTGTCTCTCGCCATCCTCACTGCAGAGAAATCCTTCCTTATAGCCCATCTAAATCTACTCCTTCTCAGTTTGAAAATTGATGGGAAGTTATTTCTCACAGCAAAGAGCTTTTTAATCTGAGGAGCATATTGCATTTAAATGAACAGACCCAGCTTTAAATTACTGATCACCTTATTCTGTCTTGTGACTTCGATATTTCTTCATCTGCAAATCTAAACTCCTGTTAAAACTCATGGCTAAAGTGAGCCTCCTTTTAAATGTTGATAGTTTGACCAGAAGTGGTGTAGCCACAAGTTAAAACCTACTACACTCAGAAACATGTTGTCTAAAACCAGAAATGCTGCAATGATGCACTGCACTGAATGTTTCCAGGAGTCTCAGTGTAACTGGGGATGCAAATCAATTCCAAAGCACTAAAATCCTGAGTCTCTAACGAGGTTTACACGAATTTGCAGTGTGCTGTCTCCTTACTGACATGCTTCCCTCCTCCCACTGGTTATCCTTGCTTCCACTCGTCATCCTTTCTTCCCTCCTTCCACTAGTTATACCTGCTTCCACTATTCGTCCATGCTTCCCTCCTCCCACTGGTTATCCTTGCTTCCACTCGTCATCCTTTCTTCCCTCCTTCCACTAGTTATACCTGCTTCCACTATTCGTCCATGCTTCCCTCCTCCCACTGGTTATCCTTGCTTCCACTCGTCATCCTTTCTTCCCTCCTTCCACTAGTTATACCTGCTTCCACTATTCGTCCATGCTTCCCTCCTCCCACTGGTTATCCTTGCTTCCACTCGTCATCCTTTCTTCCCTCCTTCCACTAGTTATACCTGCTTCCACTATTCGTCCATGCTTCCCTCCTCCCACTGGTTATCCTTGCTTCCACTCGTCATCCTTTCTTCCCTCCTTCCACTAGTTATACCTGCTTCCACTATTCGTCCATGCTTCCCTCCTCCCACTGGTTATCCTTGCTTCCACTCGTCATCCTTTCTTCCCTCCTTCCACTAGTTATACCTGCTTCCACTATTCATCCATGCTTCCCTCCTTCCACTCTTCATCCATGCTTCCATCCTTCCACTAGTTATCCTTCCTTCCACTATTCATCCATGCTTCCATGCTTCCCTCCTTCCACTAGTTATCCTTGCTTCCACCCTTCATCCGTGCTTCCCTCCTTCCACTAGTTATCCTTGCTTCCACTATCCATCCATGCTTCCATCCTTCCACTAGTTATCCTTGCTTCCACCCTTCATCCGTGCTTCCCTCCTTCCACTAGTTATCCTTGCTTCCACTATTCATCCACACTTCCATCCTTCCACTATTTATCCTTGCAGAGATTTTGCTGTGCTTTAAAAGTCATCTTCTTCCTTTCTAAAGAACGTGGCAATGTGTTATTAAAACTCATCCAGTAGCAGAATGATGTTCAACATCACTTTCTTAGTAGGTAAAATTCTTCACACAACCTAGGATGTCTGCACTGAAATCAGCTGTAGAGCTTCATTTGAGGTTTTATATTCATGGAAAGACTAAAGGTTATCCAACTATGCTGGTAAGGGAGATTTCTCATCCTGCCTCTGTAAGTGCACATTTAATATAATCTCCTAGGAGTGAGATCTATTCAGCATAAGAGCAGAACCTGCCCTGTTGTGATGAAGTAGAAGATGACTGATGGAGGGTTAAGGTTACTGAAGTGTGGGACAGGTAGACCTCTGTCAGATTCACTGAAGCTCTTCAGTGAATTAGGTGTCCAAACAACACAGTATGAGATAATGGAGGTTAGGTACCTAACTCACACAAGGGCTTTAATGAAACCTCACAGGCATTCCTAACTGTCCAAACCAGACTTCAAATCCACGTGTGTGAGAAAATAAAACCCAAACATGTGACCCTAAAGCTATTCAGCATTTGAAGCCAAGAGTACCAGAGGGAGACAGAGAGAAGAATTGCTGAAAAACAGCATGCAGAGCTGGACATTCAAGTATGGAGTGCAAAGAGGGGAAAAATAAACAACCCCAAGATGAGGAATTACAGATTTGACCATGCAAACAAAGAGTAAAGATGAAGCAGAAGTTTGATTCTTGCAGATTCCAAACCTTATGTTGAAGAGGCATATTAAATGCTGTGGAAAAAAAAGATGTTCAGGTAAATAATAAAAGCTGGGGAGGCACTTTTTTAGGATGCCAGGTAATGATAGGACTGAGGGGAATGGAACAAAGCTAGAAATGGAGAGATTCAGACTGGAGGTTAGGAAGAAGTTCTTCTGTATGTGGGTGGTGAGAGACTGGAAGGGGTTGCCAAGGGAGATGGTGGAAGCCTCATTCCTGGAGGTGTTTAAGGCCAGGCTGGATGAGGCTCTGGACAGCCTGATCTAGTGTGAGGTGTCCCTGCCCATGGCAGCGGGGGTTGGAACTGGCTGATCCTTGTGGTCCCTTCCAACCCTGTCTGATTCTAAGATTCTAAACTCCTGCTGTTGTTCTGAGCAGCTATAAAGTTAAAAACATGACTGAGTTCAAAGTATTGACTCCGTTAAGACGGTGGAAGTCCAGCTGAGAACAGGACTGCAAGTTTCAAGACAAGCTTGCCTCAAAGACTAGCACAAAGCAGAAAGCAGAACTCTACTTTATAAAGAGGAACATTTTCTATGATGACTGCACTTCTGTTAATTGTATACTAGACCCAGTACTCTCCAGTGGTTAGCTTATTTATTACAATTCTTTCACACTTGCCCTCATTTATTATACTAAATATCAAGTGCATGCAGTGGGACTTTTAAATTGCTTCAGCCCAAAAGCAATCATTATATAAAGATGTCCTCAGGGCACTGGAATATCTACAGCACCTCCTTACATCTGCAGAAGTTGCAAAGAGATGCTATCTCTTGAAACAAGTGTGGTTTGTTTCTGTCCAAGAAGGAAACAAATGTCGCCCTTGGGTATCAGTCTTAATCCAGGGCCACTGGCAGACAGTCAAAATAAGGCATGGCAGTGTGGAAAAGCAAAAAGAGAGGAAAGAAAACAACTAAATAGTGATTATCTCAGCTTTCCTATCAAAGTCTGACTGAGTGGCACCAAAAGGGGAATTTGGGACAACACAAAACTTTTCTCACTGGTTGCAATCAGATGGCAAAAAGTAGATTTAAAGAGCATCATTTTTAATGGTGAATACAGAGATTTTTAGGGGCAATGGCCTTCACTTTCACCTCAGCACCTTCATGGTCTCCCCATGTTTATATCCTGTCCCAGGACACATTTCACACGTTTGGATTCATGGAAGTCAGTGGGATAGTACAGTCAGCTTGCATGGTCACAACACAAGTGAATCACAGAATCAACGAGGTTGGAAGCCTGCAAGTTGGAACCTCCAAGCTCATCCAGCCCAACCTAGCACCCAGCCCTAGCCAATCAACCAGACCATAGCATTAAGTGCCCCAGCCAGGCTTTGCTTCAACACCTCCAGGGACGGTGACTCCACCACCTCCCTGGGCAGCCCATTCCAATGCCAATCACTCNAGGGCAGAAGAAACTTCTCTTGTCCTGCTGGCCACACTGCTCCTGATCCAGGCCAGGATGCCATTGGCTCTCTTGGCCACCTGGGCACTGCTGCCTCACCTTCAGCTCCTCTCTACCAGCACCCCCAGGTCCCTCTCTGCCTGGCTGCTCTCCAGCCACTCTGTCCCCAGCCTGTAGTGCTGCTTGGGGTTGTTGTGGCCAAAGTGCAGAACCCTGCACTTGGCTTTGTTAAAGTAAATCTCATCCCATTGGCCTCTGCCCACCCATCCAGCCTGTCCAGGTCCCCCTGCAGGGCTCTCCTACCTTCCAACAGATCAACACCTATTCTTAGCTTGATGTCATCTGATGCTGGACTCAATCCCCTGGTCCAGATCATCAATAAAGATATTGAACAGGACAGGGCAAGATATTGAACATGACTGCCTGCATTATATGTGGATTTGGCTTATGTTTATTTAGGACACTTAGAATTATGCATAGTGATGGGGGGAAAAGAAAAACCAACCCCCCACATAAATTACAAATATTTTAATGATGAAAATTATCTGATAAGTTTTCTAATGACTTTTGTTGTCTGTATTTCAGGGATTATCCTTCAAATGTTAATTTAAGCACAAATTCAAAGCCCAGAGGTCATCTATCATTAATAATTCTGTGGAATGGGCAATTACTAATATGTGCACAGTACTCTTTTACTTCATCAAAATGTCTTTTTAAAATTAGCCTGTCTGCAGTTACTGATGTGCAAATTAAGCCTCTAATTTATCTTGCCTGGACTTTGGGGGTGACTTGAGCAGTCCTATATTGCTAAGCAGTCAGAGAGTGAAAGTTAAATGTTACAAAAAAAGAGAGCAATCTCTCCTAGAAATCCGTGAAGGGAAGCAATGACAGGAAAGCAGGAGATCTGAGGTCACCAGAATGAGAGTGTTCCTGGAGGTGTTCAAGAAAAGACTGGATGGGGCACTTAGTGCCATGGTCTAGTTGACTGGCTAGGGCTGGGTGATAGGTTGGATTGGGTGAGCTTGGAGGTCTCTTCCAACCTCCAGGCTTCCACCTTTTCTGTACCCTCTCCAGTCTACGCTCTGTGGTAGAGTGGAACCTCTGTAACCTCCCTGCTAGAGCAACTGCTTCCATAAGGAAAAGTCTGCTTAGAATGAAACCAAACGAGTGGTTAAAAAGACTTAGCTGTCCTTGGATGTTTAATATCAAACCTAAACTCAAAGTCAACAACAGCCAGGAATAGGATAGGATAGGATAGGATAGGATAGGATAGGATAGGATAG
>WAAF01006683.1:26069-55943 GCA_013400475.1 Tricholaema leucomelas
TTCTGTTGCTGCTTGCCTGGCAGAAGAGACCAACCCCACCTGGCTACAGCCTCCTTTCAGGTAGTTGTAGACAGCAATGAGGTCTGCCCTGAGCCTCCTCTTCTGCAGGCTGCACACCCCCAGCTCCCTCAGCCTCTCCTCATAGGGTTTGTGTTCCAGGCCCTTCACCAGCCTTGTGATACTTCCTTCCTGGAGGCGTTTAAGGCCAGGCTGGATGAGGCCTTGAGCAGCCTGCTCTAGTGGGAGGTGTCCCTGCCTATGGCAGGGAGTTGGAACTGGATGATCCTTGAGGTCCCCTCCAACCTAAACCATTCTATGATTCTATGATTCTATGCATCAACTACCTTTCAGAATTCTCTAAGTTACAGCAACTCTATGAGTCTGAACCCAATACATTCACTTTCATCACTATCACTCTTACCTTTGTTCCAGAGAGAGAGTCTAATTAAGCGATGTTTAGCTTGGTTCAATTAGGCTGTACTACTGTCTGAAGGAGATTCCTGATTTATTCCTCAGTCTTGGGAGCTGATTACTTTATCCATTGAGCCAATGCTGAAAGAAACCAAAGCAGAGCTTCAAGCTGCAGCATTTCCCGTACAGGAAGCACACACACAAACTGTCAAAGCCAGAACAACAACACAGACAATTTTGTCACCATTCTGCTAGGGAGCACATAACACCATGTGTGGTGGCTACCAATCCAGCCATACATAATGCCAGCCACAGGGAAAAGCTGACACACCATAGGTAGGTCAAGAAGAGTCTATCAAGAATTCAATTGGTAGCATGGATGTTTCAACATCAATGACCACAACATGAAGGTAAAAATTGCACCTTACTAATTTTGCCCATTTTCAGGTTGCTGTGAACGTGTAGGTGAGCCAAATATAAGGCTGGATGAAAAGACAATGTGTAATGTAATGCAGCTGGAGCTAAAAGAGCTGCAAACACACAGCTATCTTATGTGAAGTGACTATATATCAGGTACAGGGCAGATAAGGGCTAAAGATCAAGACTAAGTTATAGGCAATGCAACCAGAAAGTATTATAGCTACACTTACCTTAACCCCTGTATTAGTGTGCAGCAAAAGAATCATCAATTTCTTCTGCTTACTTGGTTTATGTTAGTATCTAATTGTTTTAGTGAAAGGCTTCCAGCTGAGAACTCCAGAGAACTGCAGCATCAATCATTTTTAGGACCTTGGGCACCACTGCTTTTGAGCTACACATTTTGACATGCACCAGACTCACCCAAACTACAAACTTCTTCCCAGCTTTATGTACTAGTAGGTTGATCCTGAATGATCCTTGATCTGTTTTCAGCTCCATCATCTGTGATGACCTGTGGCCAGCTCTGGAGCCCGCAGCACAAGAAGGACATGGACCTGATGGAGCAGGTCCAGAGGAGAGCCATGGAATTGATCAGGGCTCAGGAAGACCTCTGCTACAAGGACAGGCTGAGGGAGCTGGACGTGGTTTAATGGCCATGATGGTCTTAGGTTGATGGTTGGACTGAGTAATCTTAGAGGTTTTTCCCAACCCAAACAATTGTATGATTCTATGTATCCTCATGACACGAGGTCATGGTATCTAACTTCTTTTTCATCATATGTTGAAGAAACTGAGAGAGAGAGAGAGAGAAACCCCAAACACCTCTGAGAGAGAGAAAAAAACACCTCTAAAACCCATAAACAAGTGAGAAACCTGGCTGTGGGAAGTGCAGTTCCTCAGCACTCCTCTTTGGATTACTCTGCATGGTTTCTTTTTCCATTCTGGGTACTAGTCTGAAGCAGCTCACTTAAGAAGTTTGAAATTAGACTAAGGGGTTCTGCCCTTTTTTCTGACCTTGCAGTCCAGGTAGTCAGAGATGAAAGCAAATGGAATCTGATCTCTGAGCTCCATCTTCCCTGTTTCTCATTCTTTGTGCTCTTTCAGAAATGCATCTTACAGAGGTTTTCAATGTCCTGTCTCATTATTAGCAGCTCTCTAGCACACTGCAACTGTTCTCACTTTCTGAAAGGGCCTTGGGTCCTCTAGCCTCTGACAACAGACCACATGGAGCTACTTTCTCTGGGCTAGTTAAGAAGTTATTGTCAGTTGCACTTCGCAGTGGATGGTTTCCCATTGCCCACATTTGCATTCCTTTCCTATTTGACTTTCTACTCCTTTGCTACTGATACTGTTGTAATTTGCAATGCCTGTACTGGTGTGAAGGTCAACATACTTGGCTGGGCATTGCCTCAGTGATTTATTTCCACACCTCCTTAATCAAATCCTTTTAGTGCAGATTATTTTTTGTTTTTTTTTTTCTTCTTTTCTTTTTTTGTTTCTTCTTATCTATTTTCCCCCCTTCTTTTGACTCACCACAAGCAGCTCCTGCAAGCTTTTTGGTTCTGTTGCTGCTATTTTCTCCCAGAACTTGCCCATTTGTTTCACTGCTGCTTTTCACAATCAAGTGCTTGTTACCATTCATTGCCTTTTGGAGATATTCTTCTAACTTTGGAATCTGCTTAAAATAATTACTGATGCCTTCTTGTCTTTGAGTTTACCAGAATCCCCCTTCTGGCATTTCCAGCCTTTGTGATTGAGGCTGTTCAGTGAAACCACTCCTATTTAGAATCAGAGAGTTGAGAGGACCAAGGACCATCTAGTTCCAACCTCCCTGCTATGGGCAGGGACACTTTCCATGAGATCAGGTTGCCCAGAGCCACATCTAGCCTGTCTTTAACACCTCCAGGGATGGGGCTCTTTGGGCAACCTGTTCCAGTGTCTCACCACCCTCATTGTGAAGAACTTCTTCCTCATGTCTAACCTAAATCTACCCTCCTTCAGCACGTCCCTCAGCAACTTTCCTTAAGCTGCCTTCAGATACTGGAAGGCCACAAGGTGGTCTCCTCGGAGTTTTCCCTTCTCCAAGCTCAACAACTCCAATTTTCTTAGCCTGTCCTCATAGGAATGAGCTCCAGATCTCTGATCATCCTCATGGCCTTTCTCTGGACATGTTCCAGCACATCCAGATCTTTCTTATAATAGAAGCTCCAAAACTGAACACATTTCACTAACAAATGAGCACTTCCTGGGGTCTCTAAATTTGCATTATGCAGCTAATAACCTCAAAGTAACAACAACAACAAAATCAAAGCAAATATGCAGTAAGGAAACAGTGCAGATATCTCTGCAAGATTTTTCAAGATCAGTGACCAACTGAGACACTGCTCCAGGTTGTCCACAGCAAGGTTCAGGATTATACCCCACAAGCTTAAAAAGGCAGAAGCAATCCAGAATTGCTACAGAATGTCTGCACAGGAACCTCACCACCCAAGAGATGAACTGGGTGGTAGAGCAGGAAATCTTGGAAATGGAGATCTTGGCTCACTCATTTAGATGGTTTGGAATTTCGTCTGCTGCAACCTGGATTTGGGGTTGGTCTCTTCTCCCACACAACCTCAACTCAAGACAGATGTTAAGATACTGGAAAGTGTCCAGAGAAGGGCAACAAAGCTGGTGAGAGGCCTGGAGCACAGCCCTGGGAGGAGAGGCTGAGGGAGCTGGGGGTGTGCAGCCTGCAGAAGAGGAGGCTCAGGGCAGACCTCATTGCTGTCTACAACTACCTGAAGGGAGGTTGTAGCCAGGTGGGGCTGGGCTCTGCTGCCAGGCAAGCAGCAACAGAACAAGGGGACACAGTCTCAAGCTGTGCCAGGGGAGGTCTAGGCTGGATGTTAGGAGGAAATTGTTGTCAGAGAGAGTGATTTGCATTGGAATGGGCTGCCCAGGGAGGTGGTGGAGTCACTGTCCCTGGAGGTGTTCAAGGAAAGCCTGGATGAGGCATTTAGTGCCATGGTCTGGTTGATTGGCTAGGGCTGGGTGCTAGGTTGGACTGGATGATCTTAGAGGTCTCTTCCAACCTACTTGATTCTATGATCTTGGAGGTCTTTTCCAACCTGGTTGATTCTCTGCCTCTATGATATGAATCTATCTACCTTTAAGATTACCTTGACCCCCCTGTTAAAAGCTGTCCAAAACAGCCTGATTTCGTTTAATGCAAGGTGCTGAGTTGGTTTCAAAGGTAAAGGTCTGTTAATCTGCAAGTGAAAGTGCACTCAAGGATAGCAGTGCAATGCAGTGTTTTTTAAAGCTGAGCAATACAGGGTTCATATCTTTCAGCTGAGCTGTCTACAGTTACATGAGAAGCTGTTAGAGCATTAACTTCCTTAAAACAGAACTTCAGTGATGGTTTATTACTTTCAGCAGAGGCATCGCATTGATTAAATTCACAAGCTACAGAAATGGCTCCTGACAGCTAGCAGCTACGCACTGCAAGGACAAAAGCTTGTCAGGAATGAACTCTAAAGCAGTGCAAAGTGATAGCAAAAGGCATTTGGCTAATCTAGAGAAGACTGACTTGAGATTCTTCTCCTTTATGAAGCAAGAATAAGCTGCTTGAACTTTTCACATTAAAGGAGCTGCCTGCCTTTCAGGCTTTGGCAGCTTGGCCAGTGTGTAACAGATTTGGATTTATAAGTTGCTTAAAGCTTCTGCAAGAACACACAAACAATCATTCCAAGAGAAATGAGAGCATGCTTTATCTTTGGTTCTGTGGGATTGCTGAGACACTGTGGAAAGACAGCTCTAAGTAAGGCATAGGTTCCCCTCCAGTCCTGAACTACTGCCACAAGGTGAGCATCGACTGAAAAAGATGCACTTCAGAGGGAGTCACCATCCCTGAAGGTGTTCAAGAAAAGCCTGGGTAAGGCATTTAGTGCCATGGTCTAGATGACTGGATAGGGCTGGGTGCTAGGTTGGACTGGATGAGCTTGGAAGTCTCTTCCAACCTGCTTGATTCTATGAATAAGGAAATTCTGTGTGACATTTTCCTCAGTCCACAGAACTTTCTAGATACATACTCTTAAGTTAAAGCTGACCTCAGATTGCCTTGAGGCATGCCCACAGGACAGATGATAGCTGGTTCACCAAGTAGGAAGCTTGTTCTCTTGGGACTTGTTGGAGGCTGTAGAATTGGCTTTGATCCCAAGGGCTATGTGCAGCAACATTTATTTCACTGTTATTTAAAGATTCAAAGATTCTAAAAACATGCTAAGGAGGGATAAA
Source organism: Tricholaema leucomelas (assembly GCA_013400475.1). Lineage (NCBI taxonomy): Eukaryota > Metazoa > Chordata > Aves > Piciformes > Lybiidae > Tricholaema lacrymosa > Tricholaema leucomelas. Next base: position 31,179 of record WAAF01006683.1, read on the forward strand.
ATAATGAGGTGCTACATACTTGATTGACAACAAGTGAAAGAACAACACTGTGCCATTCAAATGCAGGAAGCATTGCAAAAGACTCAAAATGCACATAAAATATTTTTAAGGGGGTGGGGGGGGAGAAAAGGAAGACAAACAAAAAGGAGATTCTCAAGTGAGCAGTGGGATTTTTCTGTAGTTCATCTGGTGTAATGGGGCAGAGCTGAACAACCAAACCAGATGTAAATATTAGACTTTAGCTATGGCTCGGCAGCATTTCAGCCAAGCAGTTTTGCTTTGCATGTCAAAGACATGGATGTGTTAAATGTATCAACAAGATATTGGAATGCACCACAGAGTCATAGAATCAACCAGTTTGGAAGAGACCTCCAAGATCATCCAGTCCAACCTAGCACCCAGCCCTAGCCAATCAACCAGACCATGGCACTACATGCCCCAGCCAGGCTTTGCTTCAGCACCTCCAGGGATGGTGACTCCACCACCTCCCTGGGCAGCACATTCCAATGCCAATCACTCTCTCTGACAACAACTTCCTCCTAACATCCAGCCTAGACCTCCCCTGGCACATCTTTAGACTGTGTCCCCTTGTTCTGTTGCTGCTTCCCTGGCAGCAGAGCCCAGCCCCACCTGGCTACAACCTCCCTTCAGGTAGTTGCAGACAGCAATGAGCTCTGCCCTGAGCCTCCTCTTCTGCAGGCTGCACACCCCCAGCTCCCTCAGCCTCTCCTCACAGGGCTGTGCTCCAGGCCCCTCCCCAGCCTTGCTGCCCTTCTCTGGACACCTTCCAGCACCTCAATGTCTCTCTTGAATTGAGGAGCCCAGAACTGGATACAGCACTCAAGGTGTGGCCTGATCAGGACTTAGTACAGGGGCAGAAAACCGTCCCTCATCCTACTGGCCAAACTGTTCCTGAGCCAGGCCAGGATGCCATTGGCTCTGCTGCCCACCTGGGCACACTGCTGGCTCATCTTCAGCTACTCTCTACCAGCACCTCCAGGTCCCTCTCTGCCTGGCTGCTTTCAGCCACTCTGTCCCCAGCCTGTAGCACTGCTTGAGGTTGTTGTGGATAAAGAGTAGAACCCCGCACTTGGCCTTGCTCAATCTCATCCCATTGGCCTCTGCCCACCCATGCAGCCTGTCCAGGTCCCTCTGCAGGGCTCTCCTACCCCTCCAACAGATCCACAGCTGCTAACCAATAACCATAACCAATAGGCAAATAAGATTTATTTATTCCTTCTTTTTTCCCCTCCATTCTTTTAATAACCACAAGGTCCTGGGATGTATGTTAGAAGACTATCCCATTTTGGAACCTATTACTAATGGGTCAGAGTTAAGAGATAACTGCCTTCCCCCCCCCTTTTTTTTCTTTTCAATTGCAGAACAAGAGATCTGTAGAAAAAGATACTCAAATCATCTTCATGAAAGCAAACTCCTCACCATACAGACAAAACACTGCCAGAAGATCAACCTGCTGTACTTTCTCAACAATATCATCATCTTTAAGCAGTGTTAGGATTAACCATAGTGGAGATCAGACACAAATAATTTAATCTGACATCAAATGGAGATGACTATTTCTAGAGCAGTAAGATTTATACTTCAGTAGCTGCATGACAAAGCTCCAGTGCTAAGGAACAGCAAATTTAATCTTGCAGGAATGGCCATGTGGTTTTTAACTTAAGTTTTCTCTGTGCAGTATTCCTCATCCAGCCAAAAAGCATAAGCAAATTCACCACACTTTTCCCACCTTTTCATCACTGCAGCTCACACTGGCATTAAGTTGAACACCATCTCTGCATTTGTTGTGAGCACAGCATCTAAACCAGATGGCCTTTACACCTGGGAACTCTCCGAAATGGCAGCAGCATCACTGAGACAAGGAAGTGTTTTAACAAAGTGCAAGCCTTTACTCTCACATTCACAGCAACAAATTGTCCTGTAAGATCTGTAAGGCTTTTGGGTTTGAGTCTGAGCCACAGGAATGGAAGAGCAGACAGTGAGGTGAGTTAGGAATTGGTTGCAAGATAGAGTTCAGAGGGTGGTGATCAATGGTGCCAGGTCCAGCTGGAGAGCTGTGACTAGTGGTGTCCCCCAGGGATCAGTGCTGGGGCCTGGCCTGTTCAACATCTTCATCAATGACACTGATGAGGGCACAGAGTGTCTGCTCAGCAAGTTTGCTGACAACACCAAGCTGGGAGGCTTGGCTGATACAGCTGCAGGCTGTGTGGCCATCCAGAGAGACCTGGACAGGCTGAGAGCTGGGCACAGAGGAACCAGATGAAGTTCAACAAGGACAAGTGCAGAGTCCTGCATCTGGGGAGGAATAACAAACTGCACCAGTACAGGCTGGGAGGTGATCTGCTGCAGAGCAGCCCTGTGGAGGGGGACCTGGGGGTCCTGGTGGCTAACAGGTTACCCATGGCACAGCAATGTGCCCTTGTGGCCAAGAGGCCAATGGGATCCTGGGGTGTATTAGGAGGAGTGTGTCCAGCAGACCAAGGGAGGTTCTCCTCCTCCTCTACTCTGCCCTGCTGAGACCTCATCTTGAATACTGCTTTCAGTTTTGGGCTCCCCAGTTGAAGAGGGACAGGGATCTGCTGGAGAGGGTCCAGTGGAGGGCTAGGAGGATGATGAGGGGACTGGAGGGCATGGCTGATGAGAGGCTGAGGGACCTGGGGCTGTTTAGTCTGGAGAAAAGCAGACTGAGAGGGGATTTGATAAATGTTTATAAGTATCTGCAGGCTGCCAGGAGTGGGGGACAGGCTCTGCTCACTGCTTCCTGGGATAGGACAAGGAGCAACGGTGTAAGTTGCAGCAAAAGAGGTTCCAGCTCAACACAAGGGGGAACTTCTTTACTGTAAGGGTCCCAGAGCACTGGCACAGGCTGCTCAGAGAGGTTGTGGAGTCTTCTTCTCTGGAGCCTTTCAAGGCCTGTCTGGATGTGTTCCTCTGTGATCTGTGCTAGATAGGATTGTCCTGCTCTGGCACAGGAGTTGGACTCAGTGATCAATTTGGGTCCCTTCCAACCCCTAACATCCTATGATCACTGAGAAAGGACCAGTGGGACAGCCTGGCTGCCATTGCTGGCCAGGCAGTGCTCAGTCAGGGTCTGAATTCTTTTAAAAAAGGAAGGGATCTCAAAAGCATAATATTCCAAAAAAGGGAAATGATCTCTAAATGACTTTGAAGAAATTGGTCCAGGGGAGAAAAAATAACTTGGATCTCTAGTCATCATTTTTCTTGACTTGTATTTCAAGCTTTAATTCACACAGACACAGCTCATATTTAAAGACTAAAATCGAGAATGGTTCTGGGCAGACTAGTAAGATTCGACTGTGAAGGCTGGATATTGGTGTTTGGTTGAAGTGAGACAAATTAAAAGGCAATAGTAACAATGTCATTTTGCCCAGACCCTGCTGCTCTCTTCAAATTGAAGTTAAAGGTCAGTGATGAAAGATACCTGAAAAATTAATGAACTCATTGGAAAGTGTCCTTGCAGTGAAACCCTTGAGAAACCTAGAAGCAGGAAAAGTGAATTAACTCAAGCCCCTTCTTTGGGCTGGCTCTTATTTGGTTCCTTGAGATTTCAAGTTAGGCCAAGGTCATGTAGATCAAGAATTTCACAGCTGATACAAATATCTACTCACAGTATTTAATCGAGACTGAAAGCTGAACCAGGAATGCATAACCAGGGATTGGGAGTGGAACATGCAACAAGCCAAAACAACCTTAAATGCTTCTCCTAAGAACCCTGGGCAAGACACATCCATTGTGCTATTAGACATAAACAAACATTTGCATCTGACAGCAGAATGGAAAGTTTAACATTTGAGGATCTGTTAATGACGAGAAGGAAAAGGTCTGTCTCTGTGTTCTCTCCTCTGCCTGATTATAACCTTGGATAAAGCTCTTGAAGCCAAGTCAAAAACTTGGAAAACAGCCATTTAGAATGGAATGGAATGGAATGGAATGGAATGGAATGGAATGGAATGGAATGGAATGGAATAGAATAGAATAGAATAGGTTAGAAGAGACCTCCAAGATCATCCAGTCCAACCTAGCACCCAGCCCTATTCAGTCAGCTAGACCATGGCACTAAGTGCCTCATCCAGGCTTAGCTTCAACACCTCCAGGGACGGTAACTGCACCACCTTCCTGGGCAGCCCATTCCAATGACTCAGAATTCATTCTTTGAAGCTTCCTTTTGTTTAACTATGACTAAGAAAGCAATTGCAAAGACCCAGATTTGTAGAAATCTGCAAAGACAAGCTTTGATAGACCATAAAAGATAATTACTAGTAAATGGCAGATTAATTTTAGCTGTCTTCAGTCTGTGCCTGTGGTATATTTTATGGAATTAATCTTTCATACAGTTTCATGTCTGTACAGTAGTATCAGCAGCATGTGTCAGTGCAGTTAAGCTTTCTCAGTGAGCAGCACAAGCCCTGCTAGATTTAGGAGGTAATACAATCAAACCCATCATGCCTGTTCCAGAAGTCAGATACAGACAACAAGATGACTTTTGCAGGTAATATTCTTATATATATACATATATAAATATATATTTTTTATTTATATAGCTANTTCCCCCACCCTGTTCTGGAGTATTGTGTCCAGTTCCATGCCCCTCAGTTTAAGGACAAGGAACTGCTTGAAAGAGTCCAGCACAGAGCCACAAAGCTGCTGCAGGCAGTGGAACACCTCCCTGTCAGGACGGGATGAGGGAGCTGGGGCTGGGAGCAGAGCAGCCTGAGGGCTGCCCTCAGTGCTGTGCTAAAGATGTGCAGGGCAGTGTTGGGAGGACGCAGCCAGGCTCTGCTCAGGGATGGACAAGGACAGGACAAGGGACACTGAGGGTAAGCTGGAGCAGAGGAAGTTCCATATGAACACAAGGCAAAGCTTTTTCAGTGTGAGGGTGACAGTGTGAGGAGGAAGTTCTTCACAGAGAGAGTGATTGCCATTGGAATGGGCTGCCCAGGGAGGTGGTGGAGTCACCTTCCCTGGAGGTGTCCAGGAAAAGCCTGGATGAGGCACTTAGTGCTATGGTCTGGTAGACTGGACAGGGCTGGGTGCTAGGTTGGACTGGATGAGCTTGGAGGTCTCTTCCAACCTGATTGATTCTATTCTAAATCCAACATAGCAAAGAGTCCTGGAGCACATCACCCAGAGAGAGGTTGTGGAGTCTCCTCTGGAGACATTCTAAACTTGCCTGCCTGTGCTCTGGTATGACCTGCTTTAGCTAATCTTGCTCTAGCAAGGGAGTTGGACTTGACAATCTCTAGAGGTCCCTTCCAACCCCCAACATTCTATGATTCTTTACCTTACATCTTATTTTTTTTTGTCCTAGAAGAACTTTCTAAATGCAGATGCTGCAGAACTGTGAAGCTCTAAGTTCTCATCCCTTCAGCAAATTGCAGAGATACATTGTGATGGATATGGGGACTTGAGAAGGGAAAAAAATCATCATCTTCTTTACACTGCTATGTCTGGGAATTGGATAAAGCCAAAAGATTGGATTTTAGCATTCACATCTCCCCAGCCCCATGTTTTGCATCCTATAAACCACGTAATTTACAATGTATTCAGAAAACACATTTGAATTTCAATTCAATGCTCACTATTTTCTTAACACAGAATGGCCCAGAAATGAGAATTGGAGGTTTGCAAGTCTGCTGCTTGTATCATTAGTGCACCTTTGTTCACACAATGCCAAAAATAGGTTTTGTGAAAAGATCTGTTACCTTACAAAGGAGCCCAAACGCCTTCAGACAGCTCAAAGGAGAATTCTTGTGGCTGGGTTTATGCTTTTACAATTTCTAATTGCTTCAGCTATCCCTGCTCCATCTTCAGCCAAATAATAGAACTTAAATGTTTTAGGTAGTTTCCTCTAACAGGCTCTCAGACTTAATGTTTCTGCCTTCCTTCAGGACAACATCTTTTAATTGCTTTAAATTATCAGTGATGTCTCCAGCATTTTCACTGAACATGGATTGATTTCAATTAACTTCCTCACACTTTAGCATAAAAGCAGTCTTATTCAATTTGCCCTAATTAGATCACACAACCTCTTAATGCTACAGCAATGACAGTCATTAAAAGGTTGTACAAAGAAAGGCAGAGAATGGGAGAGAGAATCGAGGTTGTTTACTGCATCAACTTAGCTCTCTTATCATAGAATCATAGAATGGTTTAGGTTGGAAGGGACCTCAAGGACCATCCAGCTCCAACCCCCTGACATAGGCAGGGACACCTCCCACTAGAGCAGGTCGCTCAAGGCCTCATCCAGCCTGGCCTTAAACACCTCCAGGGAGGAAGCAGCCACAACCTCCCTTGGCAACCTGTGCCAGTGTCTCACCACCCTCACTGTAAAGAACTTCCTCCTAACATCCAGTCTAAATCTCCCCTCTGCCAGTTTATACTCATTCCCCCTCGTCCTGACATTACCAGACCTTGTCAATAGTCCCTCCCCAGCCTTCCTGTAGGCTCCCTTCAGATACTGCAAAGCCACTCTAAGGTCTCCTCCTCCTTCTCCAGGCTGAAGAGCCCCATCTCTCTCAGCCTGTCCTCAGAGCAGAGCTGCTGCAGCCCTCTGAGCATCTTCGTGGCTCATTCTGAAGCTGCAAGGAGACTCTGCCCCCCGTGGCAATGTGAAGGATTTAAAGCCAAAGCTAGAATCTTGGAATTTTAAAGGCCCAAATTTTGTGTCAAAAGCAGGATGGTTATTTTGCTGCTGTTGGATTGACAAAGATCAACCTTCACCTTGCTGTCAATGATGGAGCTGCAGTGTTTTTAGCAGCACAAGACACTTTCCAGGTATTGAGAAGGAAGAGCAACATCATTCTGGTCTGCATCAGGAGTAGGGTGGCCGGGAGGAGTAGGAAAAGGATTGTGCCCCCGTACTCAGCTCTGGAGAGGCTGTACCTCAACTGTGTTCAGTGGTAGACACCGAGTTGCTGGAGCACATCTAGAGAATGACAACAAAGTCTGTGAAGAGTTTGCAGAACAGGTCTGGAGAGGAGTGGCTGAGGGAACTGGGGTTGTTTAGTCTGGAAAAGAGGAAGCTCATTGCTCTCTACAACTGCCTGAAGGGAGGTTGCAGTGAAGAAGAGGAGGGTCATTGCTCTCTACAACTGCCTGAAGGGAGGTTGCAGTTGAGAAGAGGAGGGTCATTGCTCTCTACAACTGCCTGAAGGGAGGTTGCAGTGAAGAAGAGAAGAAGAGGAGGGTCATTGCTCTCTACAACTGCCTGAAGGGAGGTTGCAGTGAGGTGGGGGTTGGTCTCTTCTCCCTTGTAGCAGGTGATAGAGTGAGAGGAAATGGTTTCAGTTGGAGAAGATCTCAAGATGATTGAGTGCAACCATCAGCCTATGGCCATTAAACCATGCATCAGTTTTCCAACATGAAGGAATTAAACAAGACCAGGTTACACATTAATACACTTGGGTAAGCAGGAGCAAGTATTTAGCTATTATTTAGCCATAATATCCTGGTCCCAAGTTTCATTTTTCCAGTGAAGGTCTTTCCTAGCATGAATTCTCCAATGGCAAAGCCTTGTGAACTTGTCAGAACAACAAAGTTATGGACCACTAATTAGCAAGGCAGCTCTGCCAGGCTGTGATATTTCAAATGATATCAAAGAGTTTCTTGTGTCTTTCTCTAGATCACACAGCTCCCATCAGCATAGCTGCTGATCACATCTGCTGTGCATGTTGCAAGCTGGTTAGCACTCAGTCCTACACTGCCATGCTAGGAAAACACAGCACTGCTTCTCCACTCCCACTTAGGGACTAACACCTCAGTAATCAGACACAGAGAATGTCAGCTCCAACGTGGAAGCTTTTCTCTTTGGTTTAATGGGACTAGTCAAGAGAGCAACAGCAAGGAGTACCTTGAATTTAGCAGAAGGGTTTCACATACCTGTTGTGCCCACTGTAGAGAAGTCCAACAGGGTGTGCTGAAAGACTTCCTTGGCAATTAGCAGATTCCTTGGGAATTCAGCAGGAGGGTTGCACATAGTTATTGTGCCCACTGTAGAAAAGTCACAACAGGGTGTGCTGAAAGACTTCCTTGGGAATAAATCAGGCAAGAAAAATCTTATTCTGGATTAAAAAAATTCATGGAATAGAATCATGGAACTGTTGAGGTCAGCAGACATCTGAGTTTATAAAGTCCAACAGCCTGCCTGAAGTTCACTATTCCATCACTGCTGCTAAGCCACTGTCACTAAACATTATCCCTTAGCACCAAATCCACATAGCTTTTGAACACCTCCAGACAGTAACTACACTGAAAGGAGGTTGTAAGCAGGTGGGGGTTGGTCTCTTCTCCCACACAACCAGCAACAGAACAAGGGGATACAGCCTCAAGTTGTGCTGAGGGAGGTCTAGGCTGGTTGTGAGGAGGAAGTTGTTAGCAGGGAGAGTGATTGGCATTGGAATGGGCTGCCCAGGGAGGTGGTGGAGTCATCGTCCCTGGGGGTGTTGAAGCAAAGCCTGGCTGGGGCACTTAGTGCCATGGTCTGGTTGACTGGCTAGGGCTGGGTGCTAGGTTGGACTGGATGAGCTTGGAGCTCTCTTCCAACCTGGTTGATTCTATGATTCTATGGCTCCCAGCTGCACCACCTCAGTCACTCTTGCTTTGGACAATTCCTTCTTCTGGGGAATGTCATTTTGCTGAATGGGGGAATCCAAAAACTGGAAACCTTCACTTTAAAGCAATCTCCTAGTAGCTATCTAAAGGAGCTGGGAGAACTTAGGCAGTCACAAAGCAAAATAAGAGTATTTTCATTTGCACACGTTCAGTGCTAAACCCAGGCTTGATGATTAAGCGGCTGGCCTGTGGTGGTGCCATGTATTATTTTACTGCCCCTGTTTCTTAGGAAAGGCATTTCTGAACTATTTTTTTCAGTGCCTTACAGCCTCCTTCAGCATCATCTTGTTCTGTTAGGCACTTAAAACATATTTTATTTAGCCTAACCTCCAGCACATTTCTTTTTATTCTTCACCTTTATATTTCTTATCAGGTGTTTTTACACTTCCCTGAGTACAATATTTAATCTTTCTACTACTTCTTTGCTCCAGGTTATTTTGCACCTTACAGATGTCTCTTTCTAAACTTTCATTTTATGTCTCCATTGGATTTTTTTTTTTTATATATCATGATATATTCACTACTGGGTGAAATACTTGCATTTATCTTTCAACACTTCCAATTTCTGGGTCTTCCTTACATTGATTTTTCTCAGTTTCTACTAAAAGAAGATCAGATGAAATTCAACTAAGTCTTTTATTCCCTTTTGCCTCAGTTCATTCCAAACAGCAAACTTAAAATTATTATGGTAATATTTAGAAGCTACTAATTATGCTATCACCTGTGATGTTCTCTTCATAGAATCATAGAATCAACCAGGTTGGAAGAGACCTCCAAGCTCAGCCAGTCCAACCTAGCACCCAGCCCTATCCAGTCAACCAGACCATGGCACTAAGTGCCTCATCCAGTCTTTTCCTGAACACCCCCAGGGACGGTGACTCCACCACCTCCCTGGGCAGCCCATTCCAATGCCAATCACTCTCTCTGACAACAACTTCCTCCTAACATCCAGCCTAGACCTCCCCTGGCACAACTTGAGACTGTGTCCCCTTGTTCTGTTGCTGCTTGCCTGGCAGACGAGACCAACCCCCACCTGGCTACAGCCTCCCTTCAGGTAGTTGTAGACAGCAATGAGGTCTCCCCTGAGCCTCCTCTTCTCCAGCCTGCACACCCCCAACTCCCTCAGCCTCTCCTCATAGGGTTTGTGTTGCAGGACTTTCACCAGTCTTGCTGCCCTTCTCTGGACACCTTCCAGCACCTCAACATCTCTCTTGAATTGAGGAGCCCAGAACTGGACAAAGAACTCAAGGTGTGGCCTGGCCACTGCTGAGCACAGGGGCAGAATAACCTCCCTCTTCCTACTGGCCACACTGTTCCTGATCTAGGCCAGGATGCCATTGGCTCTCTTGGCCACCTGTGCACACTGCTGGCTCATGTTTAGCCTACTATCCACCAGTACCCCCAGGTCCTTTTCTTCCTGGCTGCTCTCTCTTCATTGCTAACAGAATGTGGACAGCACAACTTCTGATTGATTTCTTTCCTTCAGCGTGTCATGGTCTAGTTGATTGGACAGGGCTGGATGCTAGGTTGGACTGTGTGAGCTTGGAGGTCTCTTCCAACCTGGTTGATTCTATGATTCTATGAAGTACAATACACCTTCATTCTCCTGTAGCAAATTATTTGTGCTAATGGCCAACACAAAAACATTGATAGAACTAAAGGCAGAATCACAGAATGGCTCAGGTTGGAAGGGACCACAGAGATCACCTACTCCAACCTCCCTGCCATGGGCAGGGACACCTCTACAACTAAAATTGAATGCTCAAGGCCTCATCCAACCTGTCCTTCAGCATCCCCAGTGAGGGGGCATCCACAACCTCCCATGGCAATCGATTCCAGAGTCTCACCACCCTCATACTGAAGAACTTCTTCCTAAGATCCAGTCTAAGCCTGCTCTCTCTCAGCTCCAAACCATTCCCTCTTGTCCTGTTCTAGATACTCTTATGAAAAGTCCCTCTGCAGCCTTCCTATAGGATCCAATGAAGGCATCTCTAAGGTTCCTCTGGAGAGTTCTCTTTCGTGTGAACAACTCCAGCTCCCTCAGCCTAGCCCCAGAATAGTCCATAGGTACTTGATTTGCAAATCCTTGATAGGCATCAGCAAGCACATAGATGATTGTCAAGGGTCAGGGCTAGGCTGGACATTGAGTGACAAATATTCTCTACTAGCTCTTCTTTCTCTCTATTCTCTTCCTTTTTCTGAGCAGAAACCAGAAAAATAACTAAATACAAAATCTGGAAGATGATTTTTGTACAAAACTTGGTGGAAGTTTGTGCAGGATTGTTGGAAGGCTAGTCTGAAGTCTGTTTGAAGTAAATCACCCTGGATTATCCATTTATACTGGGGAAAATGTAAAGACATGGGGAAAACAACTTTCAGAAGTTCTAACAGACCAGAGAAATCCTTGATTATTTTCCTAAGCAATTTTGCTATCTGTGTTGAAAACTTGTGTCTCCATTCATGCACCCCAGCATCATTTGAGAGAGTGACTGGCATTGGAATGGGCTGCCCAGGGAGGTGGTGGAGTCATCATCCCTGGAGGTGTTGAAGCAAAGTCTGGATGAGGCATTTAGTGCCATGGTCTGGTTAACTGGCTAGGGCTGGGTGCTAGGTTGGACTGGTTGATCTTGGAGGTCTCTTCCAACCTGGTTGATTCTATTCTATTCTGTTTTCATTTTGTGTTTCAAAAACAAGGGAGACTTACTTCACACCATGAGGGTATTCCTTCTGCTGCTCCTTTTGCACTCTTTCCCACTGCTGTCTGGGAGGCAGGGCAGGAAGCAGAGGGTCTAAGCTTCCTCCTTTGATGGTGTAAGAGTGATGTCTTCCTCCACCTACTCTTGGAAAATGAGAAACTCACACAGCTGGAGCTGCTTGAGTGCTCATAGCTGGAACACAAAACAGAAAGAAAAGAAACAGTCAGCTGAAACAGATCTTCAGCAGGAAACTGGGGCCAGCAGAAAGACTCGAAATCATAAGACCGCATTTAAAAGTGGGCGCAAACACCTGCTGTGGCTCAGGGTTCTTTAAGGAGGCTACTGCAGCTGTGTGACAAAACCATCCCTTCATTGTCTGGTCTGTTCTCTTGCTGAGAATAATGAGGTAACAAATGTCTTTTCATCAGCAATTTATGACAAAACAAAAGAAATGGGAAGAGGAGGCTTTTTTTCATCAGGATGACACAGAACTGATTTGGAGGAGAGTATTTCTCAGAGAAGAAATCATTCTGCGTTCCAGTGGATGTTGAAGGTGACAACATGGTGAGCAGGCTGCAGGTCATAAATCTTTGTTGTGTTTTTTTTTTTGGTCCTAGTGTTCCTCTTGTCTGAGCTCATTACTTTTGCTTTCCAGAGTAGCAATGATATGGTAGCAGAGTTTAAAGCCTTGCTGAGGATGATGCTGATGGCACGGAAGCAAGTGACATGAAGCTGCATAGCAAAATCATATCAATTGGAACTGGAAAAGTACAAATTGAGAAGCTTCCTAGAGGAGGCTCAATATGCACTAAGAGTTTTGATTTACAGTATTTTGATTTTTTTGTTAATGTTAATAAAGACTTTTGTTAATGTTAAGAAAGCCTGGATGAGGCAATTAGTGCTATGGTCTGGTTGACTGGATAGGGCTGGGTGCTAGGTTGGACTAGATGAGCTTGGAGGTCTCTTCCAACCTGGTTGATTCTATTCTATTCTATTAGTTCAGACATCAGTGATAGATTCATCAACTTCAGCAAGCACAGAAATATGATCCAGGGAGAAATTTAGATACACTTTCACCTCAGCAGTGTTGTTCAATTCTGCACCCACTGATGTATTAGGAAGTTAAGCTGTGTTGGGAGAGATTATCTACTGCCTACATTAAAGTATTAAGTTTGTACATTTCATTTTATCAACATATTATCACCGTTATGTTATCACCACCTTAGTCACTCAGTTTGACTTGATCCTTTGGGAAATCTTGCTGTTCTGTGAGGTTTTCCCTTAGTCTACCTAATTTCCTGTTATCAGCAACATTCACCAACCCATCCACCAAATCAATAATAAATATAGTGGAGAATGTCAGGCCCATGTCATTACCTAGGGCAGCCACTACTAACTGCTTTCTGCTCTCAGAACATTATCTGCAGCTTCCAGGAAAAGTGTGGCTTTTAAAGCAGGCTGCCTGCCTGGTGTGTCATGTTGAGATAACTCAATGCAAGTCACATAATTACATCATGCAACTTCATATCATTTGACATGGCTGAGGCAATCAAACATAAAGTACTGCAGCATAACACAGCAGCTGGAAAATTTATACATGACTTTTCCTTTCCTTCTCTCTCTAGAAGGAATGGGAGAGGAAAGAAAATAAGAAATTCCTCCCCCCTTAAAAAAACAAAAACCAACCCATGTTGATTTTAATTCTAGTTTTTGAAGAGAGCAGGAAAAAGAGATAAAAATGTGGCTTGTCTACAGTATGGATTGTTATACCTGTAACTAATGCACTGAACTGACAGGGTCTTCACTACAACCTGAATCTAAAAGCTTCTTAGGAAATGCTCTCTTATCAGGATCAGAGCCCTGCACAGAGCTCAGCAAATGTCAAGACTATAGCTTAAAAAGAGTGAATTCCCCTTCTACGCTGCTCTTGGGAGACCCAGCTCTAGGGGCTCCAACACAAGGACATCAAACTGTTGGAGAGGGTCCAGAATCATAGAATCAGGTTTGTAACTCCTGTTACAAACTTCCCATTAGAAAGAAAAAAATTAAGATACAAAATATCCTCTCTTATGCATATCATAGAATCATAGAATCATAGAATCAAGCAGGTTGAAAGAGACCTACAAGCTCATCCAGTCCAACCTAGCACCCAGCCCTATCCCATCAACTAGACCATGGCACTAAGTGTCCCACCCAGGCTTTGCTTCAACACCTCCAGGGACAGCGACTCCACCACCTCCCTGGGCAGCCCATTCCAATGCCAATCACTCTCTCTGTGAAAAACTTCCTTCTGATAGGCCATGAAGATGATCAGAGGGCTGGAGAACTTCCTTTATGGGGACAGGCTGCAAGATTACTAAGGGCCTCAGGAAAGGTCTCTGCAGCTTCAACAGATCATGGCTTTTTGATAGCTTTTATCTGTTCCCTTCATCCTTTCCAGCCCACAAGTTACTACGAAGACCATCACTGCAGTGAGTCTCCAGGCTAATGAGGGACAAAAAAGTCAGATAGACTCCATGTAGAACATATAAAAGCTCTGAATCCCTACCCCAGTCCCTTTTGTCTCACCAAAAGCACACAGGAGGTGCTCACATTTATTCTATATCTCTCATTCAGACACATCTTAGCTTCTTTAGAATCAGTTTCTGCAGTACAAATGTAACTGAATGTGGAGCCTCAACACGACACATTGGTGGGTGGATGAGCAGAGCCTCAAAAACATCCTTTCTGCAGGGAGACAACCATCCAGAGATTTCAGACTGGCACTTGTGGAAGAGACACTTTGTTATCACACATATTTTGGCCAGTGATTGGCAAGTGAGGATAGGTAGAGAAGGCAAAATGACAGGACCAAAAGATGAGCCTGCAGTCACAGTAAAGCAATTTACTGGTGTTGAGAAGAGAGGAGGATGTAAAATAACAATGAGCAAAGTTCCAGCAAAACAGACAATTGGCTGCTGGCAATCAGATGCATGTTGGCTTCTCTTGAGCAAAAGGGGAATCTGTTAATTTTGGGTTTTATCCAGTTTCCAGGAGCAATAATCAAGTTCTAAAACTGGAGGTTGGATGCAGGGACACAATGCTGTGTTTATCTCTGGGGAAGCAGTCAATTCCTCTTAAGATGCACAATTAAGCAGGTAGAGGTTCTGAACTGGCACAGAAAACCTGTGAGGCACAGCCAGTGCCCTTTTTGTACTCTTGGACAGCCAAGAAATGTATATCTGAACAATGTTTGTATCCCAATGAAAAACAGTTTTTTGGATCTGGTAGCTTCTGGATGCACTGGGAGACAAGACACAGAGTTTCTGCAAGTGGAAATAGAGTTGTTGGAATAACAGCTTGGAGATAACAGTCAATTAATTGTTCCAGCATCTACCTGATGCTTATGGCAGTAGCCATAATTGTTACCTGAGTGCTGCTGATACAGATCCCAGATGTTTTACTTTCTGTTTTATCAGGAAACCACATAGCTATGGAAGCAGCTGCAACATTTAGTCCCAGCAACGTAACTTCAAACTGATATGGTGATTTAGTTGGGGCAGTTAAAGAGGTAGGGATTATAAAACATGGAGTTATTTTTATTTCCAGAAAGCCCTGCCCACAGTTATATGCAAAGTAGTTAATGTTGGGTTCTAATTCATTCAGTAAAATCTTCACAAGGATGCTCATAGGCAAATTAGTAACTTAGGAAAATCAGAAAACTGGAAAGGTTTAGCCACAAAATGGCTCTGCCCCACTCACAAATAAAAGGCAGCCTGGAGCCCTAGGGAACGTCTGTGCTACTCACAGCGGTGGAGTAGGAACTTCAAGATAGTCCCTGGCTCTTTTACATCAGTGTTGGAACTGCTCAGTGTCTTGATAGCTGTTGAGAGGCTTCTAGGTCTTCCCAGGCTCCAGCAGGGTGCTGGGAAAGAGGCAGCTGATCTCTGAGCTGATCCTGGCTCCTCTTGGCATGGAGGTTTGCAGAGGTGCGGGGAGATCTCTGGCAGATGTGCAGAGAGCACCGTGTCGGTGGCACTTCTCACCACGGCGTGAGGCACTTAAGGGCTTCTCCTAGTAAACTTGAGGCCATTAAGGCTCCAGGTAGCTCAAGCTGGTCTGAGGCACAGGGCAGAACAGAACATGTAGTCCAAGCCAAGCGCAGTGAGGCAGAGCACACTGTCTGAGCAGAGCAGCACGCAGTAAGGCAGAAGCAGCACAGCTGCTTGCAACTTAGCTCCATTTCTATTATTTGCCTGAGTGTAATGGCTCCTTTGGCCACAGATTCACCAATCAGAATGGCATTTGCAAAATGGACCATATCAGGTGAAACCAGGGCTGGCTTACCCACATATGGGCAAGACACTCACAAGTACCTAAAGACCTGTGGGTAACTGTTTATCACTTTGGAAGGGGACATAATAGTCCAAGCCTTTGTTTTCCTCTGGCCCTTGCTTCCCCCATCAGCAGAAGGGTAAGGCAAGCCAAGGTGCTCAAGAAAAGAAAAAGGGGGACACAATCTGAACTTGTGCTGGGGGAATTATAGGCTGGATGTTAGGAGGAAGTTGTTGTCAGAGAGAGTGATTGGCATTGGAATGGGCTGCCCAGGGAGGTAGTGGAGTCACCGTCCCTGGAGGTGTTCAAGAAAAGCCTGGCTGGGGCACTTAGTGCCATGGTGTAGATGACTGGATAGAGCTGGGTGCTAGGTTGGAATGGATGAGCTTGGAGGTCTCTTCCAAACTGGTTGATTCTATGATTCTATGATATGATAGGACAACTAACAGGCCTATTAGCCTTCCACAACATATGGTCCTTGAGAAAGGCTCGGTACTAGCTCAAATGTAGAGTGTAATAAGATGTTGGACTAACTAAAGAAAAAAGTCATTATTGGGTGCACAGCTGGGACAGATTCTTATCAAATTCAGTAGGGACTACAAGAAGGTCCAAATCTCCTTAAGCTGGGAGCATTCAATTAGACTCTGAGGTCAAGAGTGGCTTATTGGTGAGGAGTGTAACCTGCTGCAGAAATAGAACTCTGCTCAGCAGTGCATTCACAAAAAGCATTTGGGGAGGAATGTCCATGCTTATCTGCATGACTAAACATTCCAGATGTCACATACAGGACTCTGTGCTAGGTTGCAGCAGGTTTTTTTTCCCCCATGTTAAAAACACTTTGGAAAAGAAAGTGAGAGATCTGGCTGGTAAATATTTCAACAGACTGCTCACACAGTAGCAGGGGTGAAAGAGCAAAATGGTGAAGCTTCTCTTCTCACTGTTTCCTTTTAAAAGCTTAAAGAAAGGCAGAGGTCTGCTTCCTCAACTCTTTCTCCAAACTTAAAGATTACTTCTTCCTTATAAAACAAATCCATAGCAAAGAATTTTCTAAGGGTGAAAAAAGAAAAAGAGTGGAAGAGTTGTTAAAATAAATGCTGAAACAGGAGGTCTTTGCTAGGATTTTCAGAAGATAGTTTTCATTAATTCAAATTTTTATACTGTATCCTTAATACAAGTTAAACTAGATTAGGTACTTTGTGTTCAGAGCTATAATCTGCATTGCAATTCTTTTGGAATGCTGGTAGATAGTAGGCTGAAGATGAGCCAGCAGTGTGCCCAGGTGACCAAGAGAGCCAATGGCATCCTGGCCTGGGTCAGGAACAGTGTGGCCAGCAGGACAAGGGAGGTTATTCTGCCCCTGTGCTCAGCACTGCTTAGGCCACACCTTGAGTGCTGTGTCCAGTTCTGGGCTCCTCAATTCAAGAGAGATGTTGAGGTGCTGGAAGGTGTCCAGAGAAGGGCAGCAAGGCTGGGGAGGGGCCTGGAGCACAGCCCTGTGAGGAGAGGCTGAGGGAGCTGGGGGTGTGCAGCCTGGAGAAGAGGAGGCTCAGGGCAGACCTCATTGCTGTCTACAACTACCTGAAGGAAGGATGTAGCCAGGTGGGGTTGGTCTTTTCTGCCACAGAACAAGGGGAAACAGTCTCAAGCTGTGCCAGGGGAGGTCTAGGCTGGATGTTAGGAGGAAGTTGTTGTCAGAGAGAGTGATTGGCATTGGAATGGGCTGCCCAGGGAGGTGGTGGAGTTGCTGTCCCTGGAGGTGATGAAGCAAAGCCTGGCTGGGGCACTTAGTGCCATGGCTGGGTGCTAGGTTGGACTGGATGATCTTGGAGGTCTCTTCCAACCTGGTTGAGTCTATGATTTTCCATGCAAGTTGGTATGCTTTGTGGCAAGAAAGGGAACTTGGAATGTCCTTAACAAGCACAAGCTCAGAATTGTGGCCCTCACTACAAGAAAAAAAAGCCCAAACAAACATTGAATTGTTGGAGCGTGTCCAGAGAAGGGCAAAGCTGGTGAAGTGTCTGGAGAATAGGACTGGTGAGGAGCATCTGAGAGAACTGAGGTTGTTTAGTCTGCAGAAGAGGAGACTGAGGGGAGACCTCATTGCTCTCTGCAGCTCCCTGTCAGGAGGTTGCAGTGAGGTGGGGTTGGGCTCTTCTCTCCAGGATCAGTTGATAGGAGAGAAAAATGGCCTGAAACTGTGCCAGGGAAGGTTTAAGATGGTTTCTACCCAACAAACTCTATGTTTGCCTCTTTGTAACTGTAGACAGAACTTAGCATATATGAAGAACAGATTTCTCAAGAGGCCTTTATGCTGCCTACAACTACATGAAACAAAAATGAATGCACTAAAAGGACAGGATTCTTATCTTTGGTGGGAGAAACCCTCACTGCAGGCAACACCACAAGGGGTTTTAATAGGCATACTTTGGATTTTCCTCATGGTGTTCTCCATTTGCTAACATAAACACAATTATCATATAGTGTAATTTCTCTTATCAAGCATTATCAAATTAGTGACTCATTTGAAATGTAAATAAGTATTATTAGCTTTAAATATGGGAGATTTATAAAGCTAATGGAATGGCTGTGAAAACATTGTCTTAGGGCAGCTAAAAGCTCTGTTACATTGAGCAAAACTGTGAGCATGAATATTTACCCTTGAACAACAGAAAAAATAACCAACTTCTTATGAATACAGAATGACAAAGCAAACAGTGGGGAACATTTAAAAGTAATAATAACTCTGGGATTAATGGGTGTAAAATTGTCCTTTTCACCTTCTCTTTCCAGTACATTTTGAACTTAATGGATTAAGTTTAGCCCATCAATCAACAGTGCAGTGTTTGGGGAAAGGGAGAGGTCACAAAAATGTCTGGCAAGCAATCTGAGGGTTTGCAAAAGCAAGCAGGTTGGAGGAAAGAGAAGAGGAAAAATAATGAATAAAAAAGAAACCTACATTATTCAGAGCTATAGAGAGAGTCTTGGAATCATATCATAGAATCATAAAATCAACCAGGTTGGAAGAGGCCTCCAAGCTCATCCAGCCCAACCTAGCACCCAGCCCTAGCCAGTCAACCAGACCATGGCACTAAGTGCCCCAGCCAGGCTTTGCTTGAACACCTCCAGGGACAGCGACACCAGCACCTCCCTGGGCAGCCCATTCCAATGCCAATCACTCTCTCTGCCAACAACTTCCTCCTAACATCCAGCCTGAACCTGCCCTGGCACAACTTGAGGCTGTGTCCCCTTATCCTGTTGCTGGTTGCCTGGCAGATGAGCCCAACCCCACCTGGCTACAACCTCTCCTCAGGTAGCTGCAGACAGCAATGAGGTCTCCCCCGAGCCTCCTCTTCTCCAGGCTGCCTCAGGCTCTGCTCATAGGGTTTGTGTTCCAGGCCTTTCACCAGCTTTGTCGCCCTTCTCTGGACATATGTGTGGCTCTTATGGTCTGACAAGGCACAGTGAGCTCAGATTTACAGACACTAGAAGTGTGCTCTGCTCTGCATGTTAAGGTGGGAAATTTACCTTCAGAAAAAAAAATGCATTGCCCAACTACGACAAAATATGTCCTGGAAGAGAAAAGTTTTAACTCATTACCCAAAGCTAACACTCAGTAATTAAGGCTCTTAATGCTAGTGTGGGCTTTTGTGGTACAGTGATGTAAACAGCAATAATTTCTATGCCCTGTCCAAGTGTGTGTTGACAGAAATGGACAAATTCCTCCTATCCTTGTATTTCTTTTTATGCATTCATTTCTTTGCAACAAAACATGCCAGCTAATAATCATAAAGCTATCTTGTACTCCAATATCTTGGCTTATTAATTGCAAACTTCCCTTAATTGGAAGCCAAAATTCTTATACCTGTATCATACTTCTTACTTGTTTTCTTCATTTCCACTGTTTCTGAACTAAACTACTTTTCTATGTGCAAAGCTATTTTACATTACTCTTTTTTTTCACAATCAATAGCATCAGCTTCATGGCTATTGAGATAACATAGAAAGGATCCTTAGAAATGTTGCAGATACTCTCTCCCTGGAGGTGTTCAAGGTCAGGTTGGATGAGGCCTTGAACAACCTGTTCTAGTGAGAGGTGTCCCTGTGTATGGCAGGGGGTTGGAACTGGATGAGCATNTTCATTCTATTCTATTCTATTCTATTCTAAGAACTTTCTTTGCAGTGATCAGTGATATTCATCTGCCAAACTAATTAAATGAAAGTTAGGCACTCAGCAGTTGGAAGAAGCTGGACTACTTCTGAAATTCAAGATAAACACCATCCATTCTTTCTCCAAGACAGATTGCCAGGCACAGTTTTTTCCTATCTCCAGACTATCTTGAATTCATTAGATGGACAGAGCTACAGAACTGCAATTGCAATGCAGTGAATGCTCTAGCAGGGAAAAGGGCAGTGCCAGCTTTGCCAGACGTGCCCAGATCCTTCACACAATCACAGAATATACCTGGTTGGAAGAGACTTCCAAGATCATCCAGTCCAACCCTCAACCCCTGCACTGGAAGGTCAATGCTAAACGATGGCCCCAAGCACCATGTCTGTGAGCTGCATGAATGCTTCACACTGTGAGAGTGGGGACAGAACTCATCTGGATTCCTTTGCCAGTTTAGTTCCACATCTTCCTAAACAAACAACCAGACACAGTGCCAGATGCCTCCAGCCATCCATTTACTGCTATAAACATTGGCTTACGATGAGTATGACTGAAATCATTGTGCTGATAACTCTTTAACTGCGATCAGATAGCAGTGAGAGGTTTTGGACCAGTGAAAGGGTTTTTTTGAGCCATGTCAGAAATAAATGGCTTGGTTCTTTTCTTTTCTGTCTCCTTACCAATGACATGAAAGATCAAGTCCTCTAGAGTTTTAGACTTAGTGCACTGCAAACTTACTAAAGGACATGATTCCCCCAGTCTCACTTTGCATGGCTTCAACCCCCAAACTACATGGATTTGGATCAGATGATGGACTTCACTTAATAGGAAATCATCAGAATCATAGAATCAACCAGGTTGGAAGAGATCTCCAAGATCATCCAGTCCAACCTAGCACCCAGCCCTAGCCAGTCAACTATACCATTGCACTAAATGCCTCATCCAGTCTTCTCTTGAACACCCTCAGGGATGACGACTCCACCACCTCCCTGGGCAGCCCATTCCAATGCAAATCACTCCCTCTGCCAACAACTTCCTCCTAACATCCAGCCTAGACCTCCCCTGGCACAGCTTGAGACTGTGTCCCCTTGTTCTATTGTTGTGTGCCTAGGAGAAGAGACCAACCCCCACCTGGCTACAACCTCCCTTCAGGTAATTGCAGACAGCAACATGGTCACTCCTGAGCCTCCTCTTCTCCATGCTGCACACCCCCAGCTCCCTCAGCCTCTCCTCATAGGGTTTGTGTTCCAGACCCTTCACCAGCTTTGTTGCCCTTCTCTGGACACCTTCCAGCACCTCAACATCTCTGTTGAATTGAGGAGCCCAGAACTGGACACAGTACTCAAGGTGTGGCCAGAGCAGTGTTGAGTACAGAGGAAGAATAACCTCCCTTGTCCTACTGGCCACACTGTTCCTGAAGAAGTACTGCACAAAGTGAATTCATTAGCAAAATAACATTCTGCAACCATTTCTCTAGATATTTTGAAGGTACAGGAACCTGTTAGATCAGATCAATGATCTTAAGAGGTCTTTTCCAACCAAAACAGTTCCATGACTCTGTAAATAATCCTACATTTTACATCTGCTTATGATTTATCCAATTACCATTTCAGGACTGTATGCCAAATGCAATCTAGAAGGTTGGACAATGCCTTCTATAAAGTTTAGGACACTCAAGCCAATCTAGAAGGCTGGACAGTGCCTTCTATAAAGCTTAGGACACTCAAGTCAATCTAGAAGGTTGGACAATGCCTTCTATAAAGTTTAGGACACTCAAGCCAATCTAGAAGGCTGGACAGTGCCTTCTATAAAGCTTAGGACACTCAAGTCAATCTAGAAGGTTGGACAGTGCCTTCTATAAAGTTTAGGACACAAAAGTCTCTAGTGATAAATACAACGGTGGCACCACCTATATGAAGGCTGAAGAAAGGGACTGCAGAGGAGAAAAAGAAGAAGAAAAAAAATAATAAGAGCATTACTCAGTATTTCAATGGTTCAAAGTCATTTTAGTGCAGTTACTTCTCTTAGGTGTTCATAAGGTCACACAATGGGTGAAGGTTAATGACAACACGCTAGGAAAATTGACTGTTCCTCCTGAATGGGCCAGAGATGGAAAGTGTTTATGCACAATCAGCAAATGTAGTCACAATCCTTCTAAATATCAGAAATCCTACCAGATCTTCCCTAAAGTAAGAGCCTAGCTAAAACCTTCTACAATAAGCCTCACAGATCTAAACAACAGAAGTGAATCCTTTAATAGAATCGCAGAGTGGCTTAGGTTGGAAACGATCTGGGAGGTCATCGACTCCAACCTCCCCACCGTGGGCAGGGACTTGATAGATAAATGGAAATAGAAAGAAGACAGCCCTGTGCTGCACCTTTTTGACCTGCTCTTTCAGGGAAGAGCAGAGAACAGCCCCAAAATAGAAAAGTAGAAGCTGTCTGTCTGTAAGCTCACCTTAAGAAGACTGTCTCCATCTATGACAACACCTCTGTTTTGCATACTACATTATGTGAGCCAATTCCACTCGGATTTCTCCCATGTATTTTTAACTCAGGCATAACATTTTGCTTCAGGCTAATACTTGGCCTACTAGACCCCAGCCCAACAACTACTTCAAAAAACAACAAGCAGCAAAATGCAGAAGGTGAAGGAAGGCTGAGGTCTTAACCTTCAAGACAGCAGAGGAAACAGTATATTTAAAGTTCTTTAAAGTATATTGTGCTAGTTTGAAGCTAGCTAGAAGGTTTTGGTGAGAAGGATTAGATCACAGGCTGTGAAAGAGAAACAATGGTGATGTCTGCTTCGCTCATAGGCTTGCTGAGGTGTATAGGAACAAGAGTATAAACATAGATAAGAGAGTTTGAGCACTGCTTGGGCTTTAAGCTGCATTTCTCTCTAACCTCACCCTCCGTCTCTCTGATTAATCCACTTTGCTTCCTAACCCCCTTGGCCGACCCTCCATTCTTCCTTGGGGCACAAGGCAACATCTGGGGTAAGGTAGAGGGGTGGAAGGGCAGTTGGGAGCCCCCCCTGGGGACTCAGGTTTCTGGAAGGGGAGTTGTGTTTCTGTATTCCCTTTTACCTTGTCTATTTCTGTCTATAACTGTATATACTGTAAATATCTGCTTGTCTATTGTGCTAGCTGTAAATATAAACTTCATTCAATTTCCAGAGCTGGCTGAGTCTAGTCTGGGTGATTTCCAAAGTGTGTGGGGGGGTGGGGAACACCCAAACCATCACATATGTTTAAAGTTAGATGGACCAGGTACAAATCCTGCTTCCCCCCATGAGAGCCATGGCATAGCTCTTGAAGCATGAACAGAAGCGAGGCACCACATGCCTGAAGGCAAGAGACATTATTTCTTACAGTCTAAATATGGTTTTCATGGTTATTAACAGTACTTACTGTCACAGAAGGAACATTAAAAGGGGAATTGAAAGCAGTGCTACAGGTTCTAGACAGTTTGGGTTGATGGAACTCTCCACTTTCTAAAATGGTTAAATACTTTGTTCAGTATGGGTCTAAATGCTTGGAAACATAGAATGGTTTAGGTTGGAAGGGACCTCAAGGATCAGCCAGTTCCAACACCCTGCCATAGGCAGGGACACCTCCCACTAGAACAGGTCGCTCAAGGCCTCATCCAACCTGGCCTTCAACACCTCCAGGGAGGTTGTGGAGCACAGAATCACCCAATGTGATCTTTGGGTGATCACATTGGGTGATTCTGTGCTCCACAACCTCCCTGGGCAACTTGTGCCAGTGTCTTACCACCCTCACTGCAAAGAACCCTTTCCTAACATCCAGTATCAGCCTCCTCTCTGCCAGTTCAAACCCATTCCCCCTTATCCTGTCATTACCAGACCTTGTCAATAGTCCCTCCCCAGCCTTTCTGTAGCCCACTTCAGATACTGGAAGGCCACTCCAAGGTCTCCTCAAAGCCTTCTCTTCTCCAAGCTGCAGAGCCCCAACTCTTGTACCCTGTCTTCATAGCAGAGCTGCTGCAGCCCTCTGAGCATCTTTGTGACCCACCAACTGTTCCATGTCCTTCTTGTGTTGAGGACATAGTTTAGTATTGCCCCTGGGTCAAAGGTTGGACTGGGTGATCTTTGAGGTCTCTTCCAACCAGATGTTTTCTGTGATTCTCTGAGAGGAATACTGTAGAAGACTATGGAGAAGCTGTTTTAAACCACATTTAAAAGATGCCTGAAGATTTTTGTGCCACGAGAACTGTTCTGTATTGCTTAGTTTCATCCTGAGAACATTATGAACTACCGTATTAAAGATTTTAGACTCCCAACCGAGATGGATTTATCAGGGTTGATCAATCAACCTTACTGGACCAGTGGCTTTTGGAAAACGTGAGATACTCCAGCACAGAACCTTTATGTGGGCATGAACATAAAAGAATGGCAGCATAAACTGACAAACCCTGTTATTTACTGAGTAATCATTCTGCCCTCATGTTGACTAAAAATACCTAGGAAAAAAGGGGAAAAAAAAAACAAACAAAAACCAATAATAAAACTTGGGAAAACAAAAGGTTCTGTGTAGGAGGAGAGGGAAAAAAAATGGAAGAGCGTAGGTGTGATTTGTTCAGTATAAAATTTGTTCCCATTTCAACATATAAAATGTAAGGAGAGCTTAGACATAGCCCAGAGTGAAGCAGTCCATCTTTGAAGGAACATAAATAGTCTATTTCATCTAGCTATAAACTGGATATATTGAACCACTCCTGCTGTGAATATTGTCTCCCACAGGCGACTGAATCAGTTCAAGTTCACAAGGTGAGCAGCTTCCAGCCACACTGCAGCAAAATTGGGTTAGTAGAGGGGTAGTTGAGTCATTTGAATACTCATCTAGGAAAGGAAACACACTTGGAATTGCTGAGGAGAGTCATCACAGAATCACACAATGGCAGGGGCTGGAAGGG